>OX328113.1:34660651-35188151 GCA_946811185.2 Hippopus hippopus
ATTTCCGAATGACTTATTTTGCATCAATTAAAAATACAGTAGCTCCAGCCTGCCAGGTCAATTCTTACAGTCTATAGATTAGATTACAGTTCACGATACTGTTACGCAGACCGAAATTTAAATGTTTTCAAGCCTAGTAACAAATCTATTTTTAGCCCAATATCGTTGAAAATATATCTTTTGTAGAGTTTTTGCATGATTATTTTCCATAAAAGGGTTCACCATCCACCCTCGCTCCCCATCAGTTTATACATCATGTCATCAGATAAAAAAAAAAAAGTTTAGAATATTATCATACCTTTTCGATGTAGCTAGCTTAGGACCATATTCTAGGTATTACTCCCAATTATAAGTGGCAGGTAAAAACTCTGAACCTGTTTATTCTGGGGGTTTACAGTTGCACTACCTTTACGTCTTATAAACACAGTCTGAACTTTCTTTAGTACTTAACCTAAAACTCGCCGAGCTGCGGTAGCGCAGTCGGTATCGTACAGGACCTAAGAACCTAAGGGACCTAAAAACAGGGGGTCGCTGGTTCGATCCCCTGCCAATATCTTTCCGAGGATTAATGATAGTCATTGCAACAGGATTCATTCCTCTCTCACCACTGACCGTTGTTTAGACGATGGTTATGTGGGAAACTCCAAGAAAACATGGATAGGTGCACTGGCCGCCTCGATATAACTGAAATAATATTGAAATCGGCGTTAAACACCATACAATCAATCAATCAATCGATCAAAAAAAAAAAAAAAAAAATCGTTGCAGATGCTGAATTTGGACGACTTTCACCTTACGTCGACACACCTGGAGTAACTTTCAGCAGGCCTAAAGTATCATGACAGATGGAATACCTGCTCTGCCTGTATCTGTTGTTGGTAAATCCTCAAAATACTGTGGCACATGGTAAAATTGCATTACATTTATCTCATGCAGGCATCCATAATTGTCTACGCCATTCAGCTTAAACATCGTGACAGATGGTAAACTTTCATTTCTTTTGAACACACGTAGTCTCATCCTAAAATTACTTTGACATGAATAGAGTCACAACTAAAGAAAGATGATAAAATCGTAAAATCGTACTTTCTTTACCTTATTATTGATTGATTGTATGCTGATAAATGCTGTTGTCAACAATATTTCAGTTATATCGCGGCCGCCGGTGCACATATCCATGCTTTCTAGAATTTTCTTTCACCAGTAATTTACACAATATTTTTATCATGCCATTGGCTGCTTTCCCACATAGCCATCGTCGATACAATGATCAGCAGTGAGAGAGAAATGAATCCTGTCGCAATGACTATGACCTTTCCTCTTGACCGCATGTAGACACGTCCTGAAATATATCTATCATTACAGCTTATACATCGTGACAGGCGAAAAACTTGCACTTTTTTTACCTCAATGAAGGAGACTCACCACAAAATACCTGCAGAAGTAACAGAAGAATCGCACGGATATCAGCTTATGTAAGTAAATCCTAAGTTATTTATAGCGGTCAGTTAAAAGGAGCCATTTGTGATCGTTTTTTGCCGCGCATTCATTTTCTGTTAAACAATCAAAAATAAGATTAGCGTAAGTAACGGATTAGTCGCTCTGCAATCGGAATCTCATTTTTATGAGATCAACTATGACGTCTTCATACTTATGTTATTAGCACTCTACATGATCAACGTTCGATCATTAGTACATTATTCTTTCTTCTTTACTAATGATTTGCTAGCATTTGCCTTACTTAATAAGGTGATGAATCATTTTGAAGTTTTGTTAGATACGGAATATCTGAATAGCCCCCGGATGAGAATGTCACTTGATGCTTTGGCTTTTTCGTGGAAGTGTACTTGTGCAAGACATTTTAGAGCCCTAGCCTTGTACTGGTGAAATCCGGAACATACATGAATATGGGAAATGTCGCCGTGATATGACTGAAATAATGTTGAACCCTAACCCTAACCCAACACCATTCAATCTATTAACCTGAATACTCCCCTTTTAACGATAACATTTAATTATGTTGCTCGATTAATTTTATATCTCTTTAAAGAAGAAGAAAACACTGCTGGAAACGTTGAAATGCAGGTGACCGAATATTCTTTCTCCACAATGTTTTCAATCGCATTTTTAATAAGCTTTGTGTCGGTTTAAAATTCTAACTCAGTAATGGGTAAATATTGAGGTTTCGTCTAGCCCACATCCTGTATCGGTTGACTAAATTGCTGATTAAATAATGCACGTGTTCGACTTAAATCCTTTCATCAACACAAACCATATGATATGTCGCATTCATAGATCAAGATCAGATAGCAGAATGTGTAACGTGCAACGGACGTACAGTATGGTATAAATTCTGCAATGTACAATGCATAAAAATGTTGACTTTTATTACATTGTATACATGTCTCCATTTCTTGCTGGTTGAAAACTATTGGAGTTTATTACATACATTTGGTTAAAGCGTTTGTCGAAACCGAAACAACCTTGAGTTGTTGATAACGTTATGGTAAATTTCCATTCGCTGAATTGATATTTTTAGGTCGTTTGTATTACTCAACTCTGCATTATGTGAAACCATGCACTGAGTACGTAGTCAGGAATGTAGAAAAGATGAAAGCAACTTATTTTAAATTTTCTTCGCTTGTTGAGGTGGTGTGTGAAACCTAACGAAGAATCCAGACTCAGATTGGTAAATTTCCATTCGCTCAATTGCCATTTTTGGGTTGTTTGTAATGGACATGTACAGCGACAGTCGAAAGTCGAGAACGAAAGTCGAAAGCGGAGAAACACAAGGGGTCGTTTCAAAATTACCAAAGACAATTACAAGTTGGCTTCTTTTCAAAAGAAGCCAGGAGAGGTCAGCATCATTGTTTTCAAATAGTTTATTGGCTTTTAATTTCAATATATTTTGGTGCAAGTAAACAAACAAGTAAAACAGCCGCCGCATAGAAACCTCATATGCTTTACATGACGATCATTTGACCTTCTTGTCGCGTTTTCAAGTCACATAATCTTGCCCAGCGGTCTTCTTTCTCTTTTTAATGAAATTCTTCTTATTTTTTCTTCTGCTTAGATTTATTTGCTTATTGAAAAATTACAATTATTTGGGACGTCATTTGCAACTATGGCAAATTAATATAGCAAATCTTTTCTGAAATTCGTCTTATAAAAATTAACTACGTCTATTTCCTGTTTCGGTTATTTGATTTCGCATTGTTTACAAAACCATGACGAAACTGACTGTGTATCAGAACAATTTCGCAAGAAAAATGGATTTAGACAGCAAAGTCTGTGGCAGTCTGCCTTTTAAACTCACCACTGTTGGAGAGGTCTGATGACCTCTCCAATGATGTATGTAAAACTTATTCAAATTGGACATGTACAGCGATGGTCGAAAGTCGAGAACGAAAGTCGAAATGAGAAAAACTCAAGGGGTCATTTATATGCTCCAATGATGTATGTTAAACTGTTCTAAATAGCGTTAGCTTTCCCGAGCAATATTTCAGTTTCAGGGGATAACAGAGAATCAGACAGGTCTATGTTTTTCCTGCGGCATACCAATGCACCACAGATATGAACTGTTTCAGTCATATATCTGCTTGGGTGTCTCCAAACACTGCTGATAGCCTTGCAGTAAACTTTAATTTGTGCAGTGGCGTGCTCAACAGCTACACGGTATCGTCTATGATAGCGGTTGAAACTTCCTGTAAGAGCGTGCATTTCGAAATTTTAGTAGTTGTGATACAGTGAGTGGAGTTATCACTGAAAGACTGTTAGGATAAACTATATCTCCTAATAATGCACATTGATTTAGAAAAGGCAAAAAAGGCAAATCTCCAATTTGGCGCATTAAACGGATCTGCTGTGCGTCATTCTAGGGGCCGAGAAAGCCAGACTCAATATAGCCAATAGTACCCGAGCAATCAACCGTGATTTATGTATATAAACAATTGTAATGACGATGTCCAGAGGAGCAATGTCCTTGATGTTTGTTTGGACGATAAATTTTGTGACTAGTCGCATCAATGGTACCTAAATCTGCCTCAATTTTATTCCATGTGCCCTCCATATTTCGCCACTCATCTAATGATGGCCAGCGAATATAACCTGCTAAACAAGTATAAAATACTTGAATAGCCGTCTGTGTCTCATTTTCAACTCACATTGAAAAGTATTGAAAGCATTCTATATATCGGATATGTTCGTAATCACATAGACATACTAAATAAATGAACTCTATTGCGTTTCGACGATATATTTGGGAACTCGGGTAATTCTAGCATATTGACTAATTGAAGAAATGTTTTTGGATTCCACCCGTTGCTTGAAAAAACTCATATTGTTGACAACATATCATTTGAAAAACTCATAATCATAATGCAATTTGTTGCGAATATCAAGAAAAATGCGATTGGCGGTAAAAGGCACACAATTTCCCGAAGCCTATGCATATTTACGATAATGTACGAAATCGGGTGGCGGTTGGTACCAGGTATTGCCTAAATCAGCTATTGGAGTCTGCGAGTATTCACACACACACACACACACACACACACACACACACACACACACACACACAGAGACACAGATAAACTTACAATAAACAAATCTACCCGCATTTAACATCGAAAGAAAAAAAAAAAAAAACTTTTGTGGACTAAGTATAATTCCTTAAGTTAAGACTTGTCATGGACAATGAATATACTTAAAAACAGTATAACTACAATTTCAGTATCTGTATATACACACAAATTCCTGCAATATATATACACACACTATCATTGCAGTATAGGACATATCTATGGTAATCTCACTAGATTCAAACGTATTAATCAGTTTCTGTTGTAGACAAGGGACACATTGTCATGTCGGGGAAAATGATGAAAAAATCGTACCACATAGAACACGCACTCCGATACTTGGTCCACACAATAAAAATCTTTTTTCTCCCCGAGATAAGAGTGAGTACATGTATATTTGAATAGTGAACTGAACCTAAATACCCACACAAAACTAAACATATTGTAAAGATTTATGTACAACCAAGTTAATGTTAAAGATACTCACCACCACTGGGATGCTTCGAAGAAGCGTTACTAAATACTGTGATCTCGTGATAAATGGGACAAAATCACACTGCATAGCACATGTAGTCTGATCTTTGGTCCGCATTTTCAGATATGTTTAGACTAGATAACAAACTTATTCATTACCGCTGACTGGAAATTTCCATTTCGTAGCAGCCAAAGGATTATTATTAACAATACTAGTAAGATTATGATTCCTGTAACGAAGTTCTTCTTCTAAATGCCTGTTGAATAAACTTTCCTAGTTTAAATGTTACTGACTTATTTTTCACCCTCATTAACTGAAGTACTTTCTCCATACTTGGACGACGATGATAATATTTTTTGATAAATTGCTATCGTAAATCATCGTATTTGGAACATTTGAGCAAGAAATGAAATTCGTCTTCTATTTCAACGCTATTACATAGGGTACAAGTTCTCTCTGATCTTTCCTTTCGATCACGGCCATATCTTAATTTCTCAATATTTAGGTTGTGTGCGCTTATTCGCAATTGTGAAATGGCTGATCTTATTTTAAATGAATTGATACAAGTTAAGTAATTTTCCATACTGAAGTCAGTTTTAAGATGAACATATAAGAATTTCAATTTTTGATTACAGTGTAAATCGTAAAACCATTTTAGATAGAAATTATCCTTTACTCTTTGTTTGAACTCAGAAATGAACATACTTTCATGTATTTGGTCTGTACTATCAAAAACATAGGAAGATCGATCATCATCTAGTAACTTTTTTATATTGTACAACCACCCTTTCGTACCTTGATTCAATCTTTCTTTTGCATTTTCATAAACTGCCGATAAAATGATATTGTCAGACTTTACTAATTTTAGCCAATACTTTATTATTTGCACATAACGATTAATGTACAGAGGTAAACGACCCAATTCTCCGTATACAGCTACATTACTTGTACTACTTCGTACTCCCAATATTAATTTACAGATTTTTAGATGAACTAATTCTAATTCCTTTGACTTGTCAAAACCCCAAATGGGGCTGGCATAATTCAATATAGGAGCAACGAATGAATCAAATAGGCTTAATGCAACATCGGGTTTAACTTGATATTTCTTAATGTTATTAATTAAAGTGAACATCGCCCTCAATGATTTCCCCTTTAAACATTGATTATTCAAAACAAAAGACCCCGTATAGTTGAATGTTACACCCAAATAATTAAAGTTATCCTTGATTACCAGTTCTTCGTTGTTATAATACCATTTCTCATTTTCAAAAACTGGTCCCCTTTTTCTAAAAACCATTACATTTGTTTTAGCCGTATTTACCTCCAAGCCCCACTTTGTGCAATAATCAAATAGTTTATTTAAGCTATGTTGGAGATCTTGAGGGGAATTGCCTATTAAAAATATATCCAAAGCATTTGCAGATGACCAAGAAAATGTGGCTCAAAAATTGGGATAAATTCTTGAAACGGTACTTTTAAAATTGAAATGGATGAAATACATACAGTTGATTATATTTTCACTTTTTCCTTTATAATGAAACCAAAACTTACATGTAGTTAAGGTAAAAAAACGTTTATAACAAAAAAGAAAAGTTCTCACTGCAAAGGTTGTTTAAAACAGTATAGGCTTTGTGTGTATTGGTCTGAAATAACTTCAGGCCATTTGTGTATTTTTTTTGTTCAATTCAAAGATTCACAATCGGCATTCCACTTACACAAATTTTAAACGTACCCGGTATTTTACCCTAACAACAAAAACACAAACTATTTGTCAAGACCACACTGCACACAACTTTTCTAATGTGATCTTGACTCTACATTGACCACTGTTTCTCGCCAAATAAAAAAAAGAAAAAAAAAAAAAAAGAGACAAACAAAAAAAAGTTAGACCAGTCATATACATTATTTTTATAACTTTAAAACATGTTTCATGTATTTAGCCTTAAACTTTTAGACCCCTTGTCTTCCATGGAGGTATTTAGAGTAAGTCACGTTTTATGAGACACGTGATCTAGACGTATACATTTTGATACCTTTGTTTCTCACATACAAGTAGGATCACACCATCGCTTTAACCTCTCACATACAAATTCAAAACATCAGTGGATGATGAATTCTAAGTTGTACAAATAGGCTTCAGCTCTTTGCTACGGTATAAAACATTGTCGGAAAAGAAAATACTGCTCACCAGCATTTTCCCACAATGTTGTCAAAAAACTTCTTTTCTTGGGCTGTGGAAACCCGGTATTGTTTGGTAGCGATACATTTGTTAAGTATTAGGTAAAGAATTTGATATTTAAGATTTTCAAGTTAAGGTACCGTGAAATATTCATGAAGCTATACAAGTAGTTTTTGAGCAAAGCGAATACAATGCTTAATATTATTAAACGACTTACAGCATTCCGTTAATCAATATGATACGATGCTATTTAAAATGTTACGCATTGACATAGGTTAGATATCGATGTAGTAATCGAGGTGTCTCGGGATCGAGCCCCAGCTAGGCCAAACAGTTTTCGATGATCTATGATAATCCTTGGGACACACGTTTATGCCTCTTTTATCACTGAAACACTGTTTCTATAATGGTTATATCTGATAGCAGCCACTTACATGTAAGGAGTGTTGTGAAAAGTATTTAACAAAGAAAATACCACAAATACATCAGTAGGGACACTGGCAGCCAAATTTTGATCATACGAATTTTTGATAATGGGCAAGGCTAAATGTTACCCATCACAGATGCATTACCTCGAAGTTAATATCTAACTCTTTACCACATGAACCCGACTGTCAAAGACCATCAGAGAACAGACCTCTGAAAACACTGTGGGAAAAGAAGAAAATGCTGGTAACCATCATTTTCTCCCTTTCCCAGAATGTTTTCTGCCCTTCCCAAAACAAAGTTTCATTTTTCGGTCACATTCATTTTGTCGTCTATAAACGCTTTCAATTTGGACAGGTCCAAAATTGTGTCGTTAGGTAAAGAATTAAGATAGGATGTAAGGGTAGTTTTACTCTTTTGATACAGACTACATTCAATACAAGTACGACTTAGGAAAACTATACTCTTTTTGCAAATATGTTATCTGTCCATGAGTACTTTGTAAAAAGAAAAAAGTTGTAAAAAGGTGGTTAAACATTTTATCGGAAAAAACAAGGTTAAAAAAAGACAGTTTCTTCTTTTTTGACGTATTCGTTCACTTTGATACTTCGACGGCATTAACTACCGGTATACAACATAATGGGCATCAGAGTTACATATTTAACACTCAAAGGGTATTTGAATGTATTTTATTTCCTATAAGGCTCAGTGGTTAAAATTGTTCAATTGGTAATCCTATAGTTAAAAAATATAGGCCACTGGACCATAATATATAAGCAATTTAACAAGATGTTCCCTCACAAGATTTCATATGTAAATAATTATTTAAACCGAGACATTATTATTTTGACGCACGGGGAAATTTTGTCTAATCCAAATTAAAAACGTCTGCTGCAGGTAGATAAACAGCTCAGTTGGGTTGGATGTTTCTATAATAGTAGAAGACATTGTTTGAAAAGGAGAAAATGCCTGTTCTGAGCATTTTCTCATTTTCATACAATGCTCTCACTGCTTACAATTCTTAAAATTAAATTCAGTTTTTCCTTTTCGAAAACATAGGCCACCGACCAATGATAAAAAGATTATTATAAGACATTTCCTTAGTAGCACATTGCCGTTCACAATTATTTAAACCTAGACATTTAACACCGTATAAATCGAAAGATTTCAGTCTTGTCCAGAATGAGAACGTCTGCAGACGAGCCAACTGTGGCACATTTGGTTGGGTCTATAGTAGAAGACATTGATTGAACAGGAGGAAATGCTTTTGGCGTATATTTACTCCATTTCCCTCAATGCTTCAGGTGCTTACGACTCGTTACATTGGAATTGTCTGTGCCAAAAATATCCTGACATAAAAGTGAAATGAAACTTTTCGAGCCCAAAGTAAAAACCCAAAATTTGCTTCTTAAACGAATTGTCTTGGGGAAAATATTTCCTTATCGGAGTGTAGATCCAAAATCAGACTGCACGTTCTTTCAGTCTTATCTTGATCTATATTGTTTGCAAAAGGTCCTTGAGTCGTGCTTAGCAGCCTAAGGGTTTAATTGTATTATGAGACTTTGCTGACACACATCAAACATAAGTGCAACTTGTTACCGTTGGCGCGAGTCTAAAATCACTTATTTGAAAATGTTGCCACGTGACGAAGCAGATGAAATTAATACATCATTTTCGTGTTATAAAGGATTTTAGATGGGAGGGTAAATGAAATTGAGTATTATTATTTTGCCATACATGTGAGAGCAAAGTGGCTAGCAAGGGCTTGCAAAATAAACATGAGCATAATTATTTTGACCAATCCTAAATTACAATCCATTCATTGTACTTTATCAATACAAAGAAGTAGACAAAAAGCCGAAGCATTCAGTTACGCCGAAAAAAGAAACTCGTAAATATGAGCTACTGTGTCAGCACAAAAAGGGTGTTTAGACGTGTTACATGTCTGTAGATTGTCACATAGCAGTAAACAAGTACCATAGTAGATTTAAAATTACTTTGATGATGATGTTAAGGATTTTGAAGTATCAGCATGTGTCGGGCAAGGGTCAGCAATACACTTTAAAGGTCTAAGGAAGAGGCAAACTGTACACAAAGGATAAAACTATATTCGATGTCATTTACGTATTTGAAATGCAAGATTGGTCGATATATCTAAAATGCTTTTTAGATAACATATATGTATCTATGACAAAGAATATTAGGACGAATGTTAGGGCGAACATTTTCATTTCCAAACAAAGTATGTCGGATTTATTCAATACATTGAAAAAGCAATCTATAAAGCATCTTTAGTTTCTAACCAGAGAGAAACATAATTCAAAATTCCGAGATGTTATTACGTCAATGTTTCCAGGCTTCCCGACGACATAGACTTACTCCCAGTACCAAAATACTGTGATTTGTTATAAATATAGTACGGGTCATGGTAGACAATATGGCTTGCAACACGCGAAAAAGGGCATTTGGACATCTGCGTAAAGTGTCGTCTCGGATCAGCCTGCGCTGTTTGTGCAGGTTAATCCGAGACGGCACTTTACAATTACATTAAACTTTATTCTTCAGTAGACTTGTGCAAAACAGAAAATTACATAAAAACGGATAGTGTCGTTTCGGACTAGCCTGCGCAGACTGCGCATGTTGATCCGAGACGACACTTTACGCAAATGTCCAAATACCCCTTTTTGCGTGTTGCACGCCATATCTAGTTTGGTCAGGTAATCAATATCTGTTATTCAATGTGACCGACTAATTAACTTGGTCCTCTACCTGTAATATTTAAACTTGTTCATAAAAAACATGAACTTAGAAAAATACAAGAAGAATCGTCTCCTTGTCTGTATAGACTTGCGTTGATTAATACCTGGGACAAAGGTTTAGGCTGTAGTTTTGAAAGTTAAAAAAAGTACATGGAGGACACCCAGCTATATTTTCCACAGCTTGTAGTGTTGAGTAAGTAACAAAAAAGTGTTTGATCCGTAAGGTAGAATGAACCCTGGCATTAAAATCCTGAAAGGAACTTAATCTGAAAATCTCGCCCAGTATCGAGCAGTATTTAGTCAGGATCAGATATATCTTTCCGTTTTGTCTGATTTTGATCTGCACAGTTGGCAAAAAGGAACAAAACTTAAATGAGTGATAAATATACAGATTATTGCTCCACCTATTTCAGCTTATGTGTGTGTATCTTTATCCTGAAGAATTAGACGCTAGTAATAATCAAAGAACTGTCTATACTTGTGCTTAAAGGTTGGTATCGTTATTTGTTGAAACTGGTTCTTCTAAAGTTTGCTTTGTCACTCCTACACTTTTTTTTTTATTTCAGAGATCTATATAAATTGCAGATCAGAAGGTTACCCTAGCTAAGGTAATTTAGAGAGGAGTCCCATTACAAAACTTCAAATTACTCTTATAACTCTTTCCGAAACAACAAAACTTTGGACTAGTCAACATCCAAAGCTTTTCACGACAAATTAAATGTGGCTCAAATGGTGAAGATTGTTTTTGAAAGAAAAGGAATAAATTTTAGGACAAGGAGAAAATGCTCGTTACCAGCATTCTCTTCTTTTCCCACAATGTTTTAAAAAGCATTCTTCCGAAGGATCGTTAAACCTTGAGATTGTGTGGTAAATGGTAAAGAAATGATTGGATAAATTTCAACCTGTAGACTGCTAAATAGACGACATACACATTAGACATCATTAAACAGGGACCAGACAATTTACCTTTAAATATTTGTCAAACTATCTTTATTAGACAATGGAGATCCGAGATCAGCCTACATATTTGGTGTAGTCTTATTCTAGTCTACACTGTCCGCAAAAGTGTTGTAAGAAGGACTTAGCAGCAGAAAGGTTGAAGCTTTTGTACCAATTGTTTCCAAAATAGCTAAATAACTCTTTGTCTCTTTTGTTTTAAAATACTAAGGTACACAGCTGAATGCATAACAATGACTTAAAACTTATCAGTTGGTAATATTGTACAAAAGAAAACCTTTACCGTAGGAAGTAGAATTTAAGTTCGTCTTGCCGAGAGACCAGATCAAAATCGGACTTTAAGATATATCTTTACAGTCGGAGAGATAAATCGCTGTTAAAACTTGATAGTCTGTAGAATCAAGTCAGCCGTGTAAACATAGATAAATCATCAGTATATAAGATGTTGGGATATGGAAGCTTAAGGGATTTGCCTTCGGTTTAAATTCAGAAACAACCACAGTGATGTCTTGGATAGTCTAGAGAATGAAATACATTTTCTATCCGTCGTAATCCGTGCAACTTTGCAATCACCAGGGGCAACATTTGACTTGAAGGTACAAAGAGGATTGTAGTTTCATAAAACAAAGATGACCTTGGTTAAAAAAAACTCCATGAAAACGAGAAAAAATGTATCTTAATAGGAACGGACAGCCTATTTTTAAATCTAAACTATACGCCATTTTGTGAAATGTCTTAAATGTCAATATTCATACCGGTTTCATTCTTTTTATTTCTAAAAGATTGCATTTCAAAAAAGGCCCTTTGCGGGTAGTGTATATCAAGATCAGGCTGCACAGAAGTTTATTTTTATTCATCTAACAGGATAAGGGTTAAATGAGATGAAATTTTCAAGCCGATAGTAAAATCACAAATGTTTTTTACTTCAAAGGTATACTTTGAGAAACTAATTCCGCATAGAATAGTGTAGATCGAAGATCATACTGTGCAGCCTGATCTTAATCTATACTGTTCGGAAAGGGTCCTTCAGTCGCACTAAGCAGCCTAAGGGTTGGCAATTTTTACATTCACTGTAGGGGAGGATATATTTTCACAGTAAGGGGCATTATTATACACAAACCATTGAACGATCCTCTCTGTTCAAACTGTGGCCTTTTTTTACAAACGAATTATAGCTGATAAAAATCTGTCTTAATGAAAAGGTTTTTGTGTGGTTGTCGATCAAAACGAACATTAAAATTGTAGAATACGTAATAAGATACCTAAGTGGAGGGCGATTTCTTTTCATATAGATAGCGCCAGTCACTATTATATTTTTACAAGTTCAGATTCTTCTCACGAAGCGGCATTGAATCTATTTAACTTTTGAGTCAGCAAATTATGACAGTTGTATTTTATCTAGTAAAATTTCTTCGTTTGCTCTTGATCTACAAGGAAAATATTATTATGCCTAGCTTCCAAAAGTACCAGTTTAGCATATTTTGGTCCAAAATAATGAACTAAGACAGAAATAGCATAATCTCAAAACTCAAAGACAAACTACATGCTTCCTTTCAACAATTTTGTATCCACCATTAATCGGTGTGATGAACACTCTTAAAATCAAACTTGTATTTAAAACCTACCGTTCCCAATTATTCTGATTTTCACCTAGGCTTATTCAAAACAAATGTTTGGCAAACTGTTTACATGTGCTTTTATACTAATGACAAATTGAAGGTTTGGCCTAGTTTGTTACAGTGCCCTAGAATTTATATACCATACCAGAGCTGCGAGTTCGAGCTGTGGGAAGGCTTTAAGAATGAATAGCTGCTAATACGAGATAATATCTCAAATAATCGTTCAATTTCACAGCTCTCTCTCACCGGTACTTTGCACAATATTCTACCCTAACCACCGACTGCTTTCCCACACAACAGTAATCGAAAGAAATGTTGGCGGTAAGAGAGGATTGAATTTTGGCGCTATGATTATCATCATTTCCCGGAAAGATATCGACCGACGTGGGCATTCGAACCAGTGAAGTTTGATTGAGTAAGATTTAACCATTAGGCTGCTAAGCGCGACTCAAGGACCTTTTGCGGACAGTGTAGATCAAGATAAGACTGCACAGAACGTGCAGTCTGATCGTGGATCTGCAGTGTCTGCAAAGGAGATATCTGTCCCTCAAAAATACCTCTGAAATAGCAAATTTGGATTTTAACTATCTGCTCGAAAATTTCATTTCACTTATTTAGCAGGATAAGGGTTGAGTGTATCAGCTTGTTGTTGTTGATGTTGTTGTTGTTGTTTTTATACGAATCTACATAATTATATCATATTTGTGTTTAATCCTAACATTTATGAAAAATAAATCCCAGGTTTTAATTAGGTTGTAATCTTAATAGAAAACTAAGGATAAAATGCTCGACGCCATCAAAGTCAGTATATAGTTATATATTTTATGAATTGATTTTCATAGGAAACAATGGTACGTTATGTATTACATTGACCCTTAACCTGCTAGAGAAGTTAAATGAAACTTTCTGGTCGATAGTAAAAACCTAAATACTGTTATGCTATTTGAAACGTAGTTCTGGAGAAAAAATATCTCCTTGTCGGAAAGTGAAGATCTAAGATCAGACTGCACGTTCTGTCAGCAAAATGTCAGTGAGTCGCGCTTAGCAGCGTAAGGGTTATGGTTTCTTATGTACTCCGAGCTTTAATAATTCTGAGATAGATTGTGTTTTTTTTTTTTTTTTTTAAACAATGCGGGGAAAAGGAGAAAACTTGTTTTATTTAGCATTTTCTCCTTTTTTTTCCACATAGTTGTCTGTACTTTTAGAGACATATTCAACACTTTTGACCTCATTTATTTATTTATTTTATTTTTTGTATGCAACTACTTTTAATTTGGACAGATCTAAAATTTTGCAATTTAGTAAAGGGTTAATGCAAGAAAAAGAAAAAAACTCAAATCGGTAGAATACAAAGTTCAAAGTATTCAGAACTGTGTCCGTCGTCCGTCGTCAACTTTTTACCTTATGTACGCTCTAGAGGCAACATTTTCCGTCCGATACTCATGAAACTTGCTCAGAATGTTTGCCTCGATGATATCTCGGACGAGTTCGAAAATGGGTCATGCCGGGTCAAAAACTAGGTCACTAGGTCAAATCTTAGAAAAAAATTGTGTACGCTATAGAGGCAAAATTTTCTGTCCAATACTCCTGAAAGTTGGTCAGAATGTATGTCTTGATGATATTTCGGACAAGTTCAAAAGTGGGTCATGTCAAATCAAAAACTAGGTCACCAGGTCAAATCTTAGAAAAACCTTGTGTACGCTCTAGAGGCCACATTTTTTGTCCAAAACTCTTGAAAGTTGGTCAGAATGTTTATTTGATGATATCTCGGACTAGTTCGAAAATGGGTCATGCTGGGTCAAAAACTAGGTAACTAAGTCAAATCTTAGAAAGACCTAGTGTACGCTCTAGAGGTCACATTTTCAGTCCAAAACTCTTGAAAGTTAGTCAGAATGTTTGTCTTGATGATATCTCGGACAAGTTTGAAAATGGGTCATGTCGGGTCAAAAGCTAGGTCACTTGGTCAACTCTTAGAAAAACCTTGTGTACGCTCTCAAGGCCACATTTTCAGTCCAAAAGTCTTGAAAGTTGGTCAGAATGATTGTCTCGATAATATCTCGAATGAGTCCGAAAATGGGTCATGTCGGGTCAAAAGCTAGGTCACTAGGTCAAATCTTAGCAAAACCTTGTGTACGCTCTTAAGGCCACATTTTTAGTCCAAAACTCTTGAAAGTTGGTCGGAATGTTTGTCTTGATAATATTTTGAACGAGTTCGAAAATGGGTCATGTCGGGTCAAAAACTAGGTCACTAGGTCAAATCTTAGAAAAACCTTGTGTACGCTCTAGAGGCAACATTTTTAGTCCAAATCTCTTGAAAGTTAGTCAGAATGTTTGTCTTGATGATATCTCGGACAAGTTTGAAAATGGGTCATGTCGGGTCAAAAGCTAGGTCACTTGGTCAACTCTTAGAAAAACCTTGTGTACGCTCTCAAGGCCACATTTTCAGTCCAAAAGTCTTGAAAGTTGGTCAGAATGATTGTCTCGATAATATCTCGAATGAGTCCGAAAATGGGTCATGTCGGGTCAAAAGCTAGGTCACTAGGTCAAATCTTAGCAAAACCTTGTGTACGCTCTTAAGGCCACATTTTTAGTCCAAAACTCTTGAAAGTTGGTCGGAATGTTTGTCTTGATAATATTTTGAACGAGTTCGAAAATGGGTCATGTCGGGTCAAAAACTAGGTCACTAGGTCAAATCTTAGAAAAACCTTGTGTACGCTCTAGAGGCAACATTTTTAGTCCAAATCTCTTGAAAGTTGGTCAGAATGTTTGTCTTGATAATATCTCAGACGAGATCGAAAATGGGTCTTGTCGGATCAAAAGCTAGGTCACTAGGTCAACTCTTAAGAAAACCTTGTGTTTAAGTTACTTATGTTTGCTTAAATAAACAGTATTGTTGAGGAAATATAATTATGTTGAACATTTCTGTAAAAAATAATCAACTTAATGTCTAAATAGTGAAGATACTAGGGTTTGACCATCTATGGCATATTAATTTGCTTGAAACCAAGTAATGTTTAGGAATCATTCTAGTGTCATGTTAACAGAAAAACAAGCATGAAATTATCAGTCACATTTGTTTTACCATTTACCAGTTAAACTTCTGTGACAGTCACAGATAAAAATGTGTCCATACCTGTGTTACAGTCACAGATGAAAATGTGTCCATTCTTGTGGAACTATCATACAAGAAAATATATAAGACAGTCTAGGGGTAGCTCAGAAAGTAGCTTGTAATCAAAGGATATCAGCTTGCACTGGTTCAAATCCCGCTTGGCCAATATTGATGAACATCAATGCACCATGATTCATTCGTCTTTCACAATTGAACTTAGTCTATGTGAAAAAGCAGTCATTGACTTAGAAAGAAAGTACTGGTGTGAAGTACTAGTGAAGAAAAACAAGTAACATGTGGGTAGGTACACTGACCGCCATGATATGACTGAATAATTGTTGAAAATGGCATTAAACCCCATTAAAGTGATAGTCAAACAAGACAATTTGCCCTCGCCTGTGCACATGTAAAACAAGAAAATGTGACCAAACTGTTCAGAAACTCTTCTGTGACTTTTTCACGCTGTCCTTTGAAAGTCTAGCAACATGCATTTCAGCAGCAGGCTTCTTTTTCCTTTTCTTTGGTTCCCAAGTTGAATCGTCATCATTACTGACTCGACACCTCTTGACTGGTGGTTTTCTTGAAAATATGAACAAAATTTGGTATATTCAGAATGTAGGAATTTTTAGTCTCTCCAATTTGAGTAAACACCAGTTCGAGCGATTAATGTAATACTACATTGTATATGCACTTGTAATAGCCTTGCGCTGTTCAGTCAAACTGTTGTTGTCAGGAACATTAAGGGCATTTCCAGTATTTAGTGGGGGGGGGGGGGGGGGGCAAAGACAGAGGAGGTACCTTTTTTAAAGACCTCGCCATCCATATAAATTAAGTATCAGACCTAGCACCAAGCATATTTATTTCCTTCCAGATTGTTGTCAAGATTTCTGTTAAATTTACTGTCTCTGAGTCAAATTAATGTCAGTATTTACCCTCTTCATACACTATAATCACTGGAAAAGGGGTCAGTTTAGGTTAGATGCTTTTGAAACTCAAAAGAAACAATGACTTTTGAGGAAACGTTGGCAGATCAACTGCAAACTTCCGGACATGCTATTTCTTGCATGCATTTTTGCTGGGAGATCTGTCCCCAACATGCACAAATTATGCAAGTGCACGTCTTAGATCCAATAAGGATTTCACTCATGGTTTTTGCAGGAACTTGCATGCCAATATCATGTCCGAAAACTTACACATACAAAAAAACAGGTACAGTTACTGATGTTCATGAACTTCGATACAATTTTCCTTATAAACGATGTGTTTGTGAAACACTAATGCCCAGTAATGGTAAATTTTAGAAAATGTGATTTTGATATTTGAACTTGACCTTGATACCAGCAGATGCATAATGATGAGATGCACCTACAGACCAAATTTGTTACTTAAAAATTTAGAAGTTACAGGGCAGTGTTAAGTTTTTAAGTTAAGTTTAGGATAGACAGATGACAATAGATGCAGGGGCATAAAAACAAAAATAATAATTTGGTAATATACATACTTGGCTGCTGAAGGCCTCTTTTTCAGCATGTCTAAAGTGTCGACGTCTTGATTATCTGACGAAGTCTCATCTTCCGGACCACATTTTAATGGCTTAGCTGAAATGGTAATAAATCAAGACTGACAGGAATTCTTCACAAAACAGCAAAGTTTGGGAGCCACATGTGAGCAGCTGAAAGCTCTTTGTAAAGATTCTCCTTTTAGGCGCTGTTGGTTCTGTGAATACTGGTATACCAGGACTTGTGTCACACTGGACAGTCACAAACACACAAAAAAATGAAGCAGAAGCATGCTTTTTATCACAAAATTCGAAGCACAGGTACCCCCTCGTAACAAAACATACATGCAATTTAAAACTGATTGGCAATCTCTACCTAATCCAATTTGTTTCAGTTTTTCAAATGGCCCCGGAAATGATAGCAAATTATCTCTAGAAACACTGATGCTAAAAAAAATATAAATTGCATAAGAGCAAAATACAGAACAAAAAAAGATAAGCACAAATCCCTTTATTTTTCTGTGTAATTTACAATTTGCAGCACAAATACCCACCGATGAAATACTTTTATGGTCTGCACGGGCAGTATTACACCAAAACGTGCACTTGTTGACTTCAGTTAAGAAGAAGGTAGTTATTAAGAAGGTTAAAGTTTTTGCACTGTGATACAATACATATCGACAACAACAACCAAGTTATAACAAGCTACATTTTTTTTCCTTAAAAAAAAGCTAAAGATTCATCTCAATTTAATACTACTTTGTGCTCAGGTGAGCTAAAGAATACAAGACGGTTCTATGGCCCTAGGTTGCTCACCTAATTTTTGACCCATTTTTAATCTCTCTGGAAATTGTGAGAAACATTCTACCAAGCTATAATAATTATTGGACTGAAAATTGGGCCTCTAGCTTGTAAACAAGCTCTTTCTAGAATTTCTCTCATCAAATTTCTCTCATCAGTGACCTACTTTTTAGCCCAACATAGCCCATTTTCCCATTGTACATATTATCAAATCAAAGATTCTGACCACCTTTCATAAGTACTGGAATGATCTATTTACATATTTGCATGTTATTTCATTGCAAATAATAATGAAGACCCTGGCTACTTACATTTATAGAAGACAAAAGAGTTGCTGCTGTCTTTCAAGAAATCTATGCAATGTCTCTCCATTGATTTGCTTTTAAATTCAACAAGATAAGCCATTATCATAAGATTTGTATTTAAGCTTGTTATATCTACATGTAGCTAATATATGTCAGAACTCGTGAATCAACGACAAATATCAATATTTTTTATCTATTCCAATAAATATGGCCATGGAAGATCCTAAACGTAGTTATCTGCCTATATGCTATGTCCTCGCTATATTCTGAATCCCAGGAGTCAATTACTCTTGGGCCCAATTTTTCAAGAGTGGAATGGAATTTCCCAGAGTCAAAGAATAATGGCACAGGGTCAAAATTAAATGGTTATCATCAGGGTTCAAATTTCATTTTTTTTATCCACTTGCAAATTTTAGCAAGTGGCTTTTATTCCCACTCGCAGAATAAAATTGGACTCGAATTTTTCTTTTTTTGAAGCCCAGTAAAAAACGAACGGCCAGTACAATCTGTTTAATTCTATTCTATTACGTAACCTGTCGACTACAGACAACAACAAAACAAAAATGGAACGTTAATTATTGTCAAAACCATCATTTAACTATCACTTCAATTCCAGTTGAATATCTCTTCTCAAACCATGTTAAATTTGTATAAAATTTACAATGGTGGACGATTTTGTAGATGAACTCAATTACGGAACTGCGTGTTCGATTTGGTCTAAATACCGAGTCCACCACGTCCGACTTGCTTCTCGTTGTTACTTGTGCATGATAATTATTTTTTCATGAAAGACTGACAAACATTTCTGTGTTATAATCAGATATTTAGTTCGCCTACCGTTTTTTCCGTATATAAAAAAACCCCGCAAAATCGTAGTATTTGCCGTGAGTGCAGACGAACGCACATGGGTCACGAAACCCGGGTAACGAACGACAACTCGGAAGCTTCAATGGCGACGTAAAATTATATAACAACAGCCGTCAAAGGGTATTCTCAGTGCGACATGACCGATGTTAATCCAGAACGAAACGATTTACCTTATTTGTATTCACATATGAAATTTAGTACATTTTGGTTATTGTTCTTCAATAATTTGCACTCCCTCATGACGAATTTTTTCGTCGCAAAAATCCCTATCGTATGCCGGGTGCTGAGTTTAAGCACAATTTCGAGCCAGGAGATGACTATTCATTCGTCAGTCTGCTGTCTGTCTGTCTAAACCTAATCACGTAGCTTAATATCAGATTTACCAATAATCCTCAACAAGTTAAATAAATCTTCATGAGGATTGCATAAATTTGAATATGGCTAGTTTATGGAAATAGATATCTCCGTATCGGACACTATACATAAAATCAGATTGCACGTTCTATTACGTCTGATCTTAATATAAACTGTTCGCAAAAGGTCATTGAGTTGCGCTCAGCAGCCTTGGGGCCAATATAAATATCACGCAGACATTTAAATGGGGCAAGAAATCAACGGTAAATTCACTGTTGATTATCTATCTCTTTCATATTACTGAGAGAGAAAGAGATAGAGAGAGAGAGTTGGGGGGTAGTTTTAGAACAGAAATTTGACAAGCAGATTATTTTATTTTTAATTGAAGATCGTATGAATGAGTAAAATACAAAAGTTATGACATTCGACTTACCCGTTTAATCTGTGTAAAATTCCAAATCACATTTACATTTTATAGGAAAAAGGGTTCAATACATGGTCGTGAAAACAAAAGAGTAACTTTGTACATGTTTATGACACGTGCTTGTTAACCTCCAGCTGCAAGCCGGGTAAAAAAATATGCGAGACGGTTTACGCCCAACATGTCGCAGTATTTAGGAAATGGACTGCAGACGATCAAAAACGTTTACTGCATGATATGGAGGGCAGGAAGGCAGGAGGCAATTTAGACAATATTTTAACATTGTTGTAGATGAACGAGACACATTTGGAATTGTAAAAATAACACAGAGGAAAATAAATGAAGATCAAGTGAAAAAAAATGGATAATTTAACTTTAACGGCAAATTTAGGATGTGTGCTGGATTAATGTTGTTTGTGAATGTCAAAGAGATGATACAATTTCTAAGGTAGATCAAGGATTTTAATTCTTTCCAAGCTGAAAGAGACATGTAAAATGCTGACATTGATGGTGTAGATCAAGATCAGACTGTGCAAGGATGTGGAGACCGTTCAATGATCGACAGTTTGGTAGAAACAGCCTTAGAACTGTACTCGAATGATTTCCTTTACACAATGCAACGTTCTTTCTTCCTTCTACCACAATAGTGGTGGGCCGATGATCGACTATAGTCGAAATTCAGTTGGTTTTGGCCTCCGATTGGGATAATCGATAGAGAAATGCTTGAATCGATTGTAGTCGGTTTCGGAACTCGCATGGTCTGGTTTTTAGCGCTTGGTTTTGTAACTAATTAATAACACTCTTTGATTCAACATGGTGGACAAAAAAAAAACACGAAAATTGGCCGGAAAATGAGCAAGAAATTTTGTCCATGATTGTCTTGACAAAACTGGCAAAGTTCTCATTTGACCCCGGACCCCGGATTTTGACGCTTGGAAGTTTGAAATGATTCGTCTTTGTCGCTCAAAAATATCTACCTAAATGTCAATCTGATGCATGAAATGATCTTTTAAGGCTTCATATAAATTAACTTGCGTGTATCCGGCAGAAATCTGGGCTTTAATAAACAGGATCAGTATCAGATGCCAAGGACACATGCGGCTCTGTTTATCACAGGAATCAAGCTGGCGTGTCATTTATGAAAACATAATAAAGGAGTAAAGTGACAAATTTTAAAGTTACCAGCTATTCTAAATGACAAATTCGTGTCAAATCATGCGTTACTACTTCTCCAAAAATTAATAGACATGAAAAATAGACAGACTATCGGAAGTCAAGTTTTTTTCCTTCAATTAGCGATTTTCAGACAAGTGAAAATCCGAAGTTTAAACCTCTATATTTCGTGAAGTAAGCACCACAGAATGCTAGGATTTATTTTGTGAACATACTCCAGTACAGTTTATCCGATTTTGAAATGAAAATGTTGGTCTGAAGTCACCCTTTAAAATTTGAGTCTCTTTTTTTGTGTGTGTTCAATTACTTCTTCTTTCACACTTGTTCCAGAGCTAATACTGTAAGACAAGAAAGCCTAACCTCTAGCTTCCCTCCCCCTCGGCTCCCCCGTCTTATCTATAGATTGTTGTATATTTTCATTTCAAAAACAACCAAACCAAAGTTTTTCCTCATATTACACAGATGTTTTAGCTTCCAATTATTGTTTTATACAGAAATTAGTTTAAATTCACTGTTTAAATTTATTATCAAAGATGAAAATATAGTTTGAAGTGCCCCTGATCAGACGATGTAAAACTGACTTTTGTTGCGTCATGGGTTTTCACGTTTTTTTTCCAGCGACCTTTTTTTTCATATAAATTAATTTTTGTGTAAGTATTACTGCAAGATTTGACATGAAGTTGTTACTTAGGGTAGCAGGTCACTTGAAAACCTGTCACTTAACACCAGATAAATGAATTAACACCTTTATCACGTGTTCAAAAATGACTCGACACTCGCCAGCTTGAGTAGCTCTGATAAACAGACTAACTGATTGTATGGTGTTTAACGCCGTTTTCAACATTATTTCAGTTAGATCGCGGCGGCCAGTGCACCTATCCATGCTTTACTGGAGTTTCTGTTACCAGTACTCCGCACAAGGGATAAGGTCAAAACGGCCCACTTCCAAAACGGCCCGGTCCAAAACGGCCCACTTTACCGAAACGGCCAAATGTTATGGGTACCAAAACGGCCCACTTTTGAACTACGAATAACTGTTTTATTTTCACCAATTTTGACAAAGTGAATTTTATAACTTTTTTTACTCTTATCTATTTTCAAATAATGACTTTTATTTATGAAGCTTGGGCCTCGATTCTCCATACTTGTGAGGGTTGTACTGTGCATTCCTATCTGATATTATCTTTTGCGAGTTCATCCCCCCCCCCCCCCCGTTCTTCCCCGATCAACCGGAATTCTTCTAAAAAGTGTGTACGTTGTGGTTTGCTTTCCTACAGTTTTTTTTTTTTTATCTCAGTTATGCACAAATTACTTATGTTGAAAACTACAGCTCCAAACTTTCTGGAAAGGATACATCTCTGTACAGGTTTCAATAAATTCGTAGCAGAAGACCATCTCGCTCGATTCACATGATTAAAATTCATGTTATAAGAAAATCTTATAAAACTAAATAAGTGAATTTTCTAAAAGTAGGTCTGTGTGATCCAAATGACGGTTCTTCAATGGTTAATTTATGACAAAAAAGCGGGCCGTTTCGGCACTGGGCCGTTTTGGTACCGGGCCGTTTTGGAAGTGGGCCGTTTTGACCCCAATCCTCCGCACAATATTCTTTCCAAGCCACTTGTTGCTTTCCCACATAACCATCGTCGGAACAACGATCAGCGGTGAGAGAGGAATGAATCCTGTCGCAATGACTATCATCAATCCTCGGAAAGAAATTGACCGAGCCGGGGATCGAACTCACGACACCCTGTTCTCAAGTCCTGTACGCTACCGACTGAGCTATCGGGGCTCGGCACTCTGATAAACAGAGTTGCATGCATCTCACATTTGACACTGATCATGTTCATTACAGTCTATATTTCTGCCGGATGCATGTGACATAATTTATATGATGCTTTAGCCGATAATTTCATGTGTCAGACTGACGCTTAGGCAGATATTTTTTAGCGTCAAAAAAGGATCATTTCAGATTTCCAAGCGCCAAAACTCTGAGTCCCGAGTCAACTGAGAACCCTGTATAACGTCCCAGTCATGCTAGCTATTCTGTCATCGATGAATTGAAATTAAGAAACGTATGATAGTTAGATTTTTATTTTTACATTCTGAAATGGTAGATTTTACACAAATTGAGAAGAAAGGGCAAACAACTTACTTCTTTCACTCCTCGCCTTTGACCATCTTCGGCGAATAGGCTGACGTGGAAAAATTTACCCCGACACCGTTTAGACTGATACACGCGCGATCAATGTCTGCCGAGCGCTTGTTAAAATCACACAAGCAAAATGTTAAGCGTTTCATCTACCCTGACAAATCTAACCAGTTTGATAATAAAATTATGGTGTCGTCCGTCATACGGACCCCAACTTTACCCGCTACGGACGCCTATATCTGTCCATGTGGAGTGATGACTACCTGTGCTACGGTTTTACCTGACAGGTTAGGACAGTCACTCAAGTCTTTACTAGCCCATTTGGACACATTTTCTTTTGTGAGTGTCACAATGGCTAGTCACACAAAAAAACCAGAAGCAGAGGCATGCTTTTTTTCACGAAATTCGAAGCACAGGTACCCCCTCGTCTACCCTAGAAGCCACATTTTCAGTCCAAAACTCTTGAAAGTTGGTCAGAATGTTTGTCTTGATGATATTTAGGGCGAGTTAGGTCATGTCGGGTCAGAAACTAGGTCACTAGGTCAAATCTGAGAAAAAACATGTGTACGCTCTAGAGGCCACATTTTCTGTCAGATACTCATGAAACTTGGTCAGAATGTTTGTCTTGATGATATCTCGGACACGTTGGAAAATGGGTCATGTTGGGCCAAAAACTAGGTCACTAAGTCAAATCTTAAAAAGACCTTGTGCACGCTCTAGAGGCCACATTTAATTTAAACGTATTTATTTTACATCGGTTGAGAAACATGTTCTTACAACTTATACTAATCTCTCTCGATTCTGCTTTCTGGGAACTTCACCAGTACTCGGACGACTTCGAAAATCGATCATGTTGGGTCAAAAACTAAGTCAGTAGGTGAAATATTAGAAAAACCCTGTGTATGCTCTATAGCCACATTTTCTGTCCATTACTTATGAAAGGTGGTCAGGATCTTTGTTTTGATAATATCTACAATGGGAAAATTGGCTATGGTTGGCTAAAAAGTAGGTCACTGAGAGAAATTCTAGAAAAAGCTTGTGTTCATGCTAGAGGCCAAATTTTCAGTCCAATGATTATGAAAGCTTAGTAGAATGTTTGTTACGATATCTCAAAAGAGATTGAAAATGGATCATGTTTGGTCAAAAGACTCAGGTGAACGACTTCAGGGCCATCATGGCCCTCTTGTTTGTAGTTTTGACGAAATTTTGATCAAGAAATCGAACATAATTTGTATGATTTGTTCAAAGTCAGAGCTGAATATCATTTGTAAATCTGCGTTGCTCGACCCATACACCAGCCATGCAAAACTGAAAGTGAGCGCACATGCGTCGTTACGCAGGATGTATTTGGTTCCGGTCAAAACGATCGCAGTAAGCGGATTTGCTATATACATGTAGCAAATCCGCTAAAAAATGGTCAAACTCTAATTGCAAATTCATTGCTTGAAGAAAATTACTCAATATTTATCCTGCTAAAGAAGTGAAATGAAACTCGAAGTTGACAGGTATTCCTGCCATTTTTCGCAAAATAAGCAAAAATAGAAAGGTAAATTGTATCACCGTGGTGACTCATGAAAAAAAAAAAAATTAATTGGCGCTTGATATATTTACTTACCTCAGGTACATGTGTAATTTGAGTAATATTTGCCAGACTGGGCCGATATTTTTCAATTTTCAAATCAGTTCAATATCTCCACTATTATCGTCCAGGATCCAAGATTCTTTCGTCAGAAAAAATGTTTAACCCATTAACTGGCAGCGGACTCACTATACATGTCTCTCATTGAGCATGTGTTGGATATTTTGGACGGAGGGCCCGACGAAGAATAGTGGCATCATCGCCATGCTCTTGCTGTAATACTACAGGAGGAATGGAGGCTATTTCCTCAGTCGCAAATTGCCAGAGTTATTCTGCTTATGTGATGCCAGTGCGTCCTTACTACCACTGAAAGTGGCACACTCATTAATGAAGGGACTTTCGTGAATTACATAAGGCATTTGAAAATATTGGTTTTCAAGCAATTCCTTTGATTACTCTGGCGAACAATTATAAAAAGGGGAAAAACTCTGCAGACACGTTTTTTTTTTTTTTTTTAAGCAAAAAAATGACTTTTACCCCTGGGTTACTTGATGCATTGCCACAACAAGGATATTAGTGCAATCAAGCTGGAGGAAACAATTTTTAGAAAGCGATACAATGTATTTAATGAAATAAATGATTTCTGAGATTTCCTTAACATTTTTCGTTGAGATTTCTTTTTTTTTTTTTTTTTGTTTACTTCCTCCATTTTTGAATAGTTTACAATACAACATACAGGAACAAAATACTCTGCAAGGAAAACAAGCATAATGAAAAATCGACCAAAATTGGCGTGCGTGCGCGCGCACGCGCCTGTGTGTCTGTGTGTGTGTGTGTAAAAAAATAGCTAATGTTTGGTTACAAATATCTGAAATTTCCATGTAAAATATACGTGTGCTCTTATACACTAGTTAGACATCTAGTTAGAATGTGTTGGTGAAGCTAACACGAGTACACATCGCTTGCCACATCGCTTGTAATTGAAATCAAAATACTGGTACTATAAGTAAGCAACCAGTTGCGCGGTGGCAAAGCGAGTACGTAACAATAATTAATCGCGTCTTGCAAAGTGCCAAGCAGGATAAAAATTGAATTCAGTCTGTATTTCCTCGGAAATTGAAAACTGATACAAGGTTCTGGCATAAGGTTCATAAAGCAGTTTGAAACTTTCAAAGCTATTGACTGCTTCCAAGCGTAGATGAATTTAGTCCGAGTCGTCCCGAGGTCAGTGCCAAATACCCAGTATATAATTTAGAAACAAAGCGTGGCTTTTAGAGATTATGAGCGATGACTTATGTGATACCTAATTGGTTCGCTGTAGAGATTTGAACGTAAGCGACTACTATGGTAATTCATATAGATTTCGTACTGTCCTTCTAATATTATATTCATATTTTGTGGGTGTTATTTAGCATATAGCGTATACTGTCTTGGCATAAGAACGCTAGAGGTGCTTACAGGGGCAATGATAATTATAGCATCATTTAAGTGATGATTACTTTCTTTTTAATAAACAGGGAAATATATTTTGATTTTTTCTCAAAAGTTGTCAAAAGGTATCGTTAGTAGAATTTAAACCAGCCCGACGACCGTATATGCCTTTCTTCGCAGGGATAGGGTAGTCCTTGTTGACGTCATCACATGCTACTTGGCCCCTCCCATTCTATCATGTGTGCTGGTTCTGAGCTGACTTATACCACAGCCTTTGAAGCTCCACTGGTCCATAACGGAACAATATTGGTTGTACGGTCAGGTGGCAGGGGACTTGGAAACTTGTTCCCGGTTGTGGTGAATCATGTCTCCCCGAACCGAAGGCGAGGTGGCGACATTATTCGCCACAGCCATGAACAAGTTTCCAAGTCCCCTGCCACCTGACCGTACAACGAATTTATTATACTGCAAAGTTTTACCATTCCAACGCTGACAAACTATAAATTCCCTTCTGAGTGCCTCAGTTCAATGAAAAATGACATCACTGGGAGCTGACGTCACTATTTAAATCTTAGTAAAACGTGAAGTTTGATGCATTATTTTGATGATTTGACTGAGATAGACGTTCGTCGTATTTTTATTTAAGCATAGATTTTAACAGCTTCAAGGTAAGTAACTATGCATTTTTATGATTTTTTGGCAATAATAAACGACCGTTAGTTGCCTCAAACTACCATTAGGGTATCCTTTTAACGTTATGCACAATGTATGAATTTCGACACTTCACAATTTGCTTACCTGACGAAGGGATGGCTCGTTTTAATCCCCTCCCCCCCCCCGTGTACATGTTTTAGAATGACATCAAACGAGAATACATGTAAAGTTCTCTATTCGTTTTTTTTTAATAATCCATTCTTTCCGTTTTAATGACAACCACCAAGGGAGAGTAGTAATAATATGGTGCTGGCTACACAGTATATTTGTCTTGTGTGTGTGGGGGGGGGGCTCATAGGCCTATCTACCTATCGACGCCGCCATTTTGGATGTTGTGTTGAAAATGTAGTCATGTATAGGGGGCTTCCGAAAGGGAACCTGCTTTTACGTGGGTTTTGCCAGTGTACATAATATATATGTTCGGTGCATATTATCCAATCAGATCACGAGGAATTTCTTTGCAGTATAATAATAAATTTTCCTTGGTCGATCATCTAACACTTAAAACAAAATGATGTGCATCACCTGTATATCACGGAATATACTCAATTTTTAATCAAAACCGTTACTATAAATAGTACTTTCGCGACTCCCTGTATATCGTATATAGTAAAACAAGGTGTGCAACGAAATCGAAAAAAATCGATTTACAGATTTAATATTTCACCGAAATTGGAAAAATAAACCTAAGTACAAGGGCAGATGAGTTCACAAATGATTTGTCTGCTGTACCCTCACCTTCGGAAGGTCCAAACGGCTCTTACCATCAAGCAATAGCTCTTTTCTCAAAAAATAAAACAAACTAAAATCCTTCTTTGTTTCACGTTTCGCCATGCGCTGACGTCACACGTTTTATAATTCTGCCGCGAATAATAAGAGATCTACTGTTCTGGACAGTGGAAGTGAATAACAGCCACCGAATACCTTTTCAGTGTTAAAGAAATAATGTTTAACAACAGTTGTTGTATTTTTTCTTGTAGCGGCTTGGGGTAGCAACCGTTATCTGGAAGTATATTCATCCGGCATTCATGAATTTTGTACATTTATTTAAATGTACAATCAAATGCCGTTCTCTTAATTTTTGGATATTTGTATTGATTTTATGACGTTTTCATAGTTATGGTGGTTAGCTATGTAATAAAATGAATATTATAACAGTCGACATTTCCCATGCACCTCTTTACACACGCAACTCGACATGATCTGACCACGCAAAAATGGAGACTGTTGTAATATCCCATATTTATCTTTCCGTTGTCGATGAAATATTATTTGTGAAAAAAGACAAAGGTCCTTTTTTCTCGATTTCGTTGCACACCTTGTCTTACTATGTACGACACTGAAGGAGTCGTAAATGTGCTATTTATAGACCAATGGAGTTTCAAAGGCCTATGCTTATACTGATCAATTCTGTCCTAAAATCCCTCTTCAGTTCTCTAGGATTATATTTGAAAAAAAAAAATAACGTATAATTATGATGAAAAAATAGTAGACAAGTCGAAAAACCGCATACAATCCATAGTTCTAACGACTGTGTTAAGAAGATTTTTAAATCATCGTAAAAAAGGAAATGCCGTAGTTAGTCGGCATGTCACATTTTCCAATTATTAAAAGAAAGGTTTATACAGTAAAAATTATATTACTTTATTGTGATATTTATGCAAACAGTCATATTCAAAGTGCAAATATAAACAGGTAATTTCTTAAGCCTAAGAGTAGCTGAACTGTAATTTTCGCTGGTTATTTGTAGCATTCATTCAACTATATCTTTCCTAATTTAAAAGCATATCCTACAAACTATTTCATGTACTTTTATCACATGTCCTACGTATTTGTATATGCAAATGTAAGACCCATAGCATAAAACAGGTTTTATTGTTGCAGTTGGTGATAAAAATAAATTCTTTAAATTTGTAAATCTAAACTGTTTACGGAGTCTTTGATTATAATCTGTAGTTTTATTGCTGGTAAAGCAAGCAATGAGTGTGTTTTGACCATAGCAGACTGCTGATACAATAAATTCCTAAATACTTGTAACTTGTGAATACTTTTATTCTGTAATGGACCATTTATTCAGATCATTTTTTCTCACAAAATAAATAAATATATAAATAAATAAATAAATCCTTTCTTTATCAAGATTTAAGTCTAATCAAATTCCATCGGAAAATTGCTCAATCATCTGAATTTGCCGTTGTTACATAATAATAGTATCGGGGAAAAAAGTTACATAGTCTGCAAATGAACTTACATTTAACCTATTCATTTCATTTGAAACGAAAAGATCACGTTAATTTTTCATTTACGTAACCAAATTCAACGACTTGAGCCCAAATGATTAAAAAAAAAATGTCATTTTCAAATGGTTTCAATTCGGAGTAATCTAAAAGTTTTTCTTTTGTTACAGATTTAAGAGGAAACTTGAGTTGAAAAGGTACTGCTGAGCGCCTGACTTTTACGGATGAATTCCAGAAAACATCATCAGTAACTGAACTAAACCGTGATACGACAGAAATAATAACAAGGGGGCATAAAACACAATTCAAACAAAAAATCTCTGTTCAGATGAAAATGGTCGACAATGAGTAAAAGCGAGAATGTTCCAGTCAATATAGATGTTCCTGACTTTTCAGATGAAGCAATCAGGCCCGACGATGCACGCATCGGTGAGTTGGACTTCTTTTGTTCAATTTTCTATTGCAGCCGATGAATCTCACCCCACTTGAACACCATAAAAAAAGGTTTTGTCATTTTCACATCTCTTGAACACAATAAGGTGTTGGTATTGTCTTAGCATCCCAAAACTGTAGAAGAAACCATGAGGATATAGCGCGTACAGGGTGATTCAATGTGTTCGTGCCGTGTCCGGCGTCCGTATTGCGTCGTCCATTGTGCGTGTGCGATGTGCGTCGTGAACTTTTACCTTGTGTACGCTCTAGAGGCCACATTTTCAATCTAATACTCTTGAAACTTTGTCAGATTGTTTGTCTTGATGATATCTCGGACGAGTTCGAAAATGGGTCATGTTGGGTCAAAAACTAGGTCACTAGGTCATATCTTAGAAAAATTTTGTGTACGCTCTAGAGGCCACATTTTTTTGTCCAGTACTCCTGTAATTTGCTCTGAATATTTGTCTCGATGATATCTCAGACTAGTGTGAAAATGGGTCATGTTGGGTCAAAAGCTTGGTCAACAGGTCAAATCTTAGAAAAACCTTGTGTACAATCTAGAGGCAACATTTTCAGTCCAATACCCTTGAAAGTCGCTTAGAATGTTTGTCATGATGATATCTCAGACGAGTCGAAAATGAGCCATGTCAGGTAAAAAGCTGGGTCACCAGGCAAGATCTTAGAAAAACCTTTTGTACGCTCTAAAGACCATATTTTCAGTCCAATACTCTTGAAAATTAATCAGAATGTTTGTTTTGATGACATCTCGAAGGAGCTCAAAAATGGGCCATGTTGGGTCAAAAACTGGGTCACTAGGTCAAATCTTAGAAAAACCTTGTGTACGCCCCAGAAACCACATTTTCCCCCAATACTCTTGAAAGTTAGTCAGAATGTTTGTCATGATAATAGCTTGGATGAGTTAAAAAATGGGTCATGTCTGGTCAAAAACTTGGTCACTCGGTGAAACCTTAGGAAAACCTTGTGTACGCTCTAGAGGCCACATCTCATAAAAAGCTTTTGTACAGAATGAAGGTTACATTTTCAGTCCAATATTTTTTAAACTTGGCCAGAAATTTTGTCTTGATGATATCTTGCATGAGTCTGAAAATGGGTCACGTTGAATAAAAAACTAGGTCACCAGGTTTAATCCTTGAAAAACCTTGTGTACGCTCTAGAGGCCACATTTTCATTCCAATAATCTTGAAATTTGTTTAGAATGTTTGTACTGATAATATCTAACACTAGTATGAATGTGGGTCATGTTGGATAAAAAAACAAAGTCACTAGGGCAAATCTTGGAAGAACCTTCTCTATACCCTACAGGCCACATTTTCTCTCAAATACTCATGAAAGTTTGTCAGAATGTTTATCCGGATAATTTCTACATGTCGGATAGGCTGCTGAGACAAATTCTAGAAAAAACTTATGTGCACTCTAGAGGCTACATTTGTAAGTCCAATTCTAATGAGTGTTTGTCAGAATGTTTGACTTAATATCTCTGAAGAGATTGAAAATGGGTCATGTTTGATCAAAAAGCTCAGTCGAGCGACTTCAGGCCCATCGTGGCCCTCTTGTTTTAAATAGAGCTTATTAAATTCAAAATACTCAAAGGCGTGTGACGTTTTAATTACACATTTCACCCACTAGACCTCGTGTCGGACCAACATTTGCCGACTTTTCTGTTTCCATATATACTCTCTTTGATAGGTAACGAACCAGCAATAGTACAATTAAAAATCCACAATTTAAGTCAAAAAGGTACGGATGCTAATGATGTGACCGAGTTGTACAAGCTCGACTGAAAGGAATCCCGAACACACGAAATCACGCTGCTTTTATAGCCTCCAGCCAAGCCACTGGCCCAAAAATGGTAGATCTACCCAGTTTTGGTAGAAGCTATCAATATCTGGTGGAAGGCTTGCTACCGAAATTGGGCCGCAACCAAAAACCGGTAGAAAACGTCTACCCAAAGCGGGTAGAAAGGTTACGTGAAAAGGCAGTGGTCCTGTGTGAAAGTCACCACCACCAAAGTTGGAGGTTAAATAACAGGGATAAATGCAATAGTTATTCGTACCTAATAAATAAAATTGTACAGTAGGATATTTAAACTTGCCACCGAAGTGATGTCATCACCTTCTCGAAGCGTAACTATCCCACCATGCTAAGTTTAAAGATGGCTGACTATGGCTAGTTTTGGATTTCATACAATTTTTTCAATACAATGTTTTCAATTACTAAAACATGCGAAATATTTAGCGTTATGGCTTCGCTAGGGTAAAGCTACACAAAAAAACAAAAAGAACATTCATGCTAGGGTTGCCGCGATCGTGTGCAGAATGTGCTCGCAAAACAAGTTGTCATGATGACAGAGTGAAGGTCATTTACAGTGTAGCTTGGATTTACCACATTCAACTCTGGAAAGGACCTACTAGAATGAAAGGAACTACCATTTATTTTATGGGTGGACTTGCTGTTTATATGGACTTAGTCAGTTTGCTCACTTAATCAATGGTTAGTTGCCATGAATACCGTTTGACTACAGAAATGGAAAATATGAACAGCACACGAAATGGCTAGACAAAAAGTGAAAGGTAAAGTTTCTGTTGAAAACTCTTTCACAGTAAAATGTTACAAGTTACACAATTTATAAAAAGTTTAATCTTTGCTGTTACAGTCACGACAGCCCTAGGGTGTTTCACTACGCCCCTCCGACTGGTGGCTAATCTCCTGTTGTCACTTATAAAGTTATTTGTTATTAAACTTTTAAGACCTTTAAGATTAATACAACGGTAGAACATTAAACTTATTACAACAAATACTGTTCGTGAGTTTTAACTGAAATGAAGACTTAAAACATCATTTTTTAAGAGTTAATCACTTTGAGCTTAATTCACCTTGAAAACAGTCTATCACTAAACTCTGTAAGTTTCAAAAAAGCTACTGATACTGATGTAGCTGTAGATCAATGGCCCAACAAAGACGTTAGTAGCACTAGTTCCAGTTACCCAGTTACCCATTCTGTGCCCTCCTGCCATGGACAGGCTCAAAATGGACCTACCTTTTTGCCAAGGTAGGCGACTTGCTCCATGTATAGGCACACCGGCGTCATCAGGTCCGGAAGTTCAGCAAAGGTGAAACAAACAGTTAAGGTATTGCCATCCTAACACGCTCTCTGCGATCTCGTTACTTTCCGTCCGATCTCGCCATTTTCCGTAAGAATTCGTAGTTATTTCGGCTGTATCGGAAGTATAACGGAAACGAGGATCTGGTTCCTCGCTTTATATTTCGAAGTATAGGTGAAGCGCCGAACCAGCATTCCAAAATGGCATCCCTTGACAGTTTCGGCCGTATTGAGTCGGCAAAAGCGAAAGGAAAAAAGAGTTTTTGACTAGAATATCAGTGAAGATCACGCTAAGGCCGATATTTCTTGATACTGGATCGGATATGAGTGCATAAAAAAGATGGGGGAATCATTATTACGCGCAGATTCCAAAGACAGTAATTCGTGACAGTTGGACGCAAGGAAAAATTCGTGTTTTACTTCACAATTTAAGATCGTGTTCGTATAAGATGTAGCCTATATCTCTATCCGAGTTCAATTTTGTTGGGGAATTGTGAAAGGGTTAGAAAGGGACTTGAAAGGAATCTGTGTCACAGTCAGATGTGAGGGCATTGATTTGAGGTTTGTTAATTTGCATCCCAAAATACACTCACACTGACTCCTTATTATCACGCCGGAAGTCACAGAGAATACTACAGAGGAGGGAATATGGGCCATCAAAGCACCAAAGAGCCCCAAAGAAATAGTCAACATTTATTGATAAAGATTGGAATACCGTGTTTTGCTGCCAACACTAAACCGGTGGGTAAGTATGTTATACAGCTAGTCTCCATGAGGCTTGATTTTGATAACTCTTAACCAAACCAAACACTCCTGTGTGTCAACAACCATGTGTCATAAAAAAATAGTATTTTCTCCTTTTCCTACAACATTTTCTTCCATATCAAAGACAGAAATCATCGTTTAAAATAACAATTAAGGCCAAATGTAAACAAAGCGGGTGTTTAAATGCATTTGAATTTATATCACACCATTTAAAAGTATGGAAATTAATGTGAAGATGACAGTCTCACTGTATGGTCAGTCCAATTGTTAGTGGCTGACTGGCTGACAGAGAAATTAATTTCAAAACTAGGTGAAAACCTGCCAGGTAGCTGTGTCTTTTGTTTACTTTTTGCCTGATTTTAAAATTCTTTTTCTGCCAGGGACTTACATGTGGCATGACCAAACGATAACAGACTGTCATCTCCACAATATTTTCCACACTTTAAATTGATATGATTTAAATTTAAATGTATTTTGACACCTGCTTTGATATTTTGGCCTTAACTGGGCCTTTAAGTTACATTTGATTTGTCATCTGCAAATGCTTTGAATTTGTTTGAGTCCAAAATATTGTCGTTTGATGAAGAGTTTAAAACTCCGAACTGAATGAACAACTGGAAAAAATGGTTACCGTCACATAAATCACATGGTATTTTATTGATGGTTTTATTTTATTTTCATGACTTTGAAATTATTGTCTCTTACCCCAACTTAAGACTGTCTAAACTTAAAATCATTTGCAGATGACAGTTTTTCAGATGTAGAGAGAAAACTTTGTGGGAAAATGTCAAAGTTCTTCTTACAGGCAATTTCTTGTTTTCCAACAATGTTTCCAAGATTAGGTATAAAAAAGGAATAGGACATAATAAATGAAACTTAATTGTTAATTGTATTAACTTTAGCCCTTTACTACACATTCCAGACTTTTAATGAATCTGAGAAAGAAAGCTTGGAAAAAGTTAGACAAATGGAAAAAAATGCTGGAAACCAGCATTTTCTCCTTTCCCACCATGTTTTCTACCCTTCCTGAGGCAAATTTCAGTTCTTGAGTCACGTCTTTCTTGTTGTCTGCAGCCCAGCCAGGTAGCTTGGTGGTTAGCATAGCTGACTTGTGACCTGGTGGTTTTGTGTTTGATACCCGATTGAGGCAAACTTTCTGTCTGGCAATTTTACGATTCTCACCTTGTGATGCGTGTGGGAAAAGTAGTCAGTGACTTGGAAAGAAAGTTGTGTCAGAACTGATTTGAGAAAGCCAGGAAACACATGCATAGGTGCACTGATTGCCATAATATGACTTCAGCTGATAAAAAGGTGTTAAACTTGAATACAAACTTATAAAGTTGTTGTCATCAGATTCTTTCAATTTAGGCTTGTCTGAAATTTTGTGGTTTGGTAGCAACACAACAGGCTGTATAGTGAAAACCCTTGGTTATGAAACAAATAAGTTTTTGGGTAAATTTTACATGTATTTTTTTTTTCTGTACTTTAGCAATGAGAGACAGCATTGGAGATCTGCAAAGACAAGTGATTAAACTGTGATTTCCCTGAATGTCAAGCTCACTCTAGGAGCAAACCTCAAAAGAATGGAATGCAGACCAGGCCAGTTTGTTGAGGCTTAAGCATAATCCTCTTTGTAAAAAGCTGCTCAAAATGCATTCTGACAGTAAATAAGGTAATATACCTGATTTTCATTTACCAAACATTGAATACTGTAACCTTGTGTGGTATTTTTATAAAAGGTATATACTTTTCAATTATTGGAAATGTTGCAGTAACATAATTCTTTATTAGAAAATTCTTTGTTATTTCTCTTATGCATGTTCTATTTGTAATCTACATTTTACACTTAATTATACCTCACAAAACAGATGTTTTCTGGGACATACTTGTACCTCTGCCTGCTGTCTGTGTACAAAAATATGAGTAGTTATTACAAATATAAATTTGTGTTGTCAACTCTTCCAAATCTTACAATTGCTGTTGTTCATATTTAATATGTAGATACTTGTCATGGATATGCATTTGGTGATACAAAGGTCAAGGTCAACTGTTAAGGTCCAATATCAAGGTCAAATTTCCTAAAAATGTTCTGTTATGGGGACATTTATTTTAGCTCCACTGACTGAAAGCCAACAGAGCTCATGTCATAGTGTGGTTTTCATCATCTGTCTGTCTGTCAGAAAGTTGTTTTCTTATTAACGCTACTAAGTCTGCATTTGCCATTGGATTTTCATGAAACTTGCACAGTTTGTTTCTGTCATCAATTGCTTGAATCCTATCAATTTTGAAAAAATCTGACTATCAGTATAGGAAAAGTAGCCACTTGAAGTTGATAATTTCCATTGCTTGTTTATGTGATAAAGTCTGCATTTGTGATTATCTTTTAATTTAACTTGCACAGTTGCTTTGTATCATCAACAGTTTGAAATAAATTAATTTTGAAAAAATCTGAAAATCAATATGGGAAAAGTAGCCATTTAAAGTTGAAAATTTCCATTTCTATTTCAGGCAATGAAGTCTGCATTTTTTATCCAATTCTATTGAAATTTGCAATTATTTGGTTCATCAAGGGATTGAACACTATTAAAAGTAAAGAAAATCTAGTAATCGGTTTAAGAAAAGCAGACATTTGATGGCTTAGTATTGTTTACTCAACAAAGTCCACATTATCAGTAGCATTCTTTTTTAAATTTGCAAGGATTTTTTAATACAATGTGTACTGAAACCCTATCTAATTTGGCTGGCTTCCAAACAATTGGTTTTGAGAAATTGTAGTTCAATTTTTTTCACTACCTGTTCAATTCACCATGCCTACTTATACTGTCTTAGTGGGTTCAAGCCTAGTTGCAACAACATCTCCCCTCCCCCCCCCCATGTTTTTTTTGGTTTTTCCTTTTTGAATTATGAATTAATAATGCATGGTAGAAAAAAAAATAATTGCCAGTAGAGCAATTTCAGGCCCTCAAGGGCCTCTAGTTCAAGATTAGAACACATCATTTTGCTGTCTGTTGTCCATACCATGAAAAAAATTTTGTCCAAGCCACTGATTCCTTTCTCACAGAGATGAGAGGCAAAACTTTAATTACCAGAAATAACGGTGCCACAGCTAAAATAAGTTTTTTCTTATTCTTCTTTCTGGCCTAATGCCTATTTTCATCATAAAGATAATAGATATACCCCTAGCAAAATATATGTTTTCTATAGTTTACCCAATCTGCCTGTCTGTCCATATCTGTCTGGTAGTGTACAAAAATAAGTATTTTTTGCTATGAAATACAGTTTTTTTGCCATTGTATCAGACTATGTAGATCCATTTATCTTACTCCCGAGTTATTATCCCCCGCCGAAAGTGGAGGGATATAGTTTTAGCGTTGTCCATCCGTCCGTCCTTCCGTCCTTTCTTCCGTCCATCCGGGACAATATCTCCATTACCATTAGACAGAATTTCGTGAAATTTTATACGTGTGTACAATAACTTATTCTGCCGATAGTTTTTTTTTTTTTTTTTTCTTTTTTTGATTCGATGCGAAATGGCCGACTGGGAGTGATTTAGAGTTACGCGGTCGCGTAAATTTGGTGGGGGATATCATTTCAACGAAATTGCTTGTTCTAATTCCATTCCAGACATCCAGGTCTGCTCAATTACAATCCCAAGTTAAACTGATACCGAGAAGGAAAGTTACTTCACAGTAGGGAATGCTGGTAACAATTATTTCTTCTTTTTCCACAATGTTTTCTACCCTTCCTATGGAAAAATTACATCATTTGGGCCTCATTTATTTTGTTGTCTGCTAATGCTCTGGATTTGGACAAGTCTTTAACTTTGTCCCCTGCCAAAGAGTAATAAATTTATATCATTTTTTCATTCAAAGGACAATAGCTACCACATATAATACAAATACCAGGACAAGAGGTGCAAGGGTGTCATCAAAGACCAAGATGGTTATAAACAGGAACATCTTATGTGAAAATAATCAGTATGGAGTGTAAATATATGCATAATGCTAAACATGATCTGAAAGGTTTAGCATCACCGGTAAACCATTGTGTAAAAAAGTTAGAAAACGTGTTTGTACATGAAGCTTTCAACCTTTCAATAGACATTATGTTCAAAATGCAGCTTACTGAAGAAAAGAAAAAAAAAATGTCAAGTTCAGATGTCATGATAAGCACTGGTATTGTGGAAATGTGCTCAGCAGATAGTATTGCAAGTTCAGGAAGAAATCGTTTTGACAGATATGTTTTTCAAATGAAAAACAGTCAAGGGCAACCAAAAGTTACAAGTGTCATAGAAAGTCTAGAAACAGTTATTTCAAACCTAACAAGTCACTGTGAAAATGGAAAATAAGTGTCTAAAATTTTCAGTGCAACCTCCTTAACCCTTTACCACACAATCCAGTTTTAACAACCCTGAGGAAAGAGGCTTTTGAAAACATTGTGGGAAAAGGAGAAAATGCTGGTAACCATCATTTTCTCCTTTTCCTTCAATATTTTCTACACTATCACAGCCATATTCCATCATTCGAGCCAAATTTGAACTGTCGTCTGCAAATGCTTTTGATTTGGACAAGTCTACATTTTTGTTGTTCGGTGAAGAGTTAAACTAGCCATCTTTGACTAGCAACCTCTCTTTAACAATGTGATTTGTATGCTTTGTACATTGTACCCAAAAGGGTGTTGTTTTTTAGAAGGTCGATTGTTTTTATCTATTTCGATTTTCATCTGCAGGCGCTTTCAATGTGGAGCCTAAAATTTGTCGCTTGGTAAGGGGTTAAAAGACTGAAAATTTTAATAAAACCTAACAAAGTAGTTAGCATTGTACATTTATTTGCTAAGAATTATTATTCATTATGTTTGATTAGAGTTAAATTTAATGATAATGTTTAATTCATAAAGTTTAAGACTTTGACTAGCCAATCATCTGAAAAATCAGTTGACCTAAATTTCAGTAGTAGTCATCTTTAATGTCATGTATTTTCCAATTTGGCTGGTGAAAGTTATTTTCTTTCATTTTATTTCATCATAATAGTGTCAAGCAAACTTTTTATATAAGTTTTAGGTCTTGCATTTATTATTTGAACTCAAAACAGCTACTCCTTCACACCCTTTTTTTGCAAACATTGGAAAAAATGAGCGTTTAAACCTGTGGGGTGCACATGTTAACCTGGCAAGATCTTATACATATACTTGCAATGGGTATTTCATTACATATATTTGTAAGGACAATCATATTGGTGATAATAAAAACATGAAGATAGGTTATTTTTATCATTCTTTGTTGAGAAAAAAAAATATTTTACGATTTGGGTAGTAGCAGCCATTTTGGAATTTTGAAAGGGGGGGGGGGGTAACAGAATCTGAATTTTTTCAAAAGTGATTCGGTCACGGCTAATCCGTCTAATTGGTGTGTCGGCTAACAGACTCACCACCCCATCAATCTGCTAACTTATCAACCAGATGTATAACTCACACTGTCAATGAGTTATAGATCGCTCGACTATCTCATTAATTGACTAACTCCGCGTCAGATGCCCGACCGATGGAACAGAGGGAAGGGCCTCATCTCTTCTCACCTCATAGCAGACTAGTTGGGTTTTATTTAACCTTCTAATATCATCCTCACAGAGTGCATTAATTTCTATAAGGCGTCTTTTATATTCATCCTCACACATGTTTCCAACTTCACACAACCTCTTCCAAAATTTCTCTCTTAAATATTTTACTAATCTAATCTCTTTATCCCAATACATTAGATGAGCATTAGCGAGTTTTGATAACATTATACCAAATCTTATTCGTTTTTTAATTCTTTCATCTGGCGAAAGATAATTTGTTGTTGTTCTAAATACTTGTTTAACAGCTTAGTGTAAAATAAATCAACACGCATAGCGTGTAAATTATCCAAATATTCATCAAATACATCTTCGCTAGGTCTAATTTCATCAAACAAATCATCTAACTTTTTTTCCAGATCATAAACTTTTTTACATAATATTTTATCCTTAGCCATTTTGTAACACTACACTCATCTCACTAACCTTTTCACCCTAAAATCAATTTTTTTTTGCAAAGCCTTTTATCATCATCCGCGCTTAAAGCTATTTTATTTATATATTAAATTGGATTTAACAAATAAACTGAAACTTAAACATTCAATAGAAAAAAATATATATGAAAATAAAGCTTATAAAGAAATATATTGTTATAAATCTAAAGAAGAAAATATTTTACGTTCGTTACAAAAAATAAGAAATGATTGGTATTATGAGTTTAGTAAATTTAGAAAAGAAAATAGGAAAAGAGAACATACCATTGCTTTTTTTGTTGCACGGAGAAGTGAAGGAGGAAGAAGAGATCATCATTATGATTCTCCACCATCTCCTTTATTTATACTACATGGAAAAGGTAAGTATTTACAAAATATTTTACAAAAGTTTGATCAATATATTTCAATAGATAGAAATATTGCTAATGAAGACTTACGAGAATATTTAACACAAGGAAAAGGGGAACTTTTACCCTATATACAATTTGAAAAAAGAATACCTTATGGTAGGTCAATAATAAATTTTTATCCAAGAAGGAAGGATCCTTTTGTTTTTTTATGAAGATAAAGAGGTAAAACGTAAAATATAGATATATATTTTTTCATTTACTTATCTATTTAATGGCTAACTAAACCATTAAATAAGTTTACATATCCAACTCAAGATTATTATCATCAGAGCCTAGCGCTTTCTTGTTTAACTCCTCAGTATAAAATAATGTTTAAAAACGTTAAACTATCTTAGAAATCACCTTTAACTCCGTTTTCTATACCTTAACATAAGAGAAAGTATAGATGAAGTAAGGTGAGTCATGACACTACCATGATATAAACCATTTTTTATACTTCCTTATCGAAAAGAGGAAGTATTATTTAGTAAACAACCCTACAGCTTTTAATTAACACCACCAAAACTAAAAATGGTAGTACATTATAATATCAAAAAACTTTAACCTGTTTTTAAGAAAATGTTTAACGTGTAGAATAACTGTATAAAATACTTATTCCGTTTTTAAACAGCAGCCTTACAACATTGCGTTTTTAATGTGTAAGAATATGTACTGATGTGGTATTAACTTACGGGCTGTTAGACCGCGCCAGAGGTTACGATTTTGTGTCAGTAATAACATTCTTACAAAAGCTAAAATACAACAAGGAAGTAAGACCGCTTATTATAAATAAAAATCATATCTTATACAATTACCATATACATTTTAATTAAAAAAAAACAAACAAAGCAAAAAATTATTAATATCATAACATACTACCATTATCCTCAAAAGTCCAGACTAAACTGATTTTATGAGAGTAAGCATTGCCAAATATTAGAAAAAAGTTGGGAAATACTATGTCGCGTGGTGTAAACTGATCCTCTTTCCCATATTTAACACTTTACAAGTCTAACTCTATCAAAATAGAAATGTAAGAGTGTGCTACATCACGGTTGACTGATCTTGAGATAAAGCTTACGATGTCGCATTGTTTTACCTCTAGTGCCCTTGGAAAAACCGTACAGCTACAAGTTTCGTCCACTTTTTCAATAATAGAGTAATCAGCCTGCTCTATTCCGTTTACCGTAATATTAACTTTTACCTCGTCTGGTACATTAGGATTATTTTTAACAATCGTTAAACTTCCTCTTATGATTCTACCCGGCGCATTCATGCAGTAGCCCCCTAAACCGTGTTTGGAGCCTGAATTGCCATTACCGAATGAAAACTCGTAATTACCATCTCCTATTGGACCATTTTCTTCAGCCCACACGGTTATAATAGGTTTAGGACCTATGAGAGAAGGAAGGGAGACTTTTTTATCCACGTATGATTTTGTTGCTAAATCTCTCTCTTCTACCGGGGTTGCCGCGTTTTTTAGAGAAAAAACTTGGAGATTTACGTTAGCCACCGCCGTGAAACTTCCATCCGGATTTTTTACGATAGCTCCACCGTTATCGACGTAATTTTTATTGGCGGCAGCGTCACGGGATACGGGATTTGGTAATCCGGTAATCGGGTGATCATTCATATTTATTTCGCCAGCCATTGAAAAAGATCCATCTTGCGTTTTTGTCAAAGCTTTTTCACCCGAGATAGCCGCCTCAAGGATGGTATCTACGTAAAACTAATTTACAGCTTGATCGTGTTCTAAAGGGCTTCCAACATTGGTAATCCTTCGTTCACCCATAGAAACATCAGCAACTGCTAGATACCCCCCACTTCCATAAACGAAAGCTCGGTTAGCACCATATACGTATCTTTTTGTTGCAACGTCTTGCTGATTTGTAGGATCTATAAGATTTGTTTACGAATATCCTCGCATTTCTATATTTGCAACAGCAGAAAAGGTGCCGTCTTGTTGTTCTACTATTGCTTTACCGCTTCTATCCACATAATTCTTAGTAGCAGCTTCACTCGGTTGTGTTGGCTCCTTAACGTTTTTTATTGGATTAAAACCATATTTAGATACCCGCTTTTAATGTGGTATCCTCCGTTTTCATCCAACAACCCACCAGAACTATTATCAACGTAAGCCTTAGTTGCAACGTCTTGAGGATTTACTGGATTACTAACCCGTGTTAAAGTATTACCACCATGTTTATAGAACCGGTAACGACGGTTGTTCCATTTTTACGTAAAAAAATATTATTTATGTAAGCGAGTGACACACCATCACCGCTTGTTTTAACATCACCCATTCGTCCGAATTTATCAACCGGCATTTTTTTATATTGCTAAAAAAGTTTATTTAAAACATTTTGAAACTTTTTACCCCAACCTAACACTTTAAGAATGTACAAACATAAATGACCACAAAATACTTGCCCAGCTTGTTGTAATTGATCAGTATTATAGTGTATCTGGTGTTTCAGATACTCTTGAATTTCAATAGGCGGTTGTATACCATAACTGTCAAAATAAATTTTAGTTTTACCGTTTTTATACCAAGCAACCCAATGTGTACCAGGACCACCACTTTTATCAAAGTTTACTATACCACATTCTTTTTTATTTGGTTGTCTCGGCAATGTATCTAGTAAAAAAACTCCTCTAAAAGCAGGAATCTTTAATCTTTTTGCCGCATCTTCCAATTCGAAATTGTTTAACCGTTTATTTGGTAAAATTACGTTTTAAATTGAAATATCTAACATTTTTTTTATAGCGAAATATTTATAATGTCTTTATTATCAACCCATGAATTAAACTCATCGGGATAAACTTTCCACTTTACTAGATATTTCTTTTTTCCTTTTTTAATATTTTTTTTTTTATCCTATACAACTCTTGACTAGTTTTTTTGCAGCTCGGGTTCATAAAAGGTACCTTGTATTTCTTCTCCATTAAAATCTTTAATTTTATATGTTACAGGTGATGTATGTTTTACTTCAGAAACTGTAAAAACCTCTTCAGTCCATCTGGTGGTATAACCCTTCTCAAAAGTCTTTTTCTTTTTAGTTATCCTTACTTTATCTCCAACAGAAAACTTAGGTTTTATATCTTTTATTTCGAGATGATCGGGTTAAAGATTTCTCCAAACTTTAGTTTCATTTTCCGTTTTACTCGCATTTACCGGAGTCATTTCAATGGATGAATGTTTCGTGTTATTATATTCTTTAACGAGATTTGGTAACACGTTAATGTAAACGTTTGTGGAGTTAGTAGAAAAATACTTCCACATTTTTTCTTTCATTGTTCTAATCCACCTCTCAACCACGCTCGCTATATTTTTCCTCATTTTCAGTGGAATATAATTCAATCAAATCTTTAACTTCCTTGTTATAAAACTCTTTACCTTTATCCACCCACATTTTATCTGGTTTTCTTTCCTTAAAAATACTCTTTAGTGCTATAGCAACATATTTTCCCGTTTTGTCTTTTATTGGTACCAACCATCCATATTTTGAAAAGATGTCAATGACAGCCAGAAGGTATTTAACACCGCGATGAAATTTAGAAAATACTTGCATGTCTACTAAATCAGCTGCCCATATTCTATCTATACCGTTTACTCTAACTCTCCTTTTCTTAAATTTTCTTTTTATGGGTTTATGTAATTCTTCCGCTAAATTTATCATGCTGAATTTTTTTTTAACCCCCATTCCAAATTTCATCTTTGTTCCAATGAGTTTACTAACGATGGACTTATCCATTTTTTCCCTAATAGTAGGATTCTAAATGCCTTTTAACTCTGTTAACATATTTTTATCACACACTTCGTTTCTAACTTTAGTAGTCGGATTTCTTAAATAACAAACATCATGATGGTATGCAGCTTTATCAACACGGTTTATTGGTTTGCTCCAATCCTTTGGTGTTAAATCTGGGTTGAGTCTTTCTTTTAATTTGGTGCCGGGCCCCGTAAAATTGTGCCCAGGGAGATGCATTTCAAAAGGTAAATTAATTATAGCTTTATTTAGCAATGATCCACCCTTTGTTTTCTTAACAAACTGGGTTTTAGTTGTTCCTCAAACCACACATTTTCCTCATCTCATATTTCTTACGTTTTTAGCAACAGCATATTCTATGTTAGTTGTATCAGCATTTTTTTTACATTTAACGCAATACATTTTTTTTATAAAAAAGATAAAAAAAAAAAAAAAAAACTTATATAAAATGGATATTGTAAATTTATCATGGAACGAAGTAGTATCAAAGAGATTTAATCACCCTCTTTTACCAAAAAGTATTAGAGGGATAATTATAGGTAAATCAGGATGTGGTAAAACTACCTTATTGCTAAACCTTTTACTTAGACCGGGCTGGCTTGACTACAATAATTTAAGTGTTTTCGGAAAAAGCCTTTTTCAACCGGAATACCGAATACTTAAAAAGGCTTTTGAAGAAAGACTACCAAAATAATGTACCTTAAGGTTGTTTAACATGCGAGATGAAATACAAGATTTAAATGTTTCCCCCATAGCTTTGGTTGATGAATGGGTTAAGTCGTTTAAAAACAAATCGGATATAAAGTGTAGTTTTTTTGAAAATGCGATTGATGTGCCTGATCCGAGAGAGTTAAACTCAGGAAATAAAAATTTAATGATTTTTGATGATTTACTTTTAGAAAAGCAAAACAAATGTGAGTGTTACTACATTCCAGGAAGGCATAGTAATGTTGACTGCTTTTACCTCTCACAAAATTATTTTAGACTACCGAGACAAACTATTAGAGAAAACGCAAATTTTATTTGTCTTTTCCCACAGGACCTAAAAAACATTAATCATATTTATAATGATCATGTAGGTGAAGTTATGCCTAAGGATGAGTTTGGAAAATTTTGTCAAAAGTCGTGGGAAAGACCGCACGGTTTTGCTATCATTGATCTAACCAGTTAAAAACATGATGGAAAGTATAGAAACGGTTTGACAAATTTTACATACCTAAGTCAGTATAAAAAAAATTGAAAAATAACTGAAGACAAAAAGAACTACTTATAAAATGACAACAATAAAAGATAAAATAGAGTTTGCTATAAGTATAGTTGCTGATATAATAGATGAGTTTATGGAGGAATACGGTCGAGGAAGTATTGAGTTTAGGGATTTAGTAAGAAACTATGAAGTAGAGGAATTAAAGATACTCCAAAAGATAGATGATAATGAAAGCGATATACCTTGGGGAGCAGTAATATGGCTGAAAGGTTTATATAACGCAATGAGTAAATTAGAACAAGATTTAACTAAGATAGATGAGGTTTATTCTTTATTTGATAAACTAACAAAAGGAACCAAAAACATTAGGTTAATATATGCTTTTTACGATGTACTAAGAAATATTATTAATGATATAAGAAAATAATTTTAAACATGTTAAAAAATATTATTTGGTGCACACCAAAATAATATTTATACTTTTTAAAAATGAAAGATCTTTTAGAACAAATTGTAAAAAATACAACCCACAAAACATCATTTCAAATTATAGTGAGTGACAACAAAATACGCTTTAGAACTAGGTTTAATCCACCAATTCAGCTGGAAAAAGATAAAAAATACGAGATAGCTTTGGTAAACCTTGAAACTTACTACTCTTTTCCAAACATTGATGAGTCAAACAACATATTCGTTTATTCTCCAGACAATGGTACTTCATGGATTGAATGAAGAATACCAGAAGGAACTTATGACCTTGTTGACATTACTGATACCATTCACCAGGAAATGAGAAAAAAGGGTCATTACGATGAAGTTAATGAAGAGTATTATATTAACATTTTTGCAAACACAAATACCCTAAAGTCTGTTCTTACTCTAGAAGATGGTTATCAAGTAGATTTAATCAACCAAACTCCATTGCCAAAGTATTAGGATTTACTCGAGCTAAATATTCACACGGATTTTATGAGCCGGAGAATATAGTAAACATTCTTAGTATAAACAGTATACACTTAAACATTGATATTATTTCAGGAAGTTATGTTAATGGTTCAACAAAAACACTATTTACTCTTTTTCCCAGATGTTGCACCTGGATATAAGATAATTGAGTCACCAGTTAATTTAGTATACTTACCAATAACATTAAATGAAATACACAACCTAGAGGTAACAATTACAGACCAAGATGGAACATTACTAAATCTTAGAGGCGAACATTTAACAATTAGAATTAGTATTAGAGAAGCGAGATAAATAAAAAAGGAATTATATATAAAATGACGAGTTACACTACTGTTAAAGTAAATATATCGGAAGGACAAAAGCAAAAGCTTCAATATGCTGTTAAAGGTGGTTGTCCAGTAAGTATTCGTTTAGGTCATGAAGATTTACAAGGTAATGATGTTTTAGCATTAACCAATTCACAAGCAAAAAAAAATTGCTAAAGCCTATGAGGGCGGTAAAGGTATAACGATCAAAATGACTGCGAGACAACTTAAACATAATATGAAAATAGAGGGAGGTTTTCTCGGAATGTTGGCTGGGTTGGCTGCTAGAGCTTTACCAATGATCGCAAAAACCGTTTTACCAGCTTTAGGTGTTAGTGCTCTTTCTGGATTAGCCTCAACAGGTGTACAAAAGGCAATGGGGTCAGGTCTATACCTTAAAAAAGGTGGATGTGTATGTCAAGTGGAAACTGATGGATGTGGATTATACTTAAAGCCATACAAAGGTAAAGGATTAGAGTCTGTTGGTGATGGTTTGTATTTAAAGCAAGGAGGGAAAATTTATGATGGAAAGGGACTTTTGCTTGGACCTAACAGTCCATTTGCTAATATCCCTATCTTAGGAGCTATATTGTAATGTTATAAATAATAATATTTAAATATTATTTATAACAAAATAAAATTAAGATGAATGTACATAAATTCGGGGTGAAACATAGTGGTATTACTCAACCTAAAACCATACTTTGGAAACGTGACTTACACGTTGAATATCCCCCTATCAAAAAGGATCCTATAAAATGGAAAATTTATTCGCAAGTGGACATTGAGATACCTTCTAAAGATGGAAAAAGAATATCGTTAGGTTTTGGTTACAAAATGACTCAAGGGTTAATTAGTGTTAGTATCACCGATAAGTGGAAAACAGAAGTGGGAGTTATAAATGGAGTGCATGGTAATAATGAGTGTAAATATATCATGATATACCTATATAACTTTTCTCAAAATAATGTTGTTATAACAGCAGGAGAATTGTTTTGCTATCTACAATATTTAAAATCTTCATATAAAAAAATATTATGTTAATAAAAAAATGGCAGATATAGATCAAGAACACCCTAATAAACTCTATCCTCCGTTACCTCGAGAAAGAAATACACCTTCAGCCCAATCTATTGAAATGCATGCAATGCAAGATGACAAAGGTCATTCCTACCGTTTACAAAAGATATCTGAAGTACAAAAGTTTCTTGAGAGTGAAATTCAAAAAAGAGATGCCCTAGCTAAGAAATATTTTAGAGCCGCAAGAGTTGTTGATAATATTGATACGGTTCTCATTACGGTTACCATGGGTAGTGGAGTTGGAGGAATCGGTTTACTATCTACTGTTGTAGCTATTCCAGCTGTGATAGCATTAGAAGCATCAGCTGCGGCAACCGGTCTTCTTTCACTAGTAGGTAAATATGTAGTAAGAAATTCAAGAACCAAGGCAGAAAAACATCAAAAGATTCGAATTATAGCTGATGCTAAGCTTGACACAATTGCTACACATATATCCAAAGCTTTAGTTGACAATCATATATCAGATGAAGAGTTTAACTTATCATGGAAGAACAAGAGAAGTATAAGAAGATGAAGGATGAAGTAAGAACAAAAACTAAGAAAAAGATATCTACCGATGATGAAGAAAGTTTAATTGAGAAAGGGAGGAGATGCGCGTGAGTCCTTTCGGAGGTTGGTTGAAAAGAATCATACCGCTCCCTCGGAGTAGTAGTAACAAACCAAGAAAAATAAGGTTTTCATGCAGCTGTAGCTATGAATCGTGCTAAAAACTATGATAAACATTATGATTAAAAACTATGCTGAAACTGAGATAAAAAAATTATTTTAGTAATAAAAAAATGTCTTTTTTAAAAATCACTGATCCTGCAAAAAGGGACTTAATTGTAAAAGAGTATCTTGAAACAAAAAAGAATATTCGGGATAATCTACAAACGGAGAGAACAGGTGAACAACAACTCCAAACTGATCTTTCAAAGTTTTTTAAACCTATTACGGAAACACAAAAATCTACAACAAAGGATATTACAGAAGGACTTAAACCCATTAAAGAAGGTGTAGAAAACTTACCGCAAGCTATTAATCTACCAACATTTCCGACAATACAAGCTTATACCTCTGAAGGACAAAAACCTACTATGGGGGAAAAGGAATGGTGGAAAGATGAAGATAAGCATTTTATTGGACTAATTGCAAAGGAGTATTTAACGAAATTTGTTGATAAAACTAATGTTGATAGAACATTTGGATTATATTATAAAAATGGTAAATTTTATATTGGTAACAAAAAAGTCGTGCTTGATGATGATGATATTTTGGTTGGTACTGAGGCATATAAAGGAACACCTGGTTTATGGGAGTTAATTGTTAGTAGAGAATCTGATAAAAACATCTATACATTTGAGGATCGCGCAAATTATGAAGATTTAATGATGCGAACCAACGCTCTTTATCGTGAAAACGACCCAAAAAGCAACCGACCTAAAGCTGATACTAGTTCGGAAAAGTGGAGGACAATACTCAAACCCATTTGGGATGCAAGAAAAAGATACCATGAAGGAAAGGGTATCGTTGTTATCCCGTGTGACCCTAACGCATTAATAAAAAGACTAGACCTGTTGTTGGCAAGTAAAGCAGTAGGCAACACAGGTGTAAGAAATGAGTTAGTGAGCATATGTGATGAATTAAAAAGTCAAGGTGTTTTAGATTCAAACGCTTATAAAAATTTAATGTCTACACTATAAAAAATGATTATCACTAAAAAACACGGATTTAAAAAAAGGTATTATATGGTGGCGCTGGGATCTTTGATAGCATTGCTAACTTTTTAGCGAGGCTTTTTACAAGTAGTGTAGCTAAACAAATTGCATCTTCTGCCCTTGATGTGGGAAAGAGTGTAGCTAAGGAAGGTGCAAAGAAAGCTTAAGAGGTTGGAAAGAGTGCCGTTGTAGATGCAGGAAAAAAATTAGTTACAAAAGCTTTAACACCAAAATCACAAAAAAATTTACAAAACTATACCGCAACCCCGAAACCCACTGATACACCTACAACACAAGACATTAATACCTTAATAGAAGGAAGTGCCATTGCTATTCAAGACTTAGTTAAAAAATTAAACAGGGGGGCTGGTATTAGAGCAGTTTGAAAAAAAAAAAAATGAAAATGACTTAAGAAAATTATATTCATTATAAAAAAGAGAATGTCAAAATTAACATTTAGTCGTGTATTTCATGAAGAATACAATACTAGTTCTATTACTATAGTAGACGCATCCTTAAAACTAGAAGATTGTGAGATCCTCGAAATTAATGACACACAATATGGTTATAAAAAAGCCGTTGTGAAGTTGTCTCCTGAAAAAGTAATCGTAATGAAAGAGATTGAGGAAAAGGTGAATGAGCGTTTACAAGAGTGGGGTATACCCAAAGTAATACTTGTGTATGGAAACAGGATTTACCCCAAAAAGAAAACATATATCCAAGAAGATAAACTAAAAAGCATTAAACTTAAAGGTGTGTTTGTTAATAAAGAAAAAAGTCCTTTTCCCCAGCTTTGGTTAGATATTTAGAGTAAAGTAACACAATTATAATTTCATGAAGTTATTGTAAATACGTGTAAATGTTGGTAAATACGTTTATATCGTTTATATGTTTAGAAATGAAACTAACACTGTCTACTAACAGCTTATGTAAGGTATGGTGGGAGATGACCACGACCCCCACGTACCTATTGACGTGGTAAATAAAGCAAAAAAAAAAAAAAAAAAAAAAAAAAATAATAATAATAATTTTATTTAAAATTATAATTGTAATAATAAGAAATGGACATTCTAAGAATTACCGAACCAATTTTAAAAGACGATAGTATTGATGAGTATGAGCACTTTGAGTATGAACCAATCACAGGTGCATTTCTCAACAACTCAGGAGGAGATATTAGGATTAGCATTGAAACCCAAGATATTTTTACTCATCCTAGTGAGAGCTATTTACTTATAGAAGGTCGATTAATAAAGGCTAATGGAACAGCTTACGCAGATGCTGACAACGTTTCTCTAACAAACAACGCCCTGATGCACCTGTTTAAAAATATTAGGTATCAACTTTCAGGTATGGAGATTGAATCCTTAAAACATCCTGGTCAGGCTACTACAATGCTTGGGTTGTTAAAATATCCGGATGCTTTTTTCAAATCACAGGGGTTAAACCAATTGTGGTATAAGGACACATTACCTGAAGCACGAGCTCAAAACATAGGTTGGAATGTAAGAAAATTATACATCATTAATAATTCCGATCCAAAAGGAACATTTAGCTTTAGAGTTCCATTAAAACATATATTTGGTTTCTGCGAAGATTATAGTAAGATATTGTACGGAATGAAGCAAACTCTCACCTTGACAAGAAATGATGATGAAGATTCGATTTTTAGAGCTAACGGTGTTGAAGCTCGTAAAATTACTTTGAATAAGATATCATGGTTTATGCCACACGTGCTACCCGCGGATAAGGAGAAGATGGAACTTTATAAACTTATCGAGAAAAAAGAAAATTTTCCAGTTGGATATAGGATGCTACAATGCGACTCTATTTCAGTTCCTCAGTCAACAACATTTACTTGGAGACTTTCAGTTAAATCATCTCCTGAGGTGCCACGTTTTATCATTGTAGGCTTTCAGACTGATAAAATTGGTAATCAAGAGCAAAATCCATCCATATTTGATCATACAAACGTTAAAAATATTTATGTTATGTTAAATGCCACTCGATACCCTGCGGTTGACTACAATCTTTCATTCCCTAGTCAGCAATTTAGTAGAGCTTATGGTGACGCTGCATTATTTAGATCTAAGTTTTATAACATGGATGAGTTGGTATCAAATCCTAACTTCACTCCTTCAGAGTACAACACCCTTTATCCTTTGTTTCTGTTTGATGTTTCCAAGCAGAGTGAAAAGTTAAAATATTCTGTTACTGATATCCAAATTAAGGTAAATTTTAGCAGAAATGTGGATCCGGGCACACAGGCATATACTGTTATTATTAGTGATAGGCTAATTAACTTCCAGTCTGATGGGAATAAAATGAGTGTAGTGTATTAAGACTTTTTCTCTTCTATATAAAAATGATATATACAGCAGATTTAAAAACAATTCTTGAGAAAAATAATATAGAATTTTACTCTTACTGGGATAAAAAACGGTTAGTTGAGTTGGTGAAGGAACATGGTTTGTTTCCGGAGGATCCAGATTATTCATATAAGCAAAGTAAACCAGTTATGTTAGTAAGGGGGGGGGAATCCGGATCCGAAGTATGATAGATTAAAAACTATTATGTATAATCCTAAAAAAGTTAGTTTAGAGGATGTTGAAACTGGAGAAATAAAAACCTTTCCATCGATTTGTAAGGCGGATAAATTTATAGATCGTTGCCCTCAAACGATTGTAAACTGGAATGGAAGGGTTTGGAATAATAAATATAAGATTAACATTCAGTAATTTTATTATGACATAGTCATAATAAAATTTTTGAAATAAATAAAACGAGATAGCTTAAGAAATTATATCTATTATATAAAAATGAGTTTATTTAATAGATTTACAAATGTAGCTAGACGAGCTGCTTCTAATGTTTACTCTGGAGCAAGACGACTAGCTTCAGCTGTCGTTCCGGAATCCATACAAAGAAGAATAACTGATTTTGGTAATTGGCTAACCGATAATGTGGAGACAACACGGATATCACAAGTGTTGGATGAAATTGTTGAACATGTTAGAGAAAATTAACCTCCAAGGCAACCGTTTGAGATTAGAGCTGCTCAATCCGCATTTAGAGAGTATGCTACTCAGCATGTTATAGAGGGTAGAGAAGGTTATACACCAAATAGATTTTTTGCAGAAACGAGGGATATTCTTCAAAACACTCCTCGAAGAAACCTACAAACAAAGGTAAAACTTATACTTAGGTGTAGAATGCATTTACCCACAGACCCTAACTCGGAGAGGGAATATGCTTTTCACTCTAGTAATGTTTTAAACTTGAGCGAAGAAGAAGTGGATGACTTGCTACAAAATATGACAGATGAAATCTTAAAAAAGCTATCTAAGTTTCAAAGAGAAGGTAGTGGGTGGAGTTTTTCAAGTTTAATGCGGTTAGAACTACACACAGCTGTTTATGAACCTTTAAATGCAAGAGGCCACTTACCTTTACCAAAATGGATTGTGAACAAAAAAGCAGTTATCAATATGAAAAATAAAGATAGCAAATGCTTTTTATGGTGTGTTTTAGGAGCGCTAAACCCTAGAGAAAACCATCCAGAAAGAGTTGATAAGGATTTACAAGCAAAGGAAAATAATGTAAACATGAAGGGAATAAATTATCCCGTTTCAATTAATGATATAGATAAGTTTGAGAAACAAAATTTAGAAATTAATGTAAACGTGTATGGGTACGAGAAAATAAAAAATATATATTTACCCTCTTAGGCTTACAAAAGATGAAAGAAGTAATCATATCGATCTTCTTTTTATTAAAGAAGAAGAAAACACACTCTATGCCCTCATAAAAAATTTAATAATTTAGTAAAAAAACAAGTAACAAATACTCATAATGGAAATATAGAATGTTGTAAACGATGTATGAATCATTTTGGTAGTAAAGAACTTTTAAAGAAACATATGCGATACTGTAATGAGCATGAACCTATTACTTTAGAAATGCCAGAACCAGTTACCGTTCTAGATTTTAAAAACCATGCTAGAAAACTTCGTGTCCCCTTTGCTGTATACGCCGATTTTGAAAGTGTTTTAGAACCTATACATACATGCCAACCAAACCCAGAAGAAAGTTACACTATACAACGTCAAAAACACATACCTTGTAGTTTTTACTACATTATAAAATGTTTCGATGATACTGTGTGTGCTCCTATAGAAAAAAACTATACTGGAGAAAATGCAGAAGAAGTTTTTATAAACTGGTTAAAAGATGATATACAAAAAATTCACCGAAAGTACTACCAAAACCCAAAACCTATTGAAATAACAGTAGAGGAAAAAGTAAAACATACACAACAAACACATTGTTGGATTTGTAATGATAGATTTAATCATGCTAATTATAGAGTAAGAGATTATTGTCATTTTACAGGTAAATGTAGGGGCGCCGCGCATTGTGAATGTAACCCAAGGGCTAAAAATCCTAACTTCACACCTGTGTACTTTCATAATCTTAGTGGATATGAGGCTCATCTTTTTATTAAATATCTTGGTAAATCTGTTGGAAAGATTGGTTGTATTCCAAATAATGAGGAAAAATATATTTGTTTTAGTAAAAACATTTGGGTTGGAGAAAATACAAGTCATACAATTAGATTTCTTGATAGCTTTAAGTTTATGAGCACAAGCTTAGATAGACTTTCAAGTAACTTGAATGAAAGCCAGTTAAAAAATTTATCAAGATTTTTACGAAAGAACAGTTACCACTAGTTAGGAGAAAAGGAGTTTTTCCTTATGAATACTTAGATTCTCTAGAAAAACTTAAAACAACTCAGTTACCGCCTAAGGAAGCATTTTACTCCAGTTTAAACAAAGAACATATTGGTGATGAAGACTATGCTCACGCGTTGAAGGTTTGGAAAACTTTTGGTATGAAAACGTTGAAGGATTACTTAGAACTTTACAACAAAATAGATGTTTTGCTTTTAGCTGATGTTTTTGAAAACTTTAGAGATGTTTGTTGTTAAAACTATGACTTAGATCCTAGTTGGTATTATACTGCTCCGGGTTTAGCTTGGGATGCGGCATTAAAAATGACAGGAGTAAACCTAGAACTTTTATCAGACCCTGATATGCTTTTGATGGTAGAATTGGGCATTAGAGGTGGTGTTAGTATGTGTAACAAAATATATGCAAAAGCAAATAATGAGGATATGGGTGAATTATATGATGCTAGTAAACCATCAAAATATTTATTATATATAGATACAAACAGCCTTTACGCATGGGCAATGAGATGTCTTCTTCCTACTCGCGGTTTTAAATGGATGAATAAGGAAGAATTAGAAAATTGGCAAAAAATCCCATGTATATTAGAAGTAGATTTAGAATATCCTAAAGAGCTACATGATTTACATAACGACTTTCCTTTAGCACCTGAACGTTTAAAGATAGAAAAAGTAGAAAAACTTATTCCAAACTTAAGTGAAAAGAAAAAATATGTTTTACATCATGAAGCTTTAAAAACATGTGTTGATTTAGGTTTAAAGATTACTAAAATACATCAGGGCATTAAGTTTGAGGAAAGTGCGTGGCTTAAGAAATATATTGATACAAACAGTAAACTAAGAACAGCGGCTAAAAATAATTTCGAAAAAGAGTTTTTAAAGTTGATGAATAATTCAGTCTTTGGCAAGACTATGGAAAACTTGAGAAATAGAGTAGATATACACCTAGTTTCTAATGAAGTGCGTTATAGAAAACTTGTAGCAAAACCAAACTATAACCATGCAACGATATTTGGTGAAAACCTAACAGTGTGCATATGAAAAAGACTGATATAAAATACAACAAACCCGTTTACTCAGGAATGAGTATTTTAGATATTAGTAAAACACATATGCAAAAAACTTATTATAATTACTTTAAAGCTAAGTATGGTGAAAAGGTTAGATTGTGTTATACTGATACAGATAGTTTTATTCTTGAAATAGAAACTGATGATTTATATAAAGATATTGCCCCTGATGTGCCTACAATGTTTGATACAAGTAACTATCCTAATAAACATTTTTTAAGAAATGATTGTAATGCAAAAGTAATTGGAAAATTTAAAGATGAGTTAGGTGGTAAGATTATGACTGAGTTTGTTGGTCTAAGAGCAAAAATGTATGCTTATAAAACTTTAGATGGAGAGGAAGACAAAAGATGTAAGGGGATTAAAAAGTCAGTTATTAAGAATGAGATAAATTTTGATAATTATAAAGAGTGCTTGCTTACAAATAAGGATCAGTATAGGACTATGAGTGTATTGAGAAGCCGCGGCCATGAACTATATACTGAGGAGGTAAACAAGAAAGCGTTGGGCTCCGATGATGATAAAAGGCATGTACTAGAAAACAAGATTGACACGCTAGCTTGGGGACATTATAAAATAAAGAAATATAAAACTTTTATAAAAGTTTTATTACGAATCAGTTAACCAAGGAACAGGGAAAAATGACGCACCGATTAGGCCAATTAGCTCGCGTCAACAAAAAAATTTTATATTTTGCGGTTTGCGACACGTTTTGGCCCAGAATACCCATTTTATATACTACTGTCAAATCTTAGAAAAACCTACGCTCCAGAGGCCACATTTTCAGTCCAAAAACTTTGAAAATTGGTCAAAATTTTTGTCTTGATGATACCTTGCACGAGTTTGAAAAAAGGTCATGTCCGGTCAAAAACTAGGTCACTAAGTCAAATTTTGGAAAAACATTGTGTAAACTCTAGAGGCCACATTTTCTGTCCAAAGTTCTTGAAAATTAGTCAGAATGTTTGTCTTGATAATATCTCAGTAGATTTCGAAAATAGGTCATGTCGAATCAAAAACTAGGTCACTAAGTCAAATTTTTGAAAACTTTGTGTACTTTCTAGACGCCACATTTTTTGTGCAAGACTCAGGAAACTTGGTAAGAATGTTTGTCTTGATGATTTCTTGGACCAGTTTGCAAGTGGATCATTTCGGGTCAATAACTAGGTAACTGAGTCAAATCTTTGAAAAACTTTTTTCAGTCAAATACTCGTGAAAGTCTTGGTAGAATGTTTGTCATAATATCTCAAAAGAGGTTGAAAATTGGTCATATTTGGTCAAAAGACTCAGGTGAGCGACTTCAGGACCATCTTGTTTTTATTTTTCATCAAAGCCTCTTCAAACCATAAACACGTGCTAGCCGGGGTGCATTGTCCACAATCATTCCTAACTTTAAATAAAATTTGGTAAACAGCAAGATTCTACCAATAATCTCTATGTTTTCAATAACTAAATCTTTACACTTAGTACGTTTATTTTAAGGGCATAGATACGAAAGGATAAGTTAGAAACAGGAAACTATTAAAGGGTTATTCGTAAACAAAGCCAAAAGTAGGATTTTTCCGTACTTGGGAATTATTATAGATACGGGTCCTGGTCGGGAGCCAGTAAAGCGTGACATTGCGGGACAAAATCATAAAATTTTGTAATTTAATAAGCAATCTATACAAAGTATTGTTAACCATCGAGTAACGTCGCTTACAGGGTCATGCCAGGGACTTCGGTGTGCCTATTAATGCCACTGACCTCTTTAAGACACATTTATCAGGTAAGCCTAAAGCTTCTGAACCTTCGATTTTCGAGAATTCTAAAATTTCACTTTAGCATTAAATTATGTGTTTTCCTTAGTATAATTGTAAAGCAAATAAAACAAGAGCGCCACATGCGGGTGTCGGCTCTCGGCTGCGGGTACTTCTTTTTTGGTAAAATATGTAAGTCGACAAAGGAGCATAACTCTGACCAGAATACCTTGATAGTTGTCTGCCCTTGTAACATAGGTTACCTTTTGATAGTGAACAACTTGTCCGAATTTGAAGTAAATATCTTCAGTCATAACACAGATATTACAAAATGACAAAGTTTTCCTAAGACATAGACGCCGCCGCCGCCGCCGCCGACGACGACGACAACGACGATGCCAGCGCTATGACAAGACCTCGACGTTTTCTTTGAAAACAGCCGAGGTAAAAATACAGCTTCCTTGCAACACCTTACACAAGTACATAAAGAATTGTCGTTGAAATGTTTATTGCTAGTTCCGATTATCTGTGGTTCGGGAGCTTTAAGGCCTAATGTTTGGTCAAAATAGACCCACCAAAATTAAAATGAGGAAGATGTAAGCATAAAAAGGATGATTTTATAAACAAAAGAAAGTTTTTTTCGAAAACTATGAAATACAATTGTAACAAGGAGTTCCATGCTGTTGACCTTTGCTTTGGTAAAACAACACACCTCATCATCTGTTTAGAAGTTGGGTAATTAAGTAAGTAAAATAACGTTTGGTAATCACTTCGAAATGTAAAGCATTAATATGTTCATCAGAGGCTTTGTTTTACTTACAGTTTATCATAATTTGTATGGTTCTCCACTGATTCATTACGTGCATGTTTCACAATATCAGTTAAGTTTGTTTTCGACGTTGCCCAGTCGCATACTATATTCAAAATATTTGCATCCACCTCCCCAGATAACCCCGTAACCCTTGTACATCGTAAGGTGTACACATATACTGTCGTTACACTTTTGTCACATTTTTATAGTAACGCTTCATCTGCGTACCAATTCGCTAAAGCAGCATTTAATAGGTCATTGTTTTTCAGTGTGTGATATTTTTCTGGAATGTGGTTCCGAATCCGTTTACATTGTTTTTTTAGCTCTACGGGCTGAAAGCCAGCAGAGCTTATGTCATGGCGTGGTTTCCATCGTCCGTCCGTCCGTCTGTCCGTCCGTCCGTTAGTCTTTTTCTTGTTTACGCGATAAAGTCTTCATTTGTGATCAGTATTTCATGAAACTTGCACAGTTTGTTTATCTCATCAATAGCTTCAACCCAATTGATTTTGAAAAAAAAAAAAAAAAAAAAAAAAAAAAAAAAAAAAAAACAACAAACAGTATGGGAAAAGTAGCCATTTCAAGTTGAAAATTTCCATTCCTTGTTTACGCGATAAAGTCTTCAATTGTGGTCAGATTTTCATGAAACCTGCATAGTTTGTCTATATCATCAATAGCTTCTACCCTATTGATTTTGAAAAAAAGCCAACAAACAGCATGGGAAAATTAGCCGTTTCAAGTTCAAAATTTCCATTCCTTGTTTACGCGGTAAAGTCTGCATTTGTAATCAGATTTTTGTGAAACTTTCACAGTTTGTTCATCTCATCAATAGCATCAACCCTATTGATTTTGAAAAAAATTCAACAATCGGTATGTGAAAAGTAGCCATTTAAAATTAAAAATTTCCATGTCTTGTTTATGCGATGAAGTCAGCATTTGTGGTTGGATTATCATGAAACTTGCACAGTTGCTTTGTATTATAAACAGCTTACACTCTATTGATTTTGAAAAAAAAAAAAAAAAAAAAGAAAAAAACTGACAATCAGTATGGGAAAAGTAGCCATTCAAAGTTGAACATTTCCATTTCTTGTATTGGCAATGAAGTCCACAGTGTTGATCCAAATCATGTGAAACTTCATCAAGGGATTAAACTCTATCAGAAGTAAAGAAAATATAGTAAACCGTTTAGGAAAATCAGCCATTTGATGACTCAGTATAGTTTACTCAACAAAGTCTTCATTATTAATCACATTTCTTTGATAATTGCTACTTTTGTGTTTTTTTGTCTTTTTTTCTTTTTGCATCATGAATTCATATGTATGCTAGCAAAAAAGCAAAATCACTGCCAGGCCAGTAGAGCGATTTCAGGCCCTCAAGGGTCTCTAGTTTAGAGCTCTTCGCCATCTACCTCTAGCACTGGGACAAAATGATCGCTTTTATTTTGAAAGTAAACAGCTTTCCCCCTTAAATTACCACCAATTAGGCCCAAAGGTTTGTATTCTAATCAACGCCACATTTCCTTACTACCGTACTGTGAATAAACATACACAACGGTTTTATTAAACATAAAAACATAACATAAAGTTTGTTTGTAATCAAAGGCCTCCGGTCCACAATACAAGATATTTCAGTGGTTAATCAATTTCCGGTATAACAATAACATTACTAACGAGACATTTTACAATTAAAAAAAAAAAGAACCTGAATTTGACAAAATGTGATAGCACATATATTCCAATATGAACTTACAGTATTCGTTTTCATCTAAAAGAATGTTGAGTCACTCTATTGATTGGTCATGTAAGTCTAAGGCATGTTTTAAAAATCTACACAAAGAATAAATACTGGAAGGGGCAGAATCTGACATTATACGAATATACAAATCGTTAGATGGCCTGCAGCTTAACCATTCCTGTATGAAATGAATTCGCCTGAGCATATTATACTGAGGGCATATGAGCAGAAAATGCACCTCATCCTCTATGACCATGTTGTTTCTTAATAAACAATAGCGACAATATCTGTATATCCGATCAATATTCATATGCCGTCCCCTTTCAATCATTAAGCTGTGTGCAGAACAACGAAAATTAGACAGTAGTTTCTTTTACGAATATGACAACGGTATTGATAAATATTTCTCTGGGTTTAGAGCACTTTTATACAGCTTGTAAGTCATGGCTTTTGGTGACGTAATTATATGATTAAATATATTCAGCTTACAACAGTCTTTAAGGTAGGAGACTCCAAATGGAAAACAACTATTTCCACTATTATGTTATCCTAAAAATTAATTTCTATTATTAAAAATGAGTATTACTGTACTACTTTAACCGAGCCACTTTTTCCTTTTTTTCCTTTTTAGAATTATCATTTATAAATCTAAAACCACTATATTCTCATTACAAAGGGAAATAATAATTACCTCCCTTTTCAAGAAACTAACTAAAGTATCAACAACTAATTTCAAGATAGACAGCAAAGGAATAACTGGTCGGTTAAAACTGTGCGAACGTATTATATCAGTATAAATCCTTATTTATCAACTAACAAGCAATTTTATTCCATGTTGCACTGGAAGCGTTAGGGGGTTTCTTCCTTAAGCCTTTGTGTAAAAATCGTCATAAACATATCAATATCTCCCACATGACCATATCCAAAGCCATATTGGAAAAGTAACATCTTCACTTGAGTTGCTCAAGTTTTGCGGCCAGACTCGTCTAATTGTCGTAACGTTGTATATCATTTCCGTGGATATCTGTGCTCATCAAGCTGTGTCAGTCTACACCAATATTTAATACATTTACTTATATATGATACCGATAAAGGATAGCGGCAACATTCACTAAGAGCAAAGAAAACACTAACATTTTGTTTCAAACAGGCGATTCTTTTTGCAGAAATTGATGTGGGTTTGTTCAATATGCCTACACTGCTGGTAGCCCCATAACTCTGAATAATAAATGAGGATAGGTTTTACTACTGAATCAAAGAGCTTGAAGGCTTCAGCGTTAAAAAAGCAACCAAAATATTTTTGTCTTGAAAATATTGCACTTGCAGCTTTTTGAGCTTGGAAGCTCGAAAGCTCTTTAGTTTTTGTCCACACTAATTTGGGTGTAAAGTAAGCTCCCAAATACCTATAGAAAGATACCGTTTCTAACAGGACACCTTTGTAGTACCAACGCTCATTTATTCTAAAGGGCCCACCATTTCTAAAAAACATAGTTTTCGATTTATCTATATTTATTTTATATGCCCGTTTCGTCACAGAATAGAGCTACGTGTTTTATAGTTTTGTACTGTATCTGCGAAGCAAGCAACATCGTCTGCAAACAGAAAACCGCTAATGTCCTCAGTGAAGCCGTTTATGGATATGCCACTGCTACAAGTTGACTTTATGTAGGTGATTAAGTCATTAATATAAAAGGAGAAACTAATATGGAACTTACACAACCCTGCTTAGTTCCATTTTTGCACTTACAGGAGTCGGTTTAAAAATTATCCAATTTTAACTGTTGACTTTAACTGACTATACATAGAGCGAAATAGTCGCATAAACTTTCCATCTGGATTAATCCCTTTTCTATAATACTTTCCCATAGTTTTGGATGTATACAATTATCGAATGCTTTAAGGAAGTCAATATAGAAAACGTATAATCTGCCCCCTTTTTTCGAAATGTACTTTTGTACAATTGAATGCAGATTGAAAATGTTATCCAGCCTGAGACTCATTTATAGCGTTTGTTATTTCTGCCCATTTGACCAGTCTATTGCTCAATGTTTTTGTAAAAATCTTGCTAATGCTATTGGATAGCGATATACATTACAGTTCGCGCGTTTTTTGCAATTTTCCCTCTCCGCGGTGGACCTAGCGCGGACCCAACGCGGCGATTTTAAAACACAGGTGAACGCGGACCACGGCGGTCTGGTTCCGCAATAAAAGCGACGTGATGATTCCGCCGCGATCAGACAGCTAAGTTTCTTTTCAGTGGAGCAAATGATTCAAGAATGAACCGAAATTATGCACCATTTTACTCTTTTACAAAGTTGTATTACACGTTTGTATCTACATGAGAATTTTTTATATCAGAAAGAAAAAAGATGATAAGTAGTCATCGTTGCCAAGCGAATTATTCAACGGACGTTGATTTAATTGGTTATAAAATCAAAAACACTTAAACCTTTAACCACACATCCCGAGTTTAAAGTGAGGTGAAGAACAAGGGTTTCGAAAACATTGTCGAAGAAAACAAAGAACAGGCCGGCAATCAGCATTTTCTCCTCTTACAATGTTTATCTACACTGTCACACACTCTTCGACAATTACGAGTGATGTTCATATTTCCTTAACTCTTTACCAAACGACAAAACCACGTGTCCAAATTGAAAAAAAAACATTTGCCGACGAAATTTTGAATCTAACTCAAAATACAAAACTTGTTTTTATTAGGTGGAAACATTGTGGGAAAAAGAAGAAAATGCTGGTTCGAGACATAATGACAGCGCCGACATGTATCGTCACGGAGAAATATTTCATGAGCTGCTCTTAGGCCTATTAGGTCTTGACTCTTGAGCTTATTTTTTTTTTCCTGCCAATTATAACGACCACTAGCATACAAAATGTTTATTTTTACACATTGATATAATTATCTGCACATGTATATTACAAAATAAGATTAATGAATATCGCAGGACCGAATGGATAAAATCAAACACCCTGGTTCTTGCGTGGGGGGTTTTGGTTAAAAATTAACTCTTTACAAAGGCACAAAAATGTATTCTTTTCCAAATTGAAAGCATATGCAGACGACAACTAAATGTAGCAAACGTGGCATTTGTCTTTAATATGATAGAAACATTCTGGGACTAAGAGGAAATACTAGCTACTATCATTTTCTCCTTTCCTCACAATGAAGAATTCTTCCCAATGGGTAGATAAAAATCAGGATTGTGTGGTTAGGACTTAAATCAAGACTGAAAATCACAATATGCTAGGAAATCGAGGAAGAAAGGGTGTTATGTTAACACGACTTGCCAGCATGAATTTCACAGTACGTCACACAGACGTTGTGTGCACAATGTTTCTAAGACGTTGACATCAAAGAAATGCCGGTCAAACTTTACCCTTCCATTAAACCTGACCATCCTAGATGCTTGTTTTCCTGATATTATGGCAATGTTTTTGTCAATGTTCAGAGCAATTTGAAATTCAATTTGGTTTTGTTTACCGGTTAGGTTTATAAGTAATCAGTGTCGCTATCTAGAATGTCCGCACCACTCCAAGTTAAACACAACTTTTATCATTTTTTAGGATCGTAATAACTCAGCTATACATAAGTGCAGGCAAATCTCTGTAAGTCGACTATTACTCTTGCGGACGCTTTACATTAATAAAAAAGTTTTTTGCAGGCAATACAAAAACGACAAAATATTCCAAAGTAAAGCCTGATATGGTCAAAACATTTTATACACTGTCAGTGTGTTCCTATATCCAATATCATTACATGTATTGTGTTGAGCACTATTCTTAACATGATTCCAGTCATCTCACGGCTGCCCGCTAGTGCATCTGCATCTCTTTTCCAGTACTTTGTAAAATTATTTTTCAAGACAATGAAGACACTGATTGCTGTCCTATACACAAATCGTAGAAACAATGCTCAGTTGTCAGAGAAGAATGAATCTTGTCGTAATGACCAATATCAATCCTCGATACGAGATCATGGGAGGATTGAAGATCAGTGGAGAAAGGGTTCGGTTTGTAAACTAAATCTTAGCGTGTTAAACTTTCCAAAGTGTGAAGGGATATAAGGGTTTGATTAACAAAAGACGCGTGCAATTTGCAAAATAAAGATTATCAACCTCCAGATTTGGCTGATCTTGTTCTAAAGTTGGAAGATTGGTAAACTTGACCTTTAACCCTTCAACAGACGACAACATTTTAAAATCATCCATATTGAAAGCATTTTGGCTCAAATGAGAAAAGTTATCTTAAAAAGGTTGGGATACGTTGTGGGAAAATGTTAGCAACATTTTTCCTTTACCCACAATGTTTTCCAAAACTATCTGTCTTGGGATCGTTTAGACTCGTGATTGTGTTGTAATGGGTTAACAAGTTGGGAAAAATGCTTTCTGTTTGTGCTATGTAACTGGTTGTGTTTGTCTTCATGTACATGTGATAAAATGAAGAAGAGCATGTGATGATTGTTTTCGTTCCTAAAGACTGGTATATCTATGATTACGACCTATTATCTCTTTTTTTTTTTTTGTCTACGAGACAACATTCCGTCATTTTCTAAAAAAATAAAGGGTTAGGGTTTCATACACAAATGACACGTGTTAACTCTTTACCAGACCTCCAAATCTTAGCCACATCCAATTTTATAACATTTGCAGATGACTAAATGTAATTCAAACAACGAAATTTGTCTTTCCAGTGGTTGAAAACGTTGTCGGAAGAGAAGCAGCTGCTGCTAATCAGCACATTTTCTTCTCCCACTCTGGTTTCTAGAGGCTCTTAAAACTTGGGATTATTTGGTAAAGGGTTAACAATATACGGATAACCCCCGCCTGTTTTTATTGCCAAATTTGGTTGTCGGGGTGTAGATAAGCTTTAACCCTTAATCCGTACAGCATTAAATAAATGGAGCTGAAACGTCTGTGAAGAAGACGAAGATTATGAACTTTTCACAATTGTTTTGAGTTAGAACATGTCTCAGAATATCAGATTAAAAATATAAATTGCTTGTTACCTGCATTCTCCTTTTTCCTCAATGTTTTCAAAAGCCGAATAGTATTATTTGGTAAACGCTTAACACACCGAGTGCAGCTTAAATTCCTTTCAGTCTCGTTTACAGACGATGTAGATCTAGATCATGCTGCATGTTAAAAGCAATCTCTTATATGTACTGTGACACATTCTAGCCGAGACAATTTTGAGATCTTTAAATTCTTGGTTCTTTGTATGGAGCAGTTAAATTTTTTTGTAGTGTTTTTAGGATAAACTAGGGTAAAGCCTGTACCAGATATCTAGGGTTGAAAAAGAGCGTTAAAAAGAGCCCGAGTAAAAAGGTTTTGAAAACACCGTTGGGAAAGGAGAAAATGCTGTTAAGCAATATACCATCCTAGTTCCACGATATTGTCTACCTTTTCAAAGGGAAACCCATTCATTTGAGACACACTAAATTTGTCGTCTGCAAATGCATACACATTGCACAAGTCTAGAAATTTGTCGCCTTATTCAGATGTAGGATGCGGATAGCATAGGCTCCGCGGCAAAATTTGTTTGTAGGATGTATAATGCCGTTTCAACATATTTCAGTTACATGGCGAGGGCCAGTGAATATATCCATGTTTTCCAGGAATTTCATTTAACAATAAAGTTACTCCACATAGTATTCATCCAGGTTACTTGTGGCATAGATAGTACCAATGTCGAGAGAGGAAGAGAGAGAGAGAGTGGGGGATTGGGGATAATGAGATTTTCCAATGCTATTTTCTATATAAAGAAATACATGTCACCAGACGGCTGTTGCATGACCTTATGCTGTCTTTTACAAAGTCAGTATTAAAAGCCCAACAGCGGGAAAAAAAAAACATTGCAGGTGTTAGCATTCATTTAAATTTAAACCATTCCACTTAAAAGTACGTAAAATATTCCGAGGATGACAATCTGTGTATCCTGTCCAAATGTAAGTTGCAGGGAAAAAATCATGTAAAAATCAGGCAAAAAGTAAACTTAAGATACAGTGACTTGCCAACTTTTAACCTATTTTTTTTTTATTAATTTCTCTGTCAGCGACAAACAGTTGGCCCAACCATGCGATAACAGATTGTCATCTTCACAATAATTTCCACTCTTTTAAATGCATTTAACCCTAACCTGCTTTGTTTACTTCGGCAACCATTATTACTTACGGCACTCGAATGCAGTCAAACGCAAGTGGTACTAAATTTAGAGTGCCTGTTAGGATTTTTACAGACATCGTGGATTGAGATCAGACTACGCATCACACAATGTCTGATCTTTAATATTCACTGTCCGCATACTAGTGTCAGAGTTGCCCGATGAGCCTGATTCTACATTTTATTTTTGTAACTCTTTCCTATCGTTGATGTCGATTCAATTTGAGCCATGCTGTATGAAAAAGTGATTTGGTGAATCTACAAAAAGTATCGACTCCGGTCAGCCTGCGCAGACCGTACAGGCTGACCTGTGTCGAAACATTTTGCCTTTTGGCCAATTTTCAGCATGTCATTCTACCTCATGACTCGGTCGGTTGTTAGATAAAATGGATTTTTCTGATCCATGTTTTGTGATGGCTTGCCTGGTATAATGCGTCGCGGATTTGCATTAGAACAATTTTTCATAGAGCATGGCTAATTTCTTTTGCACTCAACGAGGAAATAACTGTTTGGTTGTTTTAGTAGGTCAGCCGATTACGAGTTCGAAGGGAAACGGCTTATTTAGTGTAATGGTGATTTTCTTTCTTTTGTTATAACAATTTCTATTGACATTGAAAGTTCATATCGATATCGATTTTTCCAAAAATGGTGATGAAGTAGAAATAATATTGTGTATCGAATTCGGTTCACTCCTTTTAATAAACATTTTAACCCATTTCCTTCTTCTTTAAATGCCTATTCAAGAATTTCCTTGCATGAATGACATATGTGTTGTGTTGTGCGCCTAAATAGCGAAAAAGGCTTCAAGACTATTTTTTGGGCTGTTTGAATATAACAAAAAAGTCTTTCATAATCTCGCACAGTTTAGATCCAAGATGTGAATGCATGACGTTTTCTGATCTTGGTCTGCTCTGCAAAAGCAACTTTATGCTGTAAGGTTTGAGATGCTGAAGACAACTCCAGTCCCGTTTTCGAAAACTATGAAGATCAAGATTCTGCCGAAAGTTAAAACCATTCCGGTATGGTACGATACACCCTGACATTTGGTGAGATATTCTAGCCGAGATAACCTTCAAGTCCAAAAGATTACATTACGTTCAGCAATGTTGATGGGATAGGATCCGCCAATATCTAGGCCTAATGGCAGCAAGATGACGAGAGAGAGAGAGAGAGAGAGAGGGAGAGAGAGACGGAAATGTAACTTTTTTTCCGGTTTGAAAATAACTTTGGTGAAAAAGGAGAAAGTATTCCAAACATTTTAAGTGACATATTTCAAGACATTCGCTGCTATTCGAATGTTTTATTTTCTTACAGAAAATAAACAGATCTATAGTTATTTTGACTTACCAAATAAATGGGTAATCCATCATCGAAATCCAAGTCGTAAATATTCAAGAAGGGTTAGAAAGGGTCGTATTGAAAGTTTAGTATGACACGTGCGCGTGGAACTAACAACTGGGACAGTACGTTACACTGCCGGAGTGCTATACCAACATCAAAGGAATACCCAGTTAACCCTTGCCTCTCCTTTGTGTTAAGTTTGGCTACATATATGTTATTTAAAGAGAAATGAAAAGAACGAATTTTTGTTGAAGAGAACAACCCTTTGATTTCCTTACATCAAGAGACTAAAAAAAATGAGGATATACAGTGTGATAATGTATAGGGTAGCATATATTTTTTAAACTGTCTTTCAGTTTTTATTTATCAATGGAATAAAAAACAAATGGCTAATAACTGCTATATCTGTTTCATCTAATGAAGGATTAGAAAGAGTGTGTGATGAAAATATACCCGAAGCCGGTTGTACATGGACTTGTAAATTGTACGGTTTTTTTTTTTCCATTGTGCAGTTTTAGACCGCGGGTGTAGTGGTAAATTTTCGATAAAGCTACATTACACGTTTTTGCACTTTAACCCATTAAACGGCATTCACAACAATAATTGCCTTTGCGACTTATATAAATCAAGTTCAGGCTGCACGAAATGTGCAGTCTGATTTTGGATTTACACTTTGCGCTCTTGTTAGACATTGACGAAAACTACATTGAAAAAAATGCTGGTTCTTAGGTCTTTTTTTAATTAAATTGTAGAGTATGTTAGGAGTTTTGGGCGCTCTATGGGTTTAGTTATTAATAGGGATTCCAGAGTTTTTCCACTTCTCAAATACACGCTGCTGAGTCACAAACAATCAGGAAGTAGTAACTTTGTTTTTCGGTTTTTGGAATCAAGCATGAAATTGTACTTTTAATCTGAAATTCGAAATTTCACATCACTAAAACTAAATGTGCGATAGGCCTACAAGTTTGTAACTTAGCGAATAGCTGAATTAAATGATATATATAACGTTTTGTGGCATCTGAACTAAAATAATCCCTGTAGGCAAAGCTTATATCAGCATTTAAAGGTACGAAAATATTGCGGTCGTAATGGAATAATTAGTTCTTGGTTACCGAGAACAGTGGTTCTCTAAAACAGTGGGGAAAAACACAGATATTTATGTATAAACTTTTACCGTCAGCCGGCGATGTATTCCCCCGCGATCTCTCTCAAGTCGCCGCGATCCACCGCGATTACCTCCTGCTGTGAAGCTGCCCGATATTTTTTTCAGGCCGTGGTGACAAGTCCGCCGCGTTTCGCCTACTTTTACCTTTGCAGCAGATTTGCCGCGGACAAATTGGTCCGCCGCGTCTCGCGGACTTGAGCAAAAAACGCGCGAACTATACTGTAGCTCTATAATTGTTAGGGGATTTTATGCAGCCCTTTTTGTATAGTGGGACAATAATGTTTTTACTCCACTCTACAGGAAATTGTCCATTGAAAAGACGATTTAGATATGGCAGGGTAATATCGAGCCCATATTTGAACATCTCAATACAAGTTTCGTCTATACCTGGTGCACAGCCATTTCGAAATCTTTTACGCTATTTCTTATTTCATCATTCATGATTACAATATCTAAATACATGTCACTGCATTCCGGCCTGTTCCTTCAAAATAAGTGTTTTTTGAAACATCTATAAAAGTTTCTGAACAAAATAAGTCTCTGAAATCAAACCATTCGACAATGGGAATAGCATTATTTACATTACTATTACCAGTTTTTGAGTCTTTGATCAATTTCCAGAATTTACTCTGTTGAATGAGTTCATTCCTGCGTTCACGCTCGAATGAAATACGCTTCGCGCGCGTCAAATCTTTTTATATATTCCTATGGGTCACATATTCGGTATTTGATTACCTGAATTTACGCAGCTTGGCGTACTTGTTACGCTTTGCGACGTCACAATCATTGTCCAACCAATATGGCTTTTCTTTTGTTTCAATCATACCTCGACTCTTAATATTTCTAACTTTCATGCTTTCTCCTGCTAGATGGAATAATCCTATGAAATGCCTTTGTTTTTCTATAACATTGTTCTCATTGATGGTTGAATAAATTTGACAACGAAGTCTTGAAAAATTATCGAAAAAAACATTTTTTATATTGTCTTTCCACTTGAAGTATGGAGGTCTGGGGATTGCTTGACAATTTATTGTTTCTCTATTGGGTCTATGCTCATAGTCTATCTCTAACGTACAACATATGGGATAATGATCCGAAAAGTCATGTTCATCGACATACATATCGATCATGCTAGGAAATAAGTCTGTTGATAAAAGAAAAATAATAGACTACACTTTTGCCGTCATTTGATGTACACGTATAATTCCCGTATTGGTCGTTTTTCGTGCGACCATGGGCTACATGAAAGCCTTGCGTACAACAGAATTCGATTTTAGATTGTCCACATTTATTATGCGACGAATCGCAACTTTTTCTCCGTATCTGGAATATATCACTTGGATAATCAACGTGATGATTAAACACAAAATCCAGATCCTCACAAGGGATATAATCCTGTAATTCTCTTACTCGCACATTTAAGTCTCCTGCTATTATGAAGGATGCGTTTGGCAGATCAGACGATATAGCAGTGATTTTATCTTGCATTAATTCTATTCCGTTTCGAGTTTGCATGTCGTACAAAGGGGAACCTTTCGGGTGAAATGTATGTAAAGTAGAGAATAATGTTTTTGTTTCCTGTATGCAAACCACTATCTAAAATCACAGACTCTGTAAATTCCTAATATAATATCTTGATAAGTTTTTTTCTCCATCAACCATGGTTTAATATAGACGCATATTCCGCCGGATCCTCGGCGCCCTTTTTTAGTCAATCGAATACATTCAAAATTAACGTGGCTCGTAGGAAGGTTTCCAAATTCGTTTTTCTTTGTTTGCCAGGTTTCATTCAAGCTTATAAGATCGAAATGTTGACAGTATGACGAAAATTCTACACTATTTACAAATTTCTTCAACCCTCGAACATTTAATGTACATAGATTAAGCTTGTATTTTGGATTTCGGCCTGCTCCCTATAGTTCATCATCCTCGGTATTTTCCAATATTACGAGGGAACTATGGTAACTAGTATTATCGTCATTTCGTTTTACGACTGCTATTAGTACTTTGCGCTCAAAATCAAATACATATTTCTTCCCTTCAACCATAAGGTAGTCGTATTTAAAGTACGCACGTTTGTTATTATCTATGCATTCCCTGAGTAGGGTTAAAGACCAGTTCGAGCTCGGGAAATGCATTCTGGTAAATCTTCACCAACACGTAAGACTTTGTTCCGCGCTTTACACTCCCAAATTCTACAAAAACTGGTTTGGGTGTGGTGCAAGACGGTATTCTGTACGCTCGTTCTATGTTAAGCTCTTGCTCGGGCATGGCGAGGTCGTCCACAAAAACGATCTTACTTAAGATTCAGTGTCCTCATCGCGTTCATTTGGGTCTTGATCTACGTTATGTATCTTTAAATTGAGCCTTTTTGTCTGCCATTCTGATTTCTCTTGCTGAGCTGAGTTATTCCATATTTGGGTTTTCGAGGAACTTAAATTTCTCGTTTAATGCGCTTACTTCATTAGTCAACGTTTCATTTTGGTCAACTAGCCTCCAATTTTCTTCTATAATATCATTTGCAGTCTCCTCAAGAGCATCAAATTTAGAATTCAGTTTCCTGACTTCTCTGTGAATTTCCATAAGAATATCCGTCGGGTTTACAGACTCGTTGGGGTAGATTTATCATGAGTAGTCGGATTTCGATCAAACCTACTACTTCCAGATGATGGATTGGCCCCGGCCATTTGCAAATCGCTCCGTAGCTATGATGACAATGGGTGTGCAGTTTGATCAGCAGAAGAAATACTTGATCGCTGGCAGCCTGTTAAACGTGAGTCGCGTTGATCCAGTGCCGTGTCAGTTTATGAACTGCGTGCAGCAGTAGAATTTGTTATCGATAGCTGTTTACCGCGACGTCCAGGTCCAGGGTTAGGTTCTATACACTGCACAATTAATATCAGGAGAAGTGCCATACGAATACAAAGCCTATTGCGTTTTGTGTTCAAAGTACTCGTTTTCGAAAATTTACAACTTGATGCACTTTAGGGTTGTGAGAATGAACCTAATCTAGCTCGCCACTACGTCATTGAGGTCCCTATATTGCCAATATTGATCAGCTAAGTCAATTATTTAATGTGTTTAAACGGTAAAGTGTTCCGGCCGTCAATGGTATAAGTTCTAATCCAATAATTACAAGTTGGTTTCCATTCAATAGTTGTTGTGACCACTGTTGGCCGTTCCAATCAAGCGTGACGAAAACAAAATTATGATAGCGGTTATAGAAGTTGATTTTGTCTAATCTCAGCTTTTCTCCTACCTTTATATGCGATTATCTCCCCTGATCCTTATTAAAACGCTGGGGCAACTATGTGCCGTGACAAACTGAATACTGATAGTACCGTTTCAGATGACTTGTCTGGAATCCCTTCAGCTTCCACCCATTTTGTCAAATATTTTGTTATTACGACAGTGAACTTGTTTCCTGTTATGTAAAAATGTAAAGAATTTTGAATTGATTATCCAAATCAATAATTTATCTTCGCACAATGGCAATTGAGAAGCGAATTCGCAAATCACATAAATGTTACTGTACTGATTGTATTTATTGTATTGAATTGCTCACTAATTATTTCTTATTTTTTGTCAAGATTCGGTGAGATAATACCTTTAAGCCTTTGCATTCCTCTGTAACTTCGTAAAGTTGAGTAATGAATGACGGAATATGGAACCCCGTTCATTATCTTAGATAGAAAAATGACTCGCCGTTCATAATATTTCTAAACTAGAACTGTCGCAAAATGGATGAATACCCACCCACTCAACCACACATACACCAGCACGTTGTAGCCGTAGCAGCGAAATCTGAGAATGGAAATAATTTTGTAAACAAATATCATCTGTGACCTAGACCATTGGCCCGTGTGTACCAAACAACTAATGGATATCTCCTTGGATCATGCACAACACTAATGTAAAATCTCATGGTCCAGGGTCAAATCCTGTTGGAGTTAAGCGCTGAAACACGTTTCAAACAAGGTCAATCTGTGACCTTGAATTTTAACTGAAGTGTCCTAATAACCAAAGTGCACCTCCTTGAATAAGGCACAACATTGTGGAAAATTTCAAGGTCCTAGGTCAAATTACATTTGAATTGGAGCACAGAAACAACATTTTTCAAACAAAGTTCACCGTAGACCTTGACCTTTGACCCAGGTAACCCCATAAACGATAAGGCACCTCCTTGGATCATGGGCAACATTTTTGCGAAAAATTAATGGTACTAGATCCAATAGCTTATGAGTTATAACACGGAAACGAATTTCACACAAAGTTCGACTGTAATATTGACCTTTACTCAAGTGAAACCAAAACAATAGGGCACCTCCTTGAGTCAGGGACAAGCCTTTATAAAGTTTCATTGTCCCAAATTAAATGACTTTTGAGTTAAAGCACGGAAACGAAAAAGTCTACGGACGGACGGAAAGACAGACATGGTGAAACTAGTAAAGCCCCCTCTACTTCGTTGGTGGGGTTTATCATCATCATCATCATCATAATAGATCAAACGTATGATGTACGATAATTACCTGTAATTAAAAAAAAAAAAAAAAAAAAGTCGAGCAGGTTTACCTATATGCGTTTGCCGTGATGGCCGAGTGCTCTTAGACGCTGATCCGTCTCAGACTTCCCTTGTGGGTTCGAATCCTGTCTTGCCTAAACGTTTGTTACATAATTTCTTTTTGTTTTCGACAGTCATTTTTTCATAGTTTCAAAACATTTTTTATCGTTATATATCGATGAAATATTTTTAAACGACATCTGATGATTGTTTTGGGGAAAAAAAATGGTGTTAGTAGATAGTAAAATACCCTATCTGGGCACTTTTGGACGCAAATCGCAACATGGCCCAGAATGCCCACCACAACTAACCACACAAATAAATTTCTTAATCGACTAACCCTTCAATCGACTAACCCTAACCACAACTAACCACACAAATAAATTTCTTAATCGACTAACCCCCAACCGACTAACCCTAACCACAACTAACCACACACATAAATTTCTTAATCGACTAACTAGTTAACCAGACAAACCAACTAACTAGTTAACCACGAATCTAAGACTAACTTAAATTTCAAAACTTTTTAATTTTTATTTTTTAAACTTTTTTTGTCTCGAAATTTTTTTATTTTTATTTTTAAAACTTTGTCTCGAAAATTTTTGATAAACAATTATATTCAGAATTAAAACAACATAATGGAAAACTATTTAGGATTTACAATTAATAATGATTTAAATGAATTATTTAATAATCATGGACTGGATTTATTACGTAAATATTACTTATTAGACGGGGAAACTCCTCAAAAAGCATTTGCCAGTGTGGCTTATAGTAAGGGTGATTTAAAATTTGCACAGAGGATATATAATTACGCATCTTCTCGTAAATTTATGTTTTCTTCTCCTATATTGAGTAATGCCCCATTACCAGATACAAAAGGGCAAAAAAGTCAACCAATTTCCTGTTTTTTGAGTTACGTTCCTGATAAGATAGAGGGTATCATTGAACATCTAAGTGACACATGTTGGTTTACAGTAGTAGGAGGAGGAATAGGAGCAGACTGGAGTTCAATTAGATCATCTGATAGTAAATCATCCGGACCAATTTCATTTTTAACACCTATCAATGCAACAATAAACTCATATAAACAAGGGAAAACAAGAAAAGGGAGTTATGCTGCATATTTAGATATTACACATCCAGAAATAACCGAATTCATCTCAATGAGGATACCAACAGGTGGATATATTAATAGAAACAATTTAAATCTATTTAATGCTATTAATATCACTGATGGCTTCATGAGAGCGGTTAAAAATGGTACAAATTATGACCTTATTGATCCAAAAACAAAAGTTAGAACTCCAACAAATGCCAGGAGAATATGGGAAACCATTCTTGAATCCAGAAGTAGAATAGGAACACCATATTTAAATTTTATTGATACTATAAATGCGGGTCTACCTCAAGTAATGAAAGACCAGGGATTAAAAATCCATGGAAGTAATTTATGTAATGAGATTCATTTACCTACTGACGCAACTACAGATGCTGTATGTTGTATATCATCCGTAAACGTTGAGTATTACAGAGAATGGGATGAACAATTTATAAGAGATATTGTAAGATTTCTAGATAATGTATTAGATGTATTTATCTCAAATGCTCCAGACAATATTAAGAAAGCAAAGAAAGGAGCAATAAGAGATAGACCATTGGGTTTAGGAGTGATGGAACTAGGATCTTTTTTTCAAAAAGAAGGTATTCCATTTGAATCAGATGAGGCAAAGAAACTTAACATTGAAATATTTAAGAGAATGAAAGAATATGCATTAAAAGAAACCGAACAACTGGCAAAAGAAAGAGGTGAATGCCCTTCAATGGAAGGCACAGGAAGGAGAAATTCTCATTTATTAGCTGTTGCCCCAACATCTAACAGTTCATTAATTATTAATTGCTCAGCTTCTATTGAACCAAATATAGCGAATGCATATACATTAAAAACAAGACCTGGATCATTTCTGTGGAAAAATAAGTATTTAGAAAATGAACTAGAAAAGATCAACCTCAATAACAAAGAGACTTGGGATTCTATAATAAAAAACAAAGGTTCAGCAAGTCATTTACCGTTGCCTGATGAGACAAAGAAACTTTATAAAACAGCTAAGGAAATAGATCGGTAAAAAATTATAGAATATGCCGCAGACAGACAGAAATATATATGTCAGGGACAATCATTAAATGTATTCATAAGCGCAGCCGCCACAAAAAGGGAAGTCCATGAGATCCATTACAAAGCTTGGGAAATGGGATGTAAAGGATTATATTATTACAGAGGAGAAGCTGTAGACAAGGCCGAAGATATTTCTACATCTTGTTCCAAGTGTGTAGCGTGATTATCAAATTGTTAAAATAACAATTTAGTAATTTATATAGTAGTGTGGTAGAAAATGTGGGATTTGGAGATTAGTGCAAGGATAACTTTATTTTTTAACGTTATATTTTATAATGTCCCCAAGCTAGTGTGTCAATCTTGTTCTCCAAGACAAACCTTTTATCATCACTTGATCCTAACGCTTTTTTGTTTAACTCTTCAGTATACATATCATGACACCTACTTCTTAAAACAGTCATCTTTCTATACTGATCCTTTTCTGTAAGCAAACACTCTTTGTAATTATCAAAATTTATCTCTTTCTTAATAACCGCTTTTTAAACACCTTTACATCTTTTATCTTCCTTTCCATCTAAAGTTTCATAAGCATACATTTTTGCTCCTAAACCAACAAACTCAGTCATAGTCTTACCACCTAACTCATCTTTAAACTTTCCAACTACTCTTGCATTACAATCATTTTTTAAGAAATGATCTTTAGGATAATTGCTTGTATCAAACATTACAGGTAATTCTTTTTCCATATCCTTATACAAATTTTTAGTTTCTATTTCAAGAATAAAACTATCTGTATCAGTATAACACAATATAACCTTTTCACCATACTTAGCTTTAAAGTAATTATAATAAGTTGTTTGCATATGTGTTTTACTGATGTCTAAAATACTTAATCCTGAGTAAATAGGTTTAATATATTTTAAATCAGTCTTTTTCATATGTACCGCTGTTAGGTTTTCATCGAATATTGTTGTGTGGCTATAGTTTGGTTTTGCTACTAATTTCCTATAACGCTCCTCATTAGAAACCAGGTGTATCGTTACTTTATTTCTCAAGTTTTCCATAGTCTTACCAAAGACTGAATTATTCATCAACTTAAAAAAATATTTTTCAAAATTATCTTTAGCTGCTTTTCTTAGTTCAATGTTTGTATTAATGTATGACTTAAGCCATGCACTTTCCTCAAACTTAATTCCTCGATGTATTTTAGTAATCTTTAAACCTAAATCAACACATGTTTTTAAGGCTTCATGATGAATAACATAATTTTTTTTGATTATCTAAGTTTGGAATAAGTTTTTCTACTTTTTCTATCTTTAAACGTTCGGGTGCTAAAGGAAGGTAATTGTGTAAATCATGTAATTCTTTAGGATATTCCAAATCTACTTCTAACACACATGGGATTTTTTGCCAAATTTCTAATTCTTTGTTTTTCATCCATTTAAAACCATGTGTAGGAAGAGGGCGGCTCATTGCCCAAGGGTAAAGACTGTTTGCATCTATATATAATAAATATTTTGATGGTTTACTAGGATCATATAATTCACCCATATCCTCATTATTTGCTTTTACATATCTTTTACTACACATACTAACACCCCCTTTAATACCTAATTCTACCATCAAAAGCATATCATGATCAGATAAAAGTTCAAGGTTTACTTTTGTTATTTTCAATGCTGCATCCCAAGCTAAACCAGGAGCAGTATAATACCAACTAGGATCTAAGTCATAGTTTACACAGCAAACATCTCTAAAGTTCTCAAAAACATCTGCTAAAAGCAATACATCTATTTTGTTGTAAAGTTCTAAGTAATCCTTAAACGTTTTCATATTAAAAGCTTTCTAAACCTTTTGCGCATGAGCATAATCTTCATCTGTAATTCCTTCTTTGTTTAAACTAGAGTAAAATGCTTCTTTAGGTGGTAATTTCTCTTCTTTAAGTTTATCAAAAGAATCTAGGTACTCATAAGGAAAATCTTCTTTTCTCCTAACTAACGGTAGTTGTTCTCTAGTGAAATATTTTGATAAAATTTTTAATTGACTTTCCTCTAAGTTGCTTGAAAGTTTATCCAAACTAGAACTCATAAACTTAAAGCTATCAAGGAATCTAATCTTATGGTTTATATTTTCTCCCACCCAAATGTCTTTACTAAAACTAATATATTTCTCTTCATTATTTGGAATACAGTCAATCTTTCCAGCAGATTTACCAAGACATTTAATAAAAAGATGAGCATCATATCCACTAAGATTATGAAGGTACACAGGTGTGAAGTTAGGATTTTTAGCCTTTAGGTTGCATTTATTATGCGCAGCACTTCTATATTTACCTGTAAAATGACAATGATCTCTTACTCTATAATTAGCATGATTAAATTTTCCACCACAAATCCAACAGTGTGTTTGTTGCTTATATTTTATTTCTTCATCTATTGTTATTTCAATAGGTTTTGGGTTTTGGTGGTACTGTTGATTAATTTTTTGTATATCATCTTTTAACCAGTTTATAAAAACTTCATCAGCATTTTCTCCAGTATAACTTCTTTCTACAGGTGCACACACAGTATCATCAAAACATTTTACAATATAAGAAAAACTGCAAGGTATATGCTTTTGACGCTGTATAGTATAACTTTTTTCCGGGTTTGGTTGGCATGTGTATATTGGTTCTTAAACACTTTCAAAATCAGCGTATACAGCAAAGGGAACCCGAAGTTTTATAGCATGGTTTTCAAAAGCTAACATGGTACCTGGTTTTGGCATTTCTAAAGTAATAGGTTCATGTTCATTGCAGTATTGTTTATGTTTTTCTAAAAGTTCTTTATTACCAAAATGATTCATACATCGTTTGCAATATTCCATACCACCATTGTTACTTACTTGTTTTCTCATTAAACTACTGAATTTTTTTATGAGGGCATAGTGCATGTTTTCCTCATCTTTAATAAAAAGAAGATCAATATGTTTACTTTTTTCATTATCTGTAATTCTTAAAGGATAAAATTTACAATCATTGGTATACCCATAAACATTTACACTAATTTCAGGAATTTGTTTTTTGAACTTAATGATATCTCTAAACGAAACAGGATACTCTATTCCCTCCATTTTTACACTATTTTCCTTTGATTGCAAAACCTTGTCAACTTTTTCTGGGTGGTTGTCTTTAGGGTTTAACGCTCTTAAAACACACCATAAAAAACATTTGTCATCTTTATTTTTCATATTGATAACTGCTTTTTTGTTAGCAATCCATTTTGGTAAAGGTAAGTGACCATTAGCTCCTAAAGGAACATAAACAGCTGTATGTAGTTCTAACCGCACTATACTTCCAAATGTCCAGCCCCTACCTTCTCTTTGAAAATTAGCTAAATTTTCTAAAACTTCATCTATCATTTTATTCAACAAATCCTCTACTTCTCCTCTGTTTAAATTTAAATGTTGATTACTATGGAAAGCACGTTCAACAGGGTCTTGGTCAAGATTTGTCATTAACCATAATTCACACCTAAGTACAAGTTTTACCTTTGTTTGTAAATTATTTTGAAGAGTATTTATAAGAGACATCCACGTTTCTGCGAAAAATCTTCGTGGGTTATAGCCTTCTCTACCCTCTATATGTTGAGTGGCATACCCTCTAAATGCGGATTGAGCAGCTCTAATCTCAAACGGTTGCCTTGGAGGGTAATTTTCTCTAACATGTTCAACAATTTCATCTAACACTTGTGGTATTTGTGTTGTCTCCACATTACTGGTTAACCAATTACTAAAATCAGTCATTCCTCTTTGTATGAATTCTGGTACGACAGCTGAGGCTAGTCGTTTTGCTCCAGAGTAAACATTAGATGCAGTTCGTCTTGCTCCTGAGTAAACATTAGACGCAACGCGCCTACCCATGTTTATATATCTATTAAATAAACTCATTTTTATATAACAGATATAATTTCTTAAGCAATTATAATTTTTCCTATTTGTTTCAAAAAAATTTATTATAACAACAATGTCATAATAAAATTACTGAAGGCAATCTTGTATTTATTTTTCCAAACCCTTCCATTCCAGTTCGCAATTGTTTGAGGACAATGATCTATAAATTTACCCGCCTTATAAATTGATGGAAAGGTTTTTATTTCACCAGTTTCAACATCCTCTAAACTAACTTCTTTAGGATTATGCATAATAGTTTTTAATCTATCAAACCTAGAGTCCTTGCTTATTTCTTTTTCAAGCAACTTGGGGGACTCCTCTGGTAACAATCCATGTTCTTTCACCAACTTAACTAACCGCTCTTTATCCCAGTAAGAGCAGAAATTTATATTATTTTCTTTAAGAATTTTTTTTAAATCTATAGTCTTTATCATTTTTATATAAGAAAAAAATATCTTAATACACTACACTCATTTTATTTCCATCAGACTGGAAGTTAATTAACTTATCACTAATAATAACAGCATATGCCTCAGTGTTTGCAGGTACATTTGCACCGAAATTTGCCTTAATTTGGATATCGTTGACTGAGTATTTTAATCTCTCACTTTGTTTAGAAACGTCAAACACAAACAAAGGATAAAGGGTTTTATAATCTGGGGGGGTAATGTTAGGGTTTGACACCAACTCATCCATGTTATAAAACTTAGATCTAAATAAAGCAGCATCACCATACACTCTACTAAATTTATGCAAAGCGAATGAAATATTGTAGTCAACCGCAGGATATCGGGTGGAATTTAGCGTAACATAAATATTTTTAACGTTTACATGATTAAATGTTGCTGGATTTTGCTCTTGATTACCACTTTTACCAGTTTGAAAGCCAACAATGATAAAACGAGGCACCTCAGGAGATGATTTGACACCAAGTCTCCAGGTAAATGATGTTGTACGAGGAACCGCGATAGAGTCGCACTGCCTCTGTCTATATCCAACCGGTACTTTTTCTTTTTTCTCGATGATTTTATAAAGCGCCATCTTTTCCCCATCTGCAGGTAGAACGTGCGGCATAAACCAAGATATTTTAGTTAAAATAATTTTACCATTAGCAGGAGCACCACCACCAGCAGCTTTAAAAATTGCATCATCATTATCATTTCTTGTCAAGGTGAGAGTTTGCTTCATTCCATACAATATTTTACTATAATCATCACAAAAACCAAATATATGTTTTAATTGAACTCTGAAGCTAAAGGTACCTCTTGGATCGGCATCCCTAATAATATACCTTCTTCTTACTTCAAAACCAATGTTTTCATTGTTTGCATTGGCTGTTGTATCCTTTTACCACAATTGGTTTAACCCTTGTGATTTAGAAAAATCATCTGGGTATTTTAACAACCCAAGCATTGTAGTAGCATGCAATATGGATTCAATCTCCATACCTGAAAGTTAATACTTAATATTTTTAAAAAGATACATGAGACCATTGTTTGTTAGAGAAATATCGGCGTCATCAGCATAACTGCTCCATCAGCTGCTGCTAATACACCTTCTATAAGTAAATAACTCTCACTGGGATGAGTAAAATATCTTGGGTCTCAATGCTAATCCTAATATCTCCTCCTGAGTTGTTGAGATGTGTACCTGTGATCGGTTCATACTCATGGTGTTCATACTCATCAATACTAGTATCTTTTGAAATTGGGTCAGTGACCTTTAAAATGTCCATTTTATTATTGCAATTATAATTTTTAAATAAAAATTATAATTGTATACTTTACTCTAACCAAAGCTGGGTGAAAGACTTATTTTCATCATTAACAAACACGCCTTTAAGTTTAATGCTTTTTGCAGTATCTATTTTAGTTTTAGGATAAACTCTATTACCGTATACAAGTGTTATTTGGGGTATATTCCACTCTTGTAAACGTTCATTCACCTTTTCCTCAATCTCTTTCATTGCAATTACTTCTTCAGGAGATAACTTCACAATGGCTTTTTTATAACCATAGTTTGTGTTATTAATTTCAAGGATTTCACAATCTTCTAATTTTAACAATGCACCTACTATAGTAATAGAACTAGTATTGTATTTTTTATAATTTACACGATTAAATTTTAATTTTAGCATCTTCTTTTTTAAGCAATGTGTTTTTCCTTAACTTATTTTTATTTTTTCTTCATACTACTTTAATGCCTGCTCCACTGTTTAATTTTTTTACTAAATCTTGAATAGCAATGGCACTTCCTTCTATTAAGGTATTAATGTCTTGCGTTTTAGGTGTATCAGCGGGTTTAGGTGGTGTGCTATATTTTTGTAAAATTTTCTTTGATTTTGGTGTCAAAGCTTTTGTAACCAATTTTTTCCCTGCATCTACAGCAGCACTTTTTCCAACCTCTAAAGCTTTCTTTGCTCCTTCCTTTGCTACACTCTTTCCCACATCAAGGGCAGAAGATGCAATTTGTTTAGCTGCACTATTTGTAAAAAGCCTCGCTAAAAAGTTAGCAATGCTATCAAAGATTCCGGAACCACCGTATGACTACCTTCTTTTAAATCCGTGTTTTTTAGTGACAATCATTTTTTATAGTATAGACATTAAATTTTTATAAGTGTTTGTATTTAAAACACCTTGTCTTTTTAATTCATCACAAATACTCACTAACCTGTTTCTTACACCTGTGTTACCTGCTTCTTTACTTGCCAACAACAGGTCTAGTCTTTTTATTAATGCATTAGGGTCACACGGGATAACAATACCCATTCCTGTCATATGCTTATGCCTATATTTCCAAATTTCAGATAGTATTTTATCCCATTTCTCACTTACACTAGCAGCAGGTTTTCTTGTGCTTCGATCATATTTTTGATAAATAGCATTTGTTTTTAGCATCATAACTGCGTAATTATTAAAATCACGCTCATTATAAATATTTTCATCTGGGTTCTTAGATGTGAGTAACTCCCATAGACCAGGTGTTCCTTGATAAACATCTGTACCAATTATAATATCATTTTTATCAAACATTACCATTTTGCTGCCAATATGAAATTTACCATCACTTTTATCATACCTTACTCCAAATTTTGTATCTGATATATTCGGATTGTCAAGCCTAATTAAATAATTATTCGCTATTTCTCCGAAATCTTTTCCTTGTTTTTCTAATAATTCTTTAATAGATGAGCCTGGAAACGTAATAGCTTGCGGCAACTGTTCGATATCCTCTTTAATAGGTCTAAGTTCCTCAGTAATCTCCCTTGTTACATTTTTTTGTGCTTCTGTAATATCCTTTGTTGTAGCTTTTTGTGTTTCTATAATAGGTTTAAAAAACTTTGAAAGATCTGTTTGAAGTAGCTGTTCGCCTTTTCTCTCTGCTAGTAGATTATCCCGAATCTTCTTTTTTGTTTCAAGATACTCTTTTACAATTAAGTGCCTTTTTGCAGGATCAGTGATTTTTAAAAAAGACATTTTTTAATTACTAAAATATTTTTTATCTCAGTTCTTAGCATAGTTTTTAACATAATTTCTTAACACGTTTCATAACTAAAGCTGCATGAAAACTTTATTTTTCTTGGTTTGTTACTACACCGAGGGAGTGGTACGATTCTTTTCAACCAACTTCCGAAAGGACTCGCGCGCTTCTTGCCTTCCTCTCTCAATTAAACTTTCTTCATTTTCGACAAATATCTTTTTCTTAGTCTTTGTTCTTATTTCATCCTTCATCTTCTTATACTTCTCTTGTTCTTCCATGATAAGTTTAAACTCTTCATCTGATATATGACTGTCAACTAAAGCTTTAGATATGTGTGAAGCAATTGTGTCAAGCTTAGCATCAGCTATCATCCGAATCTTTTGATGTTTTTCTCCTTTTGTTTTTTGAATTCCTTACTACATACTTACCTACAATTGAGAGTAATCCGGTTGCTGCACTTGTAATTTCTAAACCTAATGCTATTGGTACCGCTGCAACTGTACCCAATAATATGGCTCCCCCAACACCAGAAGCCATTGTTAGCCCGATCAATGCTGTATCAATACTATCAACAATTCTTGCAGCTCTAAAATATTTCTTAGCTAAGGCTTCTCTTTTTTGAATTTCGTTCTCAAGAAACTCCTGTACTTCGGATATCTTTTGTAAACGGTAGGACTGTCCTTTATCATCTCCTATTGTGTGCATCTCAATAGGTGGAGCGCTTGCAGTATTTCTTTCTTGAGGTAGTGGAGGATAAATTTTATTAGGATGTTCTTGATCTGTATCTGTCATTTTTTATTAAAATTATAATTTTTTATATCAAGATTGTAGATATTTTAGATAGCAGAATAACTCACCCTCAGGTATTTTAATTGGGTTTTGTGAGAAATTATAAATGTAGACTAAGATATCATTAGTCTCATTATCAAGATGTATTCCATTAAGAATGGTTAAACTATCTTTCCATTTATTGCTAACAGATACCACTAAAACTCCTCATGTAGTTATATAACCAAATACTAGCGAAAGTCTCATACCATCACGAGGAGGAATCTTGATATCTACTTGTGAGTATATTTTCCATTTTAGAGGATCTTGATTTAAGGGAGGATATCTTACTCCATCTAAATGAGGTTTCCAAAATATAGTTTTATGTTGATTAGTAATATTAGGTTTTATACCAAATTTGTGTACATTCATCTTTTATTTTTGTTATAAATAATATTTAAATATTATTATTTATTACATTACAATATCGCTCCTAAGATAGGGATATTAGCAAATGGACTATTAGGTCCAAGTAAAAGACCTTTTCCATCATACATTTTTCCTCCTTGCTTTAAATACAAACCATCACCAGCAGACTCTAATCCTTTACCTTTGTATGGCCTTAAGTATAATCCAGATCCATCAGTTTCCACCTGACAAACGCATCCTCCTTTTTTAAGATAGAGGCCTGACCCCATTGCTTTTTGTACTCCTGATGAGGCTAATCCGGATAGAGCACCAACACCTAAAGCTGGTAAAACAGTTTTTGCTAACATTGGTAAAGCACTGGCAGCCAACCCAGCTAACATTCCAAGAAAACCTCCCTCTATTTTCATATTATGTTTAAGTTGTTTCGCAGACATTCTAATAGTTATACCCTTACCACTCTCATAGGCTTTAGCTATTTTCTTTGCTTGTGAAATGGTTAATGCTAAAACATCATTACCTTGTAAATCTTCATAACCTAAACGGATACTTACTGGGCAACCAGCTTTAACAGCATATTGAAGCTTTTGTTTTTGTCCTTCCGATATATTAACTTTAACAGTAGTGTAACTTGTCATTTTTATATATAATTTTTTTTTTATTTTTCTCGCTTCTCTAATATGAAATATAATTGTTAAATTTTCGCCTCTAAGATTTAGTAAATTGCCATCTTGGTCTGTAATATTTACCTCTAAGCTATGTATTTCATGTAATGTTATTGGCAAGTATACTAAATTAAGTGGTGACTCAATTATCTTATATCCAGGTGCAACATCCGGGAAAAAAGTGTAAATAGTGTTTTTTGTTGAACCATTAACATAACTTCCTGAAATGATATCTATGTTAACAAGCAAACTATTTATACTAAGAATGTTCACTACATTCTCTGACTCGTAAAATCCTTGTGTATATTTAGCGTGAGTAAATCCTAATACTTTGGCAATAGAGTTTGGTTGATTAAAATCCACTTGATAACCATCTTCTAGAGTAAGAACAGACTTTAGGGTATTGGTGTTTGCAGAAATGTTAATATAATACCCTTCATTAACTTCATCGTAATGGCCCTTTTTTCTCATTTCCTGGTGAATGGTATCATTAATGTCAACAAGGTCATAACTTCCTTCAGGTATTTTTATTTTAATCCATGAAGTACCATTGTCTGGAGAATAAACGAATATGTTGTTTGTTGTATCAATGTTTGGAAAAGAGTAGTAAGTTTCAAGGTTTACTAAAGCTATTTCATATTTTTTATCCTTTTCCAGCTGAAAAGGGGGATTAAACCTTGTTCTAAAACGTGTTTTGTTGTCGCTTACTATAATTTGAAATGATGTTTTGTGTTCTGTATTTTTTACAATTTGTTCTAAAAGATCTTCCATTTTTAAAAAAGTAAAACTATTATTTAGTTGGGTAAATAATATTTTTTATACTGACTTAGGTATGTAGAAGTTGTCAAAACCGTTTCTATACTTCCCATCATGTTTTTTACTGGTTAGATCAATGATAGCAAAACCGTGCGGTCTTTCAAATGCCCTTTTGCAAAATTCTCTAAATTTATCCTTTGTCATATCATCACCTACATGATCACTATAAATATGGTTAATGTTTTTTAGGTCTTGTCGGAAAAGACTAATAGTTTGCCTTGGTAGCCTGAAGTAATTTTGTGAAAGATAAAAGCAGTCAACATTACTATGTCTTCCACGAAAGTAGTAACACTCATATTTGCTTTGCTTTTCTAAAAGTAAATCATCAAAAATCATTGAATTTTTATTTCCTGAGTTTAACTCTCTCGGATCAGGCACATCACTCGCATTTTCAAAAAAGTTACAATTTATATCCGATTTGTTTTTAAACGACTTCATCCATTCCTCAATTAAAGCTATAGGGGAAACATCTGCATCCTGTATCTCATCTCGCATGTTAAACAACCTTAAGATATATTCTTTTGGTAGTTTTTCTTCAAAAGCCTTTTTTAGTATTCGGTAGTCTGGTTGAAAAAGACTTTTTCCAAAAACACTTAAATCATTGTAGTCGAGCCATCCCGGTCTAAGTAAAAGGTTTAACAATAGAGTAGTTTTACCACATCCTGATTTACCTATAATTAAACCTCTGATACTTTTTGGTAAAAGGCTGTGATTAAATCTCTTTGATACTATTTCATTCCATGATAAGTTTACAATATCCATTTTATATAACTTTTTTAATTTTTATATATAAAAAATGTATTGTGTTAAATGTAAAAAACATACTGATACAGGCGATATAGAATATGCTGTTGCTAAAAATGGAAGAAATATGAAACGGGGAAAATGTGTAGTTTGTGGAATAACTAAAAATCAGTTTGTTAGGGAGACAAAGGGTGGATCATTGCTAAATAAAGTTATAAATAATTTACCTTTTGAAATGCATCTCCCTGGTCACAATTTCACAGGTCCCGGCACTAAATTAAAGAAAAGACTCAATCCAGATTTAACACCAAAGAAATGGAGCAAACCAATAAATCGTGTTGATAAAGCTGCTTACCATCATGATGTTTGCTATCTTCAGCATAATGATACTGCCACGAGAAACGCAGTGTGTGATAAAAATATGTTAACAGAGTTAGAAGGTATATACAATCCTACTATTAGAGAAAAGATGGAAAGGGGGTTGGTAAGTAAACTCATTGGAACAAAGAGGAAATTTGGAATGGGAGTTAAAAAAAAAAAAAAATTCAGCATGATAAATTTAGCGGAAGAATTACATAAACCTGTAAAAAAGAAAATTTAAGAAAGGAGAGTTAGAGTAAATGGTATAAATAGGATATGGGCTGCGGATTTAGTAGATATGCAAGCATTTTCTAAGTTTAATCGCGGTGTAAAATACCTCCTCGCTGTCATTGACATCTTTTCTAAATATGGATGGTTGATACCATTAAAAGATAAAACTGGAAAATATGTTGCTATAGCACTAAAAAAGTATTTTTAAAGAGAGAAAACCTGAAAAAATATGGGTGGATAAGGGTAAAGAGTTTTATAACAAAGATGTTAAAGACTTGGTTGAATTGTATTCTACTGAGAATGAGGAAAAATCAAGTGTTGTTGAGAGATGGATTAGAACAATGAAAGAAAAAATGTGGGAGTATTTTTCTGCTAACTCTACAAACGTTTACATCAATGTGTTACCAGATCTCGTTAAAGAATATATAACACAAGACATTCATCTATTAAGATGACTCGAGTAAATGCTAGTAAAAAAGAAAATGAAACCAAAGTTTGGAGAAATCTTTACCCTGATCATCTCGAAATAAAGGATATAAAACCTAAGTTTTCTGTTGGAGACAAAGTAAGGATAACTAAAAAGAAAAAGACCTTTGAGAAATGTTATACAACAAGATGGACTGAGGAGATTTTTACAGTTTCTGAAGTAAAACATACATCACCTGTAACATATAAAATTAAAGATCTTAATCGAGAAGAAATACAAGGTACCTTTTATGAACCTGAACTGCAGAAAACCAGTCAAGAGCTGTATAGGATAGAAAAGGTTATTAAAAAAGGAAAAAAGAGGTATCTTGTAAAGTGGAAATGCTATTCTGACGAATTTAATTCATGGGTTGATAATAAAGACATGAGAAATATTTAACTATAAAAAATGTTAGATATTTCGATTGAAAACGTAATTTTACCAGATAAACCGCTGAGCAATTTCGTGTTAGAAGATGCTGCAAAAAGATTAAAGATTCCTTCTTTTAGGGGAGTTTTTTTTTACTAGATACGTTACCGAGAAAACCAAATAAAAAAGAATGTGGTATAGTAAACTTTGATAAAAGTGGTGGACTTGGTACCCATTGGGTTGCTTGGTATAAAAACGATAAAACTAAAATTTATTTTGACAGTTATGGTATACAACCACCTATTGAAATTCGAGAGTACCTAAAAAGCCCTATACAGTACAATACTGATCAATTGCAACAAGCTGGGCAGGTATTTTGCGGTCATTTATGTTTATACATTCTAAAAGAGTTAAGCTTGGGCAAAAAGTTTCAAAATGTTTTAAATAAACTTTTTTAGCAGTATTAAAAATGCCTGTTGATAAATTCGGACGAATGAAAGATGATAAAACAAGTGGTGATGGTGTGTCACTCGCTTACATAAATAATAATTTTTTTACGTAAAGATGGAACAACTGTTGTTTCTGGTTCTATAGACATGAATGGTAATACATTAACAGGGGTTAGTAATCCGGTAAATTCACAAGATGTTGCTACGAAACATTACGTTGATGGAAATTCTGGTGGGTTATTAAAAGAAAATGGTGGATACCAAGCCCTTGGATTTCTAAATATGGGTTTCAATGAAATAAGAAATGTTAAGGAGCCTACAGAACCTAACGAAGCTGCTACTAAAAAATATGTGGATAGGAGTGTTAAAGCAATAGTAGAGAATCAAGACGGCACTTTTTCCGCTATTGCAAATATAGATATGCGGGAGTATACTTTAACTAATATTTTGGATCCCGCAGATGCCCAAGATGCAGCAACTAAAAGATATGTAGATAGTGCAAATAAAGCCTTCGTTTATGGAGCTGGTAGGTATATGGCAGTTTCTGACGTTTCTATGGGAGGACGAAGAATTAACAATGTTGGAAGCCCCTTAGAAAATGATCAAGCTGTAAATAAGTTCTACGTAGATACCCTCGTTGAGGTAGCTACTGCAGGTGAAAAGTTTTGACTAAAAAACAAGATGGATCCTATTCAATGGCTGGTGTAATAGATATGAATGATAACCTGATTACTGGATTACCTAATCCTACATCACGTGATGCTGCTGCCAATAAAAATTATGTTGATAATGGTGGAGCTATCGTAAAAAATCCGGATGGAAGCTTCACGGTGGTGGCTAACGTAAATCTCCAAGGTTTTTCTCTAAAAAACGCGGCAACCCCGGTAGAAGAGAGAGATTTAGCAACAAAATCCTACGTGGATAAAAAATTATCCCTTCCTTCTCTCATAGGTCCTAAACCTATTATAACTGTGTGGGCTGAAGAACAAGGACCAATTGGAGATGGTAATTATGAGTTCTCTTTTGGTAATGGTAATTCAGGAAAAAGGCATGGTTTAGGGGGTTACTGCATGAGTAAATCAGGTAGAATTATAAGAGGAAGTTTAACGATTGTTAAAAAGGATCTTAATGTGCCAGAAGAGGTAAATATTGCGGTAAATGGATTAGAGCAGGTTGATTACTCTATTATTAAAAAAGCGGACGAAATTTGTAGCTGTACGATTTTTCCAAGGGCGTTAGAGGTAAAACAATGCGACATCATAAACTTTATTTCAAGATCAACTAACCGTGATGTAACACACGCTTACATATCTTTTTTGATAGAATTAGACTTGTAAAAATATAACTTCTTTTTGGAAGTTATATTTTACGTTTGATTGTGCTTTTTGTTTTACAGATTGGGCAACTGGTAAAGTTACCGTTTGTTACAACCATCACAAACACATATATGACCACAATTACAAAATAGTATATTAGGATCTTTTTCTAAGCATGTAACACATGTTTCTGATTTAAATGTTTGTTCTTAGTTGGTTGTGGTTGGTAATTCCATTTTAACAACTTCTATTACTCTGGTAACCTTTAAATCAGATAAAGTAACTCTGCTTGTGGTTTGATTTTGGATATTTTCTAATTTCACATATTCTTCTTCATCAAAATCTATATGGTCACCATCTTCATCAAGATTATTATAATCATTTGGAATATGAGGGTTACCAATCAAAAGATTTAATGAGAAAGATAAATTATTGTTATATGCATCAGCAACAACATCGTTTTTATTAATTGTTATTATTTTTTCTAGCATGAGATATTTATTAAAATCATTTAGAATTGATTTTACATCTCCTTCCATTGAATCATATGAGTAAAGGTCCTGCCATTGTTCCTCCATAATACTGTATAATGATTCTGGTATATTGATGCTAATGATGAGGGAGGCAGTCTTTTGTTTGAGTAATATTTTACTACATTCATAGTATAGAGCAGGTTTAAAGTTTTCGAGTAATTCAATGTGATTTTTGTTTTGTGTTCTTCTAAATTCAATTAATTCTCTACATTTAAAAGCTTTTGAAGGGAATCGTTCGGGTGTGTGGTTAAATTTATAGTTTAATATGTTAGTTAATTTATCACCAAAGGTAGATATCATTGTTTTAACACTCATGATTACTATGTGGCGATTTTCCTGTTATTTTTTATTTAACTTTCAATTTTTAAAAATATCAGTTTCTTTTAAAAATGTAACTTCTCTTTGGAAGTTAGATTTTTATTGTTGTGGTGGATAGTATTGTCTTTGTTGTAGTTGGAGTTGTTTTAGCCTAGCTGTCAGTTCTATCATCTGTTGGTTTTGGTGGTATATTTGGTGCCTATTGTGTCTACGTGGTTGTACGCTTTGTGCTATTTGTTTCGCATCAATATGGTTTTTAGCTTTCTCTCGGAGTCTTAGGATGCTTTGTGCTTTTGTACGGGGTTGTGGTTGCGTTTGTTTTTGACATATGTATTTCTGTATTGCTCGTGGTATTCTTGGTCTTGGTGTTGGCCGGATTGGTATGGGGTATGTTATGGGTGATATACTGGTTATAGGTTGTGGAGATATAGGACGAAAACTTTTTGAAATTTCGGCGGACATCTCATCCAGTCTATGGTCTATTTCATCTAATTGGTTGTATATATTTCGTATTGTTTCCATGGTTTTGATTGTGGTATATAGATTCTTGCTATATACTACAAAAATTGTCCTGTAAAAATAGAGAAAAATCAAACATTTTTTGGTTTGAGATATGGTTGTAGTTGAATGGTTTAAAATCATGTTGAAAAAAATTTGAGCTGAAAAAAGTTTCAAAAATAAAAATGAAAAAATTTTAAGCTGAAAAAAGTTTCAAAAATAAAATATATAACTTACCATGGTAGGTTATATATCTGTTTCAATGCTGCTTGCTGATCTATTTGCTATTTTCCTTGTCATATTTATAAATGAGGCATTATGTCCTCCTCTTATTTTCCTCTTATTTTTGATAAACGTTAAAGAAGAATCATCGTTCAATGATGAGATATTATTTACAATTTCAAATATTATTTCATTTCTGGTCTTTCCCTTTTTTTCTAACCTTATACCATAATGTTTCTTAAATTGGTTTATTAATTCTCTTTTAGAAATATTAGCATAATCATATAGATTTTGCCATAACCCTACTATAAGTGGTGTTTTTTGTCTTATTCTTTCATCTATACTATCTATGATGAAGTTTGCATGGTTACCTAGTAACACAGCAAATCTAGCAGAATATAGTCTTTGGAATTCTTTTGGAAAATCTAAAATTAAATTTTTGAATTTATCTTTAGTTGTATCAACATTTACTAAATTCTCTCTCATGTTTTCTATTGACCTTAGTAAGCCTTCATCACTTAAATTTATCTCTTCGAGAAATTCTTTCAATGGTTCCATGTTTATGGTTTGACAAATTTGATCATGAAAAAATAAGAAAATTTCAAATTTTTTTTTAAATTTAAGTTAGTCTTAGATTCGTGGTTAACTAGTTAGTCGGTTTGTCTGGTTAACTAGTTAGTCGATTAAGAAATTTATGTGTGTGGTTAGTTGTGGTTAGGGTTAGTCTATTGGGGGTTAGTCGATTAAGAAATTTATTTGTGTGGTTAGTTGTGGTTAGGGTTAGTCGATTGAAGGGTTAGTCGATTAAGAAATTTATTTGTGTGGTTAGTTGTGGTGGGCATTCTGGGCCATTTTGCGATTTGCGTCCAAAAGTGCCCAATTAGGGTATTTTACTATCTACTGGTGTTTGATTTCGAAGAAAGAAAGGAAAGGCCTTAATACATGGATCTGTGGAAATCGATGTTTGACCAATCAGGTCATCGCATTTATTTTACCCGATGTTCAGCCTTGTTATCTGCTATTTCGGCTCCCAAACAAACGACTGTTATCGTTGGAGGGATGCGATAGTATTTATTCATTTTGTATTTTAAACGTTTGAATTTAAGAAAAAGTTTAAAATATGTGCTTTGCGAACGTGTACCTCGGACGAGAGATCACGCAGAGGCTGTAGACAAGTTTCAATTCTGATAATGACTGAAAATGGGACATATGTCAAGAGTTCTGATCAGCACTACATTACACAATGGATTAATTAATGCTATAGTTTTTTTTTTTTCCCTCTGAAAGATTCTGAAAGAGACACAAATGTTTTAAAATGGAAAACAAAGGTAAAAACAGATATTTATGAAATACAAATAAAAAGATAATATGTTTACTTGAATAGCTAACCTTGTTCAATAACCTATGCACATCCAAAAGGTGGCAATTGTCATCAATATTTCAGTTTGACGTTAATTTTAACTCTTGGTGCATGAAGAATATGCAGAATGTGTAGATATAGATCAGATTGCAAAATACATGCAGTGAAGTCTTGGGTTTAAACTATCTAGTATTTACAGTAAGCACATTGACGTGTAGCTCTTACTGTCTTCCTCACCAGGAGTAGATTTCAATTATAAAAAAGTCTAACTTCTGTACTGCCGGAAGTTCAGCTCAATAAGCAACTTGTGAATTTTTCTTTTGACTTAGCCATTTTAACCATTTACCAGAAAAAGCCCGAGTTTTAACGACCCTGAGAAAGACAGCTTTTGAAAGCCTTGCAAAAAAAAAAAAAAGGAGAAAATGCCGGTAGCATTCATTTCTCCTTTTCTCACAGTGTTTTGTGTTCTTTAAAAAAACAAATTTCAATTGTAGAGTCATTTATATTGTTGTCTGCAATTGGTTTGAGTTCGGATTGTTCCAAAATGTTGTCATTTGGTGAGGAGTTAAAGTGGATTAGCACATCTGCCATGTCAAAGGGTGCGTCGGTAAACTTTTAATTGATAGGAATTCAAAATTAAGTGTGTTTGAATGCAAACCATTTTGCCGCTCTAATCAACTTAACTACCCGTTGTCTTCAGCATATATAAAACAAACTACCATCAATGATATTAACCAGTTTGCTCATTGACGACACACTTAACGCACTATAAAATCATCAGACAACCCTTTTTCTCTTATCCTGATATTGAATTTTTTCATAAACTTACACCTCTCTGTAGAATCAGGCAATCTATAAATTTTTCGAAATGCTTGTAATTCAATGTTATGTAATTTGGTATGATTTTGATGTGACTTTCTTAGCCTTACGAAAACAATAAGTATCTTTAATTCTATTATTCTGTGACCAAACAGAGTTTTGTTGATATGTTTTATTCTTTCTCTTTGAAGTTCAAAACTTTGGTAAAACAAGTGGATGTGTTACATTGTTCGTATCCCCCGTAATTCATCCTTTTTGTACATATCCTTGTGTAAATTAGTCCAATCATCTTTAAATTAATTCATCTTCGACAGAAACATATGATAATAATTTTTTTTTTTTTCGGAATTTTATCGAGAGAAATAGTCATGACATCACGATTTAAGTAGGCTATCTGCTATACTGTATATGTCATTACTGCGGTTGTTTGGGAGCCCTTGGCAACAGTAACCAAGGAAGTCGGTTTATCTTATCACCATGGATCCATGTATAGAATTTTCGAGTGCGTTTTCATTGTTTATTTGCTGATTCATGGCACAACAGGGCCTATATATAACTCCTTCAGCTTTCGGCTCTCAGACTCTTTAAAGTGCTAGGTTTGCTAATTAAGTGTATATATGCAACTCGTGTGTGTGGAGGGGGTGTGTGGGGGTGAGTGTGTGTGTGGATGTGTGGGTGTCCGTATGTATGAGTCATGCTCTATCAAATGGGGGCTTAATGCATTTGCGAACAATATCGGCACATGTCAGCCTATGCAGTCTGCGCACACTGACATGCTAACATGTGTCAAAACATTTCCCTATCTTTAAATTTCCTGCGTGTCAAAGGATAATTCTACCCCTTGATTTAGTCTGTAGTTAGACAAAATGGATTTTATGGATCCATAGATAGGTAATGTCTTGCTTGGTATAATGCATCACGGAGATGCATTAAGCACCTTTTTACCAGAATACGGCTCAAATGTTATATCGTTATGCTTCCAATGAACAGAGTCAATCAAAACATATCAACAAATCGACAGACAAAACTTACCTTGATTAGAAGTTTCTAGTGGGTCTATAAGGTCCATGCCTACCTGCTTGAAAGCCTCGGGTGGCATTGGGATCGGTCGTAATGGTTTCTTTGCTTTCTTCAGATTCCCCTTTCTCTGACACTTATCACAATTCTTTATAAACGTTTGCACTTCTTCGAAGAATCCTTTCCAATAAAACCTCGTCGAAATCTTTCCCCGGCTGAAGCAAAGCAAACATAATTACAGTGATGCATCCAGCGTGCGGTATTGTGGCATTGCCCCTTTATTTCCGAGAATGCCCCCAAAATCTAAAAACAATGCGCGCAAAATGCCGCATTTTTACTATAATGTACGCATTATTAAAAGCACACTGCGCGGTGCTGAAAATTCTAACACGGTCTCAAAAACTATTCCATACAAAAATTACGATTTTGCTAGTGTAAGGGCAACAACTCTTACCCGTAAAGAGGTCACTGGATTTCCCAGGTCCCAATGACGTTATTTGATGACATTATAATTTAGAAAGGTGCTAAAAATCCCATGAATGCGATTGGATAAAAGTTTTAGTCATCAGTTTCCGCGAGTCTTCGACGGAAATGGCGACAGAAAGAACACTACGATTTTTTCGTGAAACCGTGCAATAGTTGTAGAAAATACGATTGAAAATAATCAGGCTGTTTCTGAGAATAAAATGACTTATCACCTGTTTGTTAGAAAAAGAATTACGCGTTCATTCCAAGCTGGAATAGCAGTCGGCCTTGGTTTGGGCACGAATTATACGCGAGACCTCAGGTAAGAGAATACATGGACAAAAAAGGCCTTTATACGCTTATCTTGTGTAAAATGACAGTTTTTGAAGTTACTTGTTACCCTGATTGAAAAATTTGTCAGATCTTGCGGAAATACTTACCTAGAAATTAACAGACATGAAAAATTGATCGGTTAAAAAAACATGGAAACCCATGACAACTAAATGACTCTTTGACATTGTCCGATCAGAGTCCTTTCAGACTGCCCTTTCAGCTTTTAAATGACTTTAAGCAGAACATTTACACAAATATCTTAATTTAACAGACTTTTTTGCTGCACATCATCAATATGGATTGCTTCACGTCTGGTTGGGAACCATATTGTCATACCCTGTAATATAAAATGTTACCCCAGATTTACAGCTCAGGGGTTAAGCGTACCCTTAAATAAAAAGCTAGTGGGAACACTGCTGTTTGTATGAGTTGAATCATTGTGTGATGCATTAGATAAGATGCACATCTTACATTTATTGTAGCACTCCTTTATCTAACCAATTATTCCTTTCATTTTCTTAAAAAAAATCAATTGTCCCATTTTCGGATTAGAGTGCCCCCTTTTGGATAGGGTTAGGGGGGGCATGTGCCCCACATTTTGAAGTTTCTGGATGCATCCCTGTAATTATTACAAAAATTACCAAAGTAGCGGTGTACCATTGTCTATATATAAAGCGTGCGGATTATAAGTGTCTTTCATATGTTACATGTTGGGGTAGGAAAATCCGAGGGGAACTTTTTTCGGTGGTAACGAGGCTCTGCCGAGTTACCGCAAGAAAACAGTTTCCTGGAAGGTTGGATTTTCCTTTTCGAACCTGTTACTTGGGAAATATACTCTTTCTTGCATATCACGAGTAAAACAACCGACATATACCTTGTTATAATTTATATCACAATATTCTACAGTAATTACAGTTTTGTTTGATATACACTATAAGCTACTTTAGATACTAAAGTGTTAAATGAAATAGGTCAAACTTTTTCACAAAATTTAATTGATATACTCTTTATGACGTCCAGTCTGGGCCATTGCAACGCGAATCTTCTTTGTAATCTTGCTATCACCGATAAACACATTTGTTGAGTTATGTTATTTTCCTTATCACTCGACGAATAGCTTATTTCAACTCTCCAACAATGTTTGGCTTTGATGGATATTCATTTTCTTTCAAGTGTCAACACAAGAAAAAATTCAAAGGACTCATACAGCTCATTCAGTACTGGCGTGGCTTCATTACAATTTCTTGAAAGCTTTATGTCCTTAAGGGCTGACAATGTTTGATCCCCCCCTCAATCCCTGGACTTAGTCCTTTGGAATTTTTCTCGTGGAGAACCTTGAAAGAAATGTATATTCACCTAGACCAAACACTGTTGTAGAGTTGAAACAAGCTATTCGTCGAGAGATGAGCAAAATAACAAAAAAACAAGAGCTTTGCAGAGCGGCACATACACGCCAGAAGGGGCTTGTCAGTTAAACGGGTTAAAGTGAAGGATGTACCGTAAAAGACCAAGACACTGGACAGTTAGGGATCACGTATGAGACAATGGATTATTTTGCATAATAAGGAAAATAAGTCTTGATCATCTGTAATAATTTACTGAAAAAAGAAAAAAGGTAAAAAAAATCCGACCCTTCATCACACAAGAAAGTTATAATGTGACAGTTCAAGGGCATATAACTCTGACATGCTTTATGTGATATAAGAAAAAATTCGGGAGTATGTAAAAGACTTGAAAGAAATACATTGTTGTAAGTTTCAAGTTATTGTAATGAAATCCATATGGGAAAAAAGCTATCGAAAAAAGTAGTTATTTTTCCAGTTAAAAACAGTAACGGTAGATAAATCTAAAACGCCTAAAAAGATCCAGATGTAAAGAGCCACGTGCACAACTGCACATTTTAGATATTCATCGTTGTAAATTTCAAGTTATCCGATAGAAAATAGAAGATAGCCGCACAAAAAACTGGTTTATTCAGAAATAAAGGTCAGATAACTCTAGAATGCCTAAAGAGATCCAAATGTAAAGGGTCACATACAAAACTACACATTATAGAGAATCATTGGGGTAAGTTTGAACTTATTCCAATGGAAACTGTGGGAAGAGTTGCGCACACAAGCAATTGCTAACGGACGGACGGACAGAGAGACGGACGGGCGGACGACCGGGGCCATGACATAATACGACCCTTCCTTCAAGCGTAAAAACGTGTGCATCGATGATAGCAAATTTTCAAAGGAGCCTTGATGTCGCAATAGCCCAAATGGACATCATTTAGAGCATATTATATAAATGTTGTGAAAAAATGACCTGTTTTATTTAAGATGTAAGTATTTAAAGTACTTAACATTGTACATCAAACAAAACTGTAATTATTGTAATAATTATTGTAGCGTGTTGTGATATAAATTATAATAAGGTCAGTGTGGACAGAAAACAATATGAAAGATTGAAACTGTATCAGATATTATGAATCACCCTGTATGCATGTTTTTGAAAGCAGGTACTCGTAAAAAGTCCCACACGAACAACCCTTCTAAATGATATGAAAAAGGCAAAGCCTCAATACGAGCGACGTGAATGATATGTGGAACAAATATCTATTAATTCGAATGACGAGCTAGATTCTAGATCTTGAAATGGAAGGGTTTTGAGTTCGAATTCCGGTTTTGCCGAAACTAATTTTGAGCGATGTCAAAAGTAGAAAGTATTTTTCTTTCGTAGATTTATACATGTGAAATAGGGCGAATGTCCCTGATTTCCTTAACAAAAGAAAGACAGTTCCTTGACAATTCCGTTAATTTATTTCCAGAAAAATAACTTGGAATGAATATTGGTTCACATACATGTACTTGTAAAGACCATTTTACGGGAACATTTGGAACCAATGCATGTAGATCTAGATCTATATAAGAGAGATTTTGATTTTTACGAGGAATCGGTCACTAGTTTGGGAAGAATATTGAGCAGAGTACTGGTAAAAGGAACTTCAGAAACGCATGGAATGTGCACTTGCCGCCGCAATGAATATACACACAAAAGGAAAAAACAAAGAAACAAAGACAGATTATTGAGCCTTGTTGTGGTAAAAGAGTGTTTAATGCATCTCCGTGATGCATGATACCAAGAAAGTCATCACATGATTATACATCCATATTATATGATAACTTACTGAATCAAAAGGCATACATACTGGTCCTTTGACATGCAAAACGTTGAAAAATAGATCTAGCAAAGAGTTTTGACCCAGGTTAGCTTGCGCGGACTACACGGGCAGACCTGGGTCGAAAGTTTTTGCAGATGCATTAAGCCCCCTTTTTACAGATTAAATCTTGCTTTCTCTGCAAATCTTTCTAGCTTTACAAATCTGGCTTTCTCTGTAAATGGCATTTTTAAACAGTCAAAAAATTAGTTTAGTCATGATTTCTTCGACACAATGTTTTCCGCGAAAAAACAGCTCATGCATGACGTAAGAATAGAATTATTTATGACGTCATTATTTGCTAGCATAGATCATTGCGTATGTTTTTACACAAATCTAGACGTTTAATACGCTGAAATTGAGTAAGACATTAGATAATCTTTACTCATTAAACTGATAATGATTTTTAAGTAATCATTCCATTGGTAGATAATTATTGTCATTTTTGACCAATCAGGTACTTGTGCGAAATATTGTCATACGTGTGACGCTGTGCGACTAACCGGAAGACTCTCAGTTTTCAGTTATCCCTATTTAGATTTAGACTAAAACCCAGAACGAAGTCGGAATTTCATTTTTAAAAATCTGGAACGGTGTTACCGCAAAACGATCTTCGCTCATTACGGGCTTTGCCCTCGCTGCCGCACGTTATAAAGAGTGATGTATATAAGTAAGGGTACTTCCATGTTATCCCGCTACTAAGACTTTATTACACAGGAAAACAAATAGATAAGCATATGCGTTTGTGTCAAAAGGGAGAAATATTAATGGAAAAATGACATAAACATCCTTTCATCATCGTTTAGTAACATTATCGAAATCAATACATAACAATGAGCAATGTTTACCCACATACCTGTTGAAAAGTTTTGAGTGAATAAAAAAGAAGATGAACCTATGCCAGAATGGTGTTTAATAGTTCTCTTATATAATATCTATTTTTGCCCGCTCCATGTTTTTAGTGACTATATATTATGTAGCCTGAATAAATTATTTCGTCATGCCAAAGTAACAGGTACCATTGCTTCGACAGCCGATGACGTGGATACATTTTTGCGCGAAATACTAACTAGAAACTTTATAAAAACATGTATCGGTGCAATAGCCACTAAATGAAATACTGAAAGTATGTCGAAAATGGCGCTACACACCAAACAAACAAATTAAGGAACACAAAATCGTCTGTACAGACTTACGAAAGACCACTAGGATGAAACAGGTTTATCTCCGACAACCAATTTTGGGAACAGAACATATAGATGTAAATAGTGGGCTGTGACGGCCCTGGATCGCTCACCTGCGCATATACTTTTGTGAACGAAATACGAAGTTTAGTCAAAGATTTCCTCTGATATGACTAAATGATTTAGATTTTTACCAGGCTGGACTACTTTCACAATTGTTCATTAGATCAGGTAAAAATATCTTGACCAAGTTTTATGAGCATTAGAGTGAAATTATGGTCTCTACAGATTTAACCCGGAGACCTATATTTAGAAAAGAAAAGGTTCTTCTCGCCTGATTTTTTAGTGGCCTATTTTATAAGAAGAGGTAAGAAAGTTTTAACTTGTCGAGCTATCATTAGGAAGAAACATTCTGGCCAATTTTCAAGAGTATTAAGCTGAAATGTGGTCCCTGCTGTGTACAAAAGATCTTTCGTAGATTTGCCTATGTGATATACCATATGACTAGTCATTGCCCTTCTTTCAACATATCATATATTCTTACACATTTTCATAAATATAGGACAATAGCTTAAAATGTGCCTGTAAGAAAATGCACACCTGTTTTCAAAATTTAACCTGGAGAACGGCTTATACCACCGAGGTGACAGATTATCAAACATGTCGGAAATGAAATAAGAATGCCTCTTCAAGAGCGTTAACAATGTTTTTCATAAGATTTGAATGAGTGACCCACACGATTTTCAAATCATCTGAGTTCTTATCAACATGGTATTTTGTCCATTTTTAATGAGTTTTTGACGAATAATATAATTTCTAGATCATACTTAAGTTTTTGATAGGATTAGATCCAGTGACCTACCTTTATACCTGACATGATCTTTTTTCAATTTTTTTAACATTCTAACGACGTTTTCAACAGTATTGCAAGGAAAATAGGGCCTCTAGAAATTTCACAATGTTTCTTTTTCTTTTTTTCAAATGTTTGATCAAATGACCCAGTTTTTGTGATGTCATCAAAACAAGCATTCAAATTAATTTGCATGAACATTTGGCATCTGAAGTGTTTACATTTTTTGTCAAAGTTTGGTCCCAGTGACCTTCTTTTATTTGACGTGACGTATTGTCAAGTCCATCGGAATCATTATTTAGACATACATTCTGTTTAATCTAATTTTCATAGGTACTGGACTGAAATTAAAGCCTTGTGTTACTGTTGTGTTGAACCTATTTAACAATTATGTTCTTTTTTTTTTTTTTTTTGACACTTAAACCAGTGATCTTTTTGACCTGATGTCACCCCATTTCAAACCTATCTAAGATATTTCTGTGACAAACAATCTAAATAACTTCACGAGTATAGAAGTCAAAATGGAAGACGAACCTAGGATGATCCTAAAGTATATCTTTAGAGTATTTTTTCACTCAGGTGAGCTGAAAATCTATATGAACTGGTCAGCGGTATGCTTATTTTTTCTAGCATGTTTTAAACAGGTGAAACATTGGACGAGAACCAAAGACGATGGGTTGTGGTTGGTATCTGTATGAACAGTATCATATCTCCTGCACTGCGACAGTTTGTCTTGCCAGTTTTCAAACAACTATACCAAACTCTAAAAGAAGAAGCCAACATCGATACACAAATATATGGAAATCATATGACGAACTACCCAGTAAACAGTGACATAGAACTTAATTATGAGTCCATCAATGACAATCGAAAAATCAAAGGAAATGATCGACGACAAAGATTTGACTATGCTGTAAAGAACGAAGTTGATCTCTCTAAGTTATTTCTTCAGACTTTCATGGCTTTCCATACAGGGTTCAATGATACTTGTGACTTATCTGCATTGCTACAATTTATAATTAAAGTGGAAGACTTTGATGGCAGGCAACAGAGTTTTGCAAAGCAGGTGAGATAAAATTTCCAGAACAATAACATGTTTTGTTGCGTAAGACAATTTTCTGCACAAGGGGTGGTGTTATATATACATATACGTAATCTCTGAAAGTTTTAGACACTGTGGACATAGGTAAACTAATTTTGCAATTTTATGTACATGTACACGAGGCAATGTAAAGAGAAAGCAACACCTATCTCAAATGTTACCAGCGTTGACAAACAATTCTAATATATGAGCGACATAAGAGTTATACTACCTGTGAAATGCTAAAACTTTACGTAGAAACTTTTTCGTCTCATGGACGTGATTAAAAGGAAAAAATAAAATCTGTTTATAGATACCCTCGATAAACTTAAAAAAGACCGAGTTTCATTTTACATACGTATGTGTCATGAATCGGGAAAACATTCTTTGTTTTTTCAAACTATTTTCAGTAAAAACAATCAAGCATTATTTTTATTGTTATCATTGTGTGTGTGTGTGTGTGTGTGTGTGTGTGTGTGTGCGCGCGCGCTTCCCCTCAAACACGTAAGACAGAAGCATTTCTACCCTGATAAATGAAACTAACATATGCAAACATACATTTACGATTAAAAACAAAACTTTTACAGCAATAAAGAATGACATTTCTGTATCAGACCACGTTATGGTTCCCACTTTACGCAGGACTCTAAAATACTCGTGATTCTCATTTTGCGCAGAACATATAAATAAAATCGATCGCCGTGACATATGAATTAAGTTCGGAAGCAAATGGGATTTTTCTTTTCTTTTCTTTTTTTCTCTATGTTGGAGACCATAGACGTGTTTGTTATGTAGATATATTGTATGTCGACAATCTGATATTTTCTGTTGAATTACACATAGTCTACTTGTTTTATCTGCTTGTAGCTCAAAGATGACGTACGAAACCCTTGGGCACATTGTAATTTCCTTTTCTGGACAAGACACGCCTATATCAAAGCTTTTCAAACAATGAACGACTTTATAATCATTCTAAATCTGTCTCTTGAGGACGAAATGGATATCAGACGAAACATTTGGGAATGGAGTAAAAACGGTGAGTCGATTTCGTCTTTAGTTTTAGCGGTTTGACACGGCCTGAAGGCCTTATTTACATTATACAGTTTAGAAATACCTCACAGTTTGAGCAAGATCGTTCTTCGTCGAATACCTCTTCTCCACCCTACCCCTACCAAAAAGTAAAAAATAAAGATATGAACGTTTGTCTGTCAGCCTTTTAAAATGAAGGAATTTGGGTTCAAATTGCACCAATTTGAAGTTCACTGTGCTGAAGGCGAAGATCAAAACCAGACTCCAGAGAGAGAACTAAACGTCTGATCTTTGGTAATCACCATCCGCTATGTAAAGTTGAACCAAAACGAAAACTGAACACCTTTGAAGTGAAATCGTAATTTCACACACTTTGAAATAATCTTGGAAATAATCCCTTAGAAGTATTTATTATTATTATCATTGTTATTTTTTTGTTATCTTGTAAGCAAAATGAAAATTAGAAAAAGGCCTCTTGCCGTTTAGATAAGACAAAAAAAAAAAAAAAAAAAGGTATTACATGCTTTTAATGGTTTTGTTTTGCAGCGCTATACTTGGTAAAACTATTTGTTGCACAGCTTTATTTTAAAAAACAAAAGCAAACACTATAAACCGTGGTCTTTCATTCCTCAGGTATCTTACAACAAGAGCCACTCGTGTCAATGCAATTTCTGTTATCAGAAAAGGACTGCTAATCTTGTTTCTTTCGATTTTGTACACTTTTCGAAAGAAATTCAAAATAAAAATACATATATATTTTTTACTGGTTGAATCGTTTTAGTAATGTAGGTGCAGTGTTATCGTTTTAAAAGAGAAAACTATAAATTAGCGGACTGTCTAGTTTAAAGTGCATTTATAAGCATAATTAGTTTGTAATAACTCCTCAACGAGAAATGAATTATTCTAAAACATTTTTAAGAGATAAAAATATTGACAAAAAATCATTTTGACAAATTTGGGGTACTTGATCGTCATTCAACAGGATGACAGTCGTGGAGAAGAGGAATGTTGGCCTTACATGTTATAGATTTTCAGTATGTCATGTAAATAGGATATACAGTGATCTGTTTTCAGAATATTCTAGAAACATAAAGAACATTTATTGGTTTTTCCATTGTGGTTATTTTTAGAAACAGGTTGTTAGTAAACAAGCTGTTTACCAATCCATGTTGTCACCTTTCTAGAAAAGACTAATCTAGAATTTTCCAATCTGATATAAATAGGAGTGACTTACTTGGTTATTTTTGGACTTGAACTTAGTCTTGTGGCTTGGAGAATACAGAAATAGTGAAAAGTGTTGGATTTAAACTGGAATATAGATCTGTAAGTTGGAATTGTTAATTTTTTATACAGGTTGCTAATATCTATTTGCAAGACTATTGTTAATTTAGGATTTAGGAACCAGGAATTTCATACTTTTTGTAACATAATTCTTAATTTTGAGGGACTTATTCTATTGCTTGTTCTAAGATTAAAAATTGTCAAAATTTCATTTAAACTTAACTCTCAATGTACTCTTTTGTCTTTCTTCATTAATAAATATTGTTAATTGTTAAAGGCTTGTTGCTGGTTTTCTTTCTTGTTACGCTTGTCTCGTAACAAGTGTGAATCCTATAATAAGTTGGGTCAACATTTTGAGTCTGGTGGAGTTTCCAGGAGAGAACCACCGAGAGAAATAAGCATAATCGATTGAAACTGTCAACAGTATGAAGCACATATAAGATTCAGTCCGTGTGAAACCGGACCTAATGTTGACAAAATTGCTAGAATCCTTTAGAAACGCAAAAAAGTGTCTTGTATATTTAAAAGGGCAGCAAAAGACAAGACAACGAGTAGAAAAGTTTGTAAAACGTAACAGTTCCTATTTTCTTCCATGCTCGTCAGAAATTAATTAATATATGAGCCATGCTCTATGAAAAGGGGGCTTAATGCATTTGCGAGAAGTATCGACCCAGGTCAGCCTGCGCAGTCCGTGCAGGCTGACCTGGGCCGAAACTTTTCGCTTTTGGTCAATTTTCTGTATGTCCAAGGACCAGTCTACCTCATGATTTAGTGGATTATTAAAAAAGGTGGCTGTTATGGATCCATAAGTATGTAATGGTTTGCTCTGTGTGATGGATTACGGAGATGCATTAAGCCCCCTTTTGCCAGAGCATGGCTCATATATAAATATATAATTAATATATATGTCACACAGAAATCCAGATGAATTTATTCAGAAACGCTTTTTATTGCTACTTTCATTTTCACCTGTAAACATGTGTAACCCCCTTTTCTTCTTGATGATAATGTTTATGTTTACGTTTGGGGGTGCGTGGGTTCGTCTAGGTCGGCGTAATACGTATTATCACTTTGGGATTCAATAAAGCATAAGACAGATGTAGTACTTCTTTTCTTTAGTTGGTATCTTTCAAAAGTTATCCGATAGTTTTACTTTCAACAGTTTTCCATAGTATTACATCCTGAAAATAGACAAGTAAGAAAACATTGTGGCAGCAGTTCTTTTATAATAACAAATAATAATGATATAATAAACTGCTCTTACTACAGAGACATCATACAAATACATGTTCAATTTGATTATTAAAATACGATGAAATACAATACAATATCAACTACGCAGATCCGGATCAAACAACAATAAAGAGGAATACATTGCTCATACTTACTAAACAATGTGAATAGATGTGTTTCAGCTCAAACTAAATAAGTGTTCTCTCTCTCTATCGAATGTACCAATCAATCGTTCCTGCAAAACAAATGATAACGAACAGTAAGGAGTTAGTTAAAGAAGATGGATCTAAGGGTCTTTGAAATTTGGCGGGTCGCGGAAAAATGTGACAGAAGGAAAATAAAGTAAAACCAACAAGATCACAACCGAAAACACAATCGAAACAATCGGAAGATACTTGAAGATGATAAAATGATTGAATCTCATTACATACCGACACTTTATTGTAGTGATATCAAAAAAATATTAATTTTCAACATCAAAGGAAAACTTCCATTTCAACAGACTGACAAAGACGCAAAAACAGCTAATTTCTATTCAGGTCATGTGATCGGTTCGGCTTCCTAAAAATAGACTGGTGTGGACTAAAACCCCTAAACCATCCAGTTACAAACTCCCCTTCCTTCCGAAATGACAACGCGTCATTTACAACGCAGCAAAAGAAAAAATCACAACAAACTTTGCACGAAAGTAACACGAAATTATCCAATGAAACAGTCCCGTGAAAATACAAATGACAAAACTTAACACAGATAACTTCACTATCTTCGTCTGTACAATTCTCTCCTCCTCTTTCCGAAATGCGTGTACGCATTTTAGATATAGGATGGTTTATCTCACATCATAGCATCATCTAAAAGGAAAAAAGTTTGTATTAATAAAACAGATCTGCATAGTAAGATTAAACAGTAAAAAACACTACATAAAAATCACTTTATAACAGAACTCAAGACAATATTCACTGCCTCCTGGTCTAAATCACTGAACACTCCAGATTTGATCAGACTATCTAGCTTTGTGACTCTGCTATTAACAGGTCGAACCATCTGGGGACTAACAACGTCTCCGTATCTGTCTGGAGGTCTTTTTTGTCTTGTTGATCGTCTTGGCACTGTACCGGAGGATTGTTAACATTCTGTCTGTCTTTGTCATTGTCGTCTTTCTCTGTATTTATATCGGAACTGTTTCTTGTTGTTCTGGTTTGTTCCAGTCCTTCAGTATCACACCTTTCATATTGAATGTCTTGTCCTCTCTTTTCAAACTGTCTTTCCTCTGCAGTTCTTGATTCCTGATGTTCCTGATGTACTGTCCGTTCTCTAGTTTCTTCTTTTCTCTGTTTCCGCTGGTCGAGCTCTAAAACTCTGCTTCAGTGGTCTTTATTTCCCTATTTCTCTGCTCTTCAGATTCTCTCGGAGTTCTGTGTCTGCGTTGTTCTACCCACGTGATGTCAGATTCTTCCTCTGAATCATCTTCTTCTTCATCTACCTGAACTTCTTCCACTTCTTTTTATTTCTCTTTTTCTTCTCCGTTTGCGCTTGGATAAGCTGAAGGAAGATAGGCGTCCCCAGCTCTGTATTTCTTACAGTACCAGTTCCTTCACTCATTCCAACCTCTTTCTCCATGAAGTCATGGTCTTTCACTTTCGATGCATCGATGTTCTTATCGTCTCTGTCCTCATCTACTTCTTCATCATTTTCTTCTTCTTCAATTTTGAAAAGAAGGTTTCTGTGTAGGGTCTTCTCTTTTCCGCTCTCTGACTTCGCTTTAAACACAGGAATCTCTGGTCTAGGTTGTTCTATCACCTTATATGTTTCCTCTTCAAACTTGTCCGCTATTTTGTGCTTTCCATCAAAAGCAACTCTTTTTACTAAAGCTGTATCTCCTACATATATCTGCACTGCTTTGGCTTTCCGATCATGATACTTCTTATGTTTGTCTTTAGCCTTTCCTGTATGTTTCTCAACTATTTCTTTCGTCTTGTCCATTCTGTCTTTCAATTCGTTGACATAATCTTTTGTAGCTGGATTTGACGGCTCTGTCACTGGTTCGTACTGCACATCTATTGGTAGTTTTGGTGTTTTGCCAAACATTAGTTCATATGGCGATATTTTTGTTGTTTCATGAGGCGTGCTGTTGTAATAGAAATCCAATCAACTGATGTACTTTTTCCAATCTTCTTTTTGCTCGTTTTCGTGTGTTCCCAACATATCTAGGAGCCTCCTATTAAATATTTCAGGTCGAGCGTTTCCCTGAGGGTGGTTTGGTGTTGTATGAGACTTTTTGATGTTTGTGATTTTGCATAGTTCTTTTATGATTTCACTTTCGAAATTTGCTCCTTGATCCGAATGTAGTGTGGCTGGAATCCCATAATGAAAGATGAAAATGTTGAAAAATGCCTCTGCTGTTGTTTTTGCCGTTTGGTTCCTCGTTGGTATAGCTACAGCGTACTTTGTAAAATGGTCTGTGATGACTAAAATGTTCGTCATTCCTCCTTTGGATGGTTCCAGCGTGAGGTAATCAAAACAGACTAGTTCCAGAGGGTAGGTGGTGTGTACGTTGAAGAGCGGTGCTCTCTCGTTTGTCGAGGACTTTCTTCTGAGACAACGATCACATTTATTCACCCATTTGTCTACATTAGCTGACATTCCAGGCCAGTAAAATCTTTCACGCAGTAGCTTGAGTGTACGCTATTTTCCAGGATGGCCGACATCGTTATGTAAACCTTGCAGTGTCTCTTTTCGGTACTTTGATGGAAGGACAAGTTGATCTATTTCTCTGTCTTCATCTTTGACTGTTCTAAAAAGTATTCCTCTTTTCATCTTAAAATTCTTGTATTGCTTCTTCATTGTAAGGTCTTCCTTTCCATATACATTCGTTGGTACTCTTTTGTCAATCACTGCTTTTTTCCATCTATCGATGAGTGCTTCTCTCTGTTATCGTCTTACTTCTCTAACTTCCCTTTGAGCAAGTGATTGTCCTGGTGTCTCTATCGCGTCTACTATGTTTATGTTACAAGCCGGGAGGGTTTCTATTAATGGTGGAGGAGTATTGGAGGAACATATCGTCTTTACCGTCTTGTCATCTATTTTGACGCATTCTTCAGCATTATTTGTCTTACTCTTTTCTGATGGATACCTGCTCATGGAATCTGCATATACATTTCTCAACCCTGGTCTGTAGTAGATGTCGAATGTGAATTCTCCAAGAACTGAAGCCCATCGATGTCCCGTTGCATCTAGTTTTGCTAATGTAAGAATGTAGGTCAACAGGCTGTTGTCTGTTAAGACTATAAAGTGATTCAGAGTGTTGTAGTCTGCAAACTTCTCTGTGACTGCCCACTTTAGTGCAAGGAACTCCAGCTTAAATGCGCTATAATTCTTTTCCGTCCTTGTCAAAGATCGGTTGGCATAAGCTATCACTTTCTTCTGATTTTCTTGTGTCTGATACAGTACTGCTCCAGGCCCTTTTCTTGATGCATCTGTATGAAGCTCGAAGGGCAGACTGAAATCAGGATACGCCAGAATCGGTGGAGATGACAGAATCACTTTCAGCTGTTAAAATGTCTCTTGTTCTCTGTCTGACCATGTCCACTGATGTGTCTTCTTGTTGTTTTTCTTTGTCATAGTCGGTGGTAAAAGATCTGCTAAAGGTCGAGTGATTTTACTGAAGTCCCCTATGAATCTTCTATAATATCCATCAAATGCTAAGCAGGATCGTAGTTCATCCGCATTTGAAGGAGTTGGCCATTTCTTTATTTTGTCTATTTTTTCTGGGTCTGTCTCTATTCCATCTGCACTTACGACATGTCCACAGAAGCCAACCTTTTCTTGAATAAAGGTACATTTTTCCGGCGACAACTTTAAATTGCACTGTTTCAGCCGTGTTAAGACAAGATCCAGACGATGGAGATGCTCTTCAAAGGTGTCCTCAAAAACAATTAAGTCGTCCAAGTAGATGACGCAAATCGTCATGTTATAATCACCGAGACATTCTTCCATAAGTCACTGGTCCCTCGCTGGCGAATTTGACAGACCGAAAGGCATCCGGTTATACTAGTAAAATCCAAGTGGACCTACAGTAAACGCAGTTCTCTGTTTTGTGTGTCTTTTCTATCTCTACCTGGTGATATCCAGATTTCATATCGATCGTGCTGAAGTACTTGCTTCCTTTTAACACGTCGAATATTTCTTCGATTCTCGGAAGACCATAGGAATCTTTTACTGTTCTGGAGTTTAAATTCCTGTAGTCTACACACATCGTAAGAGATCCATTCTTTTTCCGCACTAAAACAACATTGCTCGCCCATGGATACTTTGATTTCTTAATGATTCCAGCAGATAATAATTGTTCCAGATGGTTTCTGACTTCATCGATCATCATCGGTGGTATTCTGCGATGCTTTTCCTGGAATGGCGTTTCCTTTCCTTCCACGAGATCTATCCGGTGTTTAATCATATCACAATGGCTTATATTGTCGTCACTTGTTGAAATATGTCACTATGTTTCGTAAGAAGATCTTTCAATAACTCTTTCTCTTCTGTAGATAGTAGATTATTTTTGTCTATTGTGAGATTTAACACGATATCTGGTTCAGTAACGTTTGTGATACCGTCATTTATTTCCTCGGCAGTTGCGACCGGCTGCAGTTCGCATAAACAAGCCTTTGGTGAAATTGGCACTGTCATTGTTGTGAGATTTGACAAAGTTACTTCCAGTTTCTTTCTTTTTCCTTTCTCGAATTGCACTGGAGCAGGTGTTACATCTACATATGAAGGTATGCCACTATCCTCAGTCTCGTGGGTTATTGCCAGTGTGCTGGGATGGTTAAGTTCTTTGTCTGTGTAACCCTTGATCTCTTTGGTTTCATTTGGCCTCAGTATAATCTTTTCCTTTTCTGCACTTCTTACTACCGCTATTCTATTATTCATCTTTTTCATCTCTTTTTCTCTGTGATAGCTCTGAAGCTTAGATACCATGGCGTGTAAAGTTTGGCTTTCTGTAGAAATTGTTGACCAAATTCTTGTTTACAGTAACTGATATATTCTTGCAAAATGTTGGTACCAAGTATAATTGGCGTTCGCTTTGAGTAAACTGTTTCTGGAACAACAAGTAGCTAACATCTCTTTTCCTGCGATCTAGCTACTCCATATGGTATCTTAATGTCAGCCTCGATGTATCCTAAGTAGGGTAGCAGACTTCCGTCATCGCATTCAATGTTTAAAATTCTGTCAATCTCTTGTAGATGCGATTGTGGAAGGTTTTCTATCACAAAATATTCTAAAATAACGCTGACGCAACTTTTTTAGTGTCCAACAATGCCTTTGTTTTTATGCCATTTATGTCCAATTCTGCCTCATTTCGGTCTTCTACTAATTTGGGATCTCTGGAATCCATGCTTATGTTCGACCCCGCAGCATAAGCATTTACTAGTTTGGGCAGTTTGCTTGTTTATGTCTCTGTTTATTGCATGTTTAGCATGTAATGTTGTTTTGTCTGTTCAGTGAAGGACAATTCCTTTGTATGTGTCCTTTATCATTGCATAAATAGCATGTTGGCTGGAATGTTTGGTTGGCAAGAGGTCGTTGTTGTTGACTATAATTTCCTCTTCCTCTATATCCTTGACCTCTGCCTCTGTATCATGTATATCCTCTATCTCTTCCTCTATAAATGTTTTGCTGGGTTTGTTCCTTTTCTTTCTGACTACTTTCCAGCTTTTCAATCCTTTCGTTTAATTTTGTCAACAATTGTTTTATTTCAGTCATCTCAGATGAAGGAGTTGCTGCTTTGCAAACACTAGCTTCACTGTGATCTGAATCCTTTAAACTCGACTCCAATTTTATATGTTCTTTCTTAAATTCGTCATAGTCTTTTATCTTTTCACAATGATAAATAGACAGATGTTTCAAGTCTCTATTCAGGCCAGCACGTAACACCTCCTTCAGAATGACAGTATCTGATCTCCTAATGGCTTTTAACACTACTGCCTGGTCAAATAACTCCTCCAGTCTAGATGCATATGAAGCAACACTCTCCTTAGGATTTTGTTGACGGCCATAAAATTTCCTCATTATGCTTTCTCTGGATTCAACTAATCCATAGTCACTGTCAAACTTTTCTATGATATCTTTGACGCTAATGTGTGGTCCAAGACGTCTGATCTTGTCACTAGCCTTGCCCTTGCAAGCTCTCCTTATTCCCAATAGTATTTGTTCCTCCTTAAATACTTTGTCACAAAGCAGAGCTTCTATTTCGTATCTAAATATTTCCCAAGTGATTTCTCCTTTCCCTTCTTCTCCATAAAACAGTGATAATTTGGGATAGTTATGTAGTAGTATGGTCCTGTGGTGAGCACGAAGCTCCAGCTAGCTACTAAGTCAATACAAGTAAGATGAACTCTGTGGGCTTGACTAGAGTCAAAACAACACTCGCAGTGGTTACTGTTTAATCAGTACTGTTGAAATCACAAGTCAAGGTTAAAGTTGAAGTTACAGTACAGTAACAGTACAATAACAGTAGTAAGTTGCATCTGAAAAATATACAAATAAAACAAACTAAATACACAGAAAGAAATCGTCTGCCTTTCTCTGAAAAAAAGAAATAACCTAGTTCAGACATGCAGGAATTCCTTTTAATTATCTTTAGCCTTGCTCCTAGTCCTAGGACAAGACAAAAGACAATTAAAACACTAAATACAAAATATAGCTAAACACATACAGTTCTAGTGCCCTAAACACAGAGAAAGGATAGTTGAGAGGAACATAAAAGCATACAAACATACACTTTCAAACACAAATACATCCACATTCCACTCACCAGTTTGAGGAACTGAGTACATGTCCAAATACAATTACTCTCTCCAGGTCAACCGCTCTTGTGCTGCTGTGCTGTTAAACTAGAAACTGTAATTAAAATGTGCATGTGTTATAGTAAACTATAAAAACCTTCTTTTTCCTATTAATGAAATGTTAGAAATTTAAAAGAGAATGAATGCTGCCATTTCCAACGAAGCGCAAAGCTATTGACACGAAAACTCATTACAATTCAAAATAAGCTGAACGAAAATGCGTATAAATAAATGCCAGCGTATATAAACCTAGCTGCATGAAATACATACAAATAGAATACCGAATGTAAAGTAAGAAAAAGTAATTTAACAGAAAATATATAAATTCAATGTCTGCTCGCTCTGACTGTCTTTGCCGCTCTGCCAAATTCACGGGGGCTGCGTGAGCGAATCTCATACGTAAGCAAAGGAACTCAATGGCAAGAAATGAAAGGAAAGGAAGGAATGTAAAAAATCAAAGTACTGAAGTACTCAAAATACAATCGTGCCACAGTTATAAGCTCCATACTTTGTATAGGGATCAATATGTTCTTCATGCTCTTCATGTTTTTCACTGAAACCGTGTAAAAGCTTTGTCATATCCTCAACTGATCCTAATCTGGGTTTGATGCCTAACAGATGAAGAGCTTGTAATAATTTTTCTTCCTCCTCCGATATTCCTCCCGTAGCCATTTCTAATTTCTGTTCATCCTTTCTATTCATTGTCTTATTCTGTTCACGCTGTCTATTAGTGTCTTTTGTGAATTAATATTAAATGATCAGTATGGCTCACTACTTTTGAACACTACTTGTATATTCAAACGTCACACTTTGTGTATGTCAATAATTGAGCACAATACTTTTGCAATACACTTCATACCAGTCCTCACTCTGGTAGTAAGCGCTTTTTGCTGAATGGAATATTGGTGAACAGTTTTTGAAAACACCCTGTATATTCAAAACTTAGGTGTTGTTGGTACCAATCCTATCACACACATAATTATGGTGAAATTCCATTTAAGTTTTCATACACTATTGTAGAGATTCTTGCTGAATAATTAAAGCTGTTGTATTTGATGACTTTGTTAATACTTTGCTGTCGAGCAGTGTTATTCAATTTACTCCTAATATAATTCTCCTTCTTTCACAGTGTTTAGACGACAAAGAGAATTTGTGTTTCCCGCTGTTCTGAATTCTGCTGTTCAGTAATTGGCAATCACTGCTTTTTTAACTAAGACCACTTTCTTCAGTGGTAATGATACTAAACTAGTATTCTTCTCCTAAAGTAATCTCCTCCTTCTGCAGTACTAGACAGCAATCACAATGTTTCGGTCTAGTAGGGTTAAACTATTTCCAATTGTAAGCAGTCGATGCTTTTTCACTAACTCCGCTCCTTGACAGAACTGAATTCTAGCCACTAACTGGTAAGTATTTCTATAGTAATCCAGATATCCTTCAAAAACAAAATCCCAGTTGTTTTTCAGTCACTGTTTGACAGCAGCAGTACACGTAGTCAGGCAAGTTGAACTTTGATTTATAGAGGCTAGGATCAGATGGGATTGAGTAGCTACTTTTGTATAAACAAGTAATAGAGAATAATCTCTGGTACTGATTTACACCAACTGGGATTATTTTAGGAAAACAGGAGATAATCTGCAATTTGAATTTTCAAATTTCAGATTCAAAAGAAAAAATTCAAATATGAAATCAATTAATCGATTGCATATTCATATAAGAGCATGGGAATGTAGGGTTACGGGTTAATGACAACACGGGTTCACGGGGGGGGGGGTAGTAAAGTAAATAAGTCAACACACATACACACATGTAGAATGATTAAACACAATATAAGCAATGCTATACTGTATGATAATAAATCAAAGCTTAACTAATTCTATTTGAAAATTAAAACATGAAAACAAAATACACAATATTTATTACAACAGATAATTTGTCACTTTGTTACAATGTTTTTAGGTACGCTGTATGTAAATTACTTCTTCTTTTATCCAGTCGTCTCGCTTGTTGTCTCTGATGTCATATGGAGGGAAATCTGTTATCCAATGAGCGTTGAGCTGGTCACCGGAGGTAATCCCGAAAAAACCAAAGTAACTAAAGTATGAACTGGGGATGTCCTTAATTCAAAACAGAGGGAAAATTGAATAAACTAATCAAAAGACATCAAAGAACGAATATACGGGTATGATATAAGTGACTGACTAAATACCAATAAAATAAGTCAACAAACAAAATTGACCGATGAAAATTGAGAATCGAACTGTGTGATGTCACAAGATGGCTGTTAATTAAATATTCGGGGTTCAAAGATCAACTTTTATAGCAAGCGTAATTAAAGTACAGAACAATCCTTTCTTTGCAAATACGGAACTGACAAATGAAAGCGTGGCAAAAGTAGCTTTAAACTGTATAAATAGACTCGGATATACAAGCAAAACTGGAAAATGTAATGACTACTGCGACTTTTGATTTATGTACTCTTTATAGGTAAAGGGACGAAAAGGGTTTGGGACGTCAAGAAGAAAGTTACTGGTTAGTAAAGCAGAAAGGTAGCAGACGAACAACGTAATATGCTCTCGACCAAAAATAGCACTCTCTCTCAAAATTAATACCCTTTCTCTTAGGAATAACACAAATCAAAGTATGAGGTCATCAAAAACGTGAGGGTTGGTGAAAAAATGAATGATAAAATATGTACTTACAAATAATCCATACTAAATCCTACTTAAATACTTATCACTATAAAAACTAACACTTAACACTGTTTACTAAGTAATGCACAGACACGGCAAGATCCAAAGATGAAAGTAATTGGTTGTGTACACTGTGATAGATCTAATAGTGAAAAGCCTTTAATGAAGAGGACAAACTGTAAATCTTGTGGGTAATCCCGGGCCTCTGGTTGTGAGTTCCACTTGTAAAACGTTGATTATCACTGGTCCAAGATGATTGTATCAAGCACGGTGGGCGCCATTTCTAACCCCGCCTTTCTTCTTGATGATAATGTTTATGTTTACGTTTGGGGGTGCGTGGGTTCGTCTAGGTCGGCGTAATACGTACTGTTACTTAGGGATTCAATAAAGCATAAGACAGATGTAGTACTTCTTTTCTTTAGTTCGTATCTTTCAATAGTTATCCAATAGTTTTACATCCTGAAAATAGACAAGTAAGAAAACATTGTGGCAGCAGGTCTTTTACAATAACAAATAATAATGATATAATAAACTGCTCTTACTACAGAAACATCATACAAATACATGTTCAATTTGATTATTAAAATACGATGAAATTCAATACAATATCAACTACGCAGATCCGGATCAAACAACAATAAAAAGGAATACATTGCTCATACTTACTAAACAATGTGAATAGATGTGTTTCAGCTCAAACTAAATAAGTGTTCTCTCTCTCTATCGAATGTACCAATCAATCGTTCCTGCAAAACAAATGATAACGAACGGTAAGGAGTTAGTTAAAGAAGATGGATCTAAGAGTCTTTGAAATTTGGCGGGTCCGCGGAAAAATGTGACAGAAGGAAAATAAAGTAAAACCAACAAGATCACAACCGAAAACACAATCGAAACAATCGGAAGATACTTGAAGATGATAAAATGATTGAATCTCATTACATACCGACACTTTATTGTAGTGATATCAAAAAAATATTAATTTTCAACATCAAAGGAAAACTTCCATATCAACAGACTGACAAAGACGCAAAAACAGCTGATTTCTATTCAGGTCATGTGATCGGTTCGGCTTCCTAAAAATAGACTGGTGTGGACTAAAACCCCTAAATCATCCAGTTACACATGCATACGAACTTTAATTCAAAGATATGTGGTGAACAGAAGATCATGCGATTTTACAATATTAGTTGTAATGTCAGGTGACCGGGGACTTGGAAACTTGTTCACGGCTGTGGTGAATCGTGTCGCCCCGAGCAAAATGAAAACCATCAAGGGAAACTAAAAATAATACAGTGCGTGCTACTCATAATGTTTGTCTTGTGGGCGTCTCGTATCAGTCGACGCCGCCATTTTGGATGTTGTGTTGAAAGTATAGTTATGTTTACGGGGCCATCAAAAGGGAAACTGCTTTTACGTGGATTTTGCCAGTGTACATGACTTGTATGTACGGAGCATATTATGCAATCAGATCGCGAGAAATTTCTTTGCAGTATAATAATGATATATTTGTGGTAGAACTTCTCTGCAATACTACTTTTCTGTGACTTAAAGATTAGAACATATTTGTGTGTGTGTGTGTGTGTGTGTGTGATTTTTAAGGACAAAGGTTCTAGACCTAGTCAACTAAAAAATGAGTTAGTAAGTTGTACCGTTAATCATATGAATGTTTTATTTTTTATCTTTAAGGAGAAAGTTTCATTACTGGATCAAGTCTTGGACTAGATGTAGTCAGACGTATTGCCAGTCAGATATCGGACATCCGAACACATGTGAGAAAGCTTGCAGAACAAACTAAAGGAGAAATTGTGAGGGAACTTGGGAAGCTAAAAGAAATACAGGAATGTATGTCAAAGTTCGGCGAAAAACTTGAGAGAATCAATGATAAATTGCAACACCACAGTGAGAAATTCAGTCATCATGAAGACAAATTACAGCGCCATGATGAAGAAATTCATAAAAATAAAGAAGACATTAAAAACATACGCAAAATGGTAAAGAACATCACACAAGCAAAACCTCATATGATTGATAATAAATGTTTTACAGTTCCATACAGAAGACGGGAATTTGTAGGTAGGAAGGGTTATTTGCAAAAGATAAAAGAATACTTACTCAATTCAGATCAATCAGAAAAGAAAATTGCACTATGTGGACTTGGGGGTATGGGTAAAACTGCTATTGTCATTGAATATGCATGGACGGCGCAAGCTGAACATTATCAAGGTGGAGTATTTTGGATTTCAGGACAAACTCGTGAAGCTTTTGAGAATTCCATTCGTTCTTTAGCAGCTGTTATTGGTACTATTGGAGGTGGTCTGATAGAAACACAAGCCAAAACATTCAACTGGATTTCTCTTCGTCAGGATAGATGTTTGATTGTAATAGATAACGTAGATGAAGAGAACGTTCATTCCTCTGTTCAAGAATGCATAACCGAACATGTAAAACTAGGACAGAATAATCATGTAATAATAACCACTAGGAGGAGTGAGGACAAGGCGGAGATAGATTTGAAATGTAGCAAATGTCTAACGATTCGTGAACTATCTGACCCGGAGAGTGTCCAGCTCGTTAAAAGAGTATTAGGAAATAAGTGTATTGAAAATGACACTGACATACAGACACTTTGCAACAATCTTTACGGCCTGCCCTTAGCCATTGAACAAGCAGCAACAACGATAAAGTTGAACCATTGTAAAGTTTCTGAATATGTTAAAGAATTTGAAAAAAAACAAAGTATCCAGCTTTTAAGCAATCCTTTACCCCCAAATGCATCAAACAATGATGACAAAAATAGGCAATCGGTTTGGACCACTTGGAAAATAAATGTAGAAAATATCAAATTCAAGGCTAGTACACTTGGCCTGGACCGTGCTGTAGACATTTTGTTTCCTTTGTTTGCGTGTCTCGCAAAAGACGAAATCACTATTGAACTAATAAACGAAGGAAAACCTAAAATTGAAGATGAGAAGCTCAAAGAAATCTTTGGTTCCACCTTTAATAAGCGTGAGGTCATCAGACTTTTTACAGAATATTCAATGTTGAGAGAAAACAGTGACGGGGTCTTTCAAATACACCCACTTGTCCAAGAATTTATTCGATTGTCTCTAGAACTAGATGAAAAGAATAGGAGACGTATAGCTGAATGTGCCATTGCAATGCTAAATAAAGCTTGTAAAGAAGCGATGAACATTGTATCGTGCGCAAGACTTGAAAACCATTGTGTAACTTTACAGTTCCACTTTGAAAGTATGGTTGATATCGTTCTGAAATTATTAGAGTTCCAACAGACACTTAATCAGAAGTATTTGGATTTGATGAGGAAGGTAAGTTAAACAGCCTTTCTAATAGATACGAAATAACGCATCACAATACCAAATAAGAGTATACTAATATAACGAAGAAATAAAGTCATTGGTATTATCATTATCATTATTATTATTATTATTGAAGCCTGTAATGCAATTCTGTAGCAATCAAATTTGCTGTTAATGAGTATAGGACAGCCCACAAAAAAGGGGTGACAAAGTGGGTATATTGCTAGTATTAATAGCCATTTACTTGATCTCAATGGAATAATTTACACCAAGCACAGTTGGTTTATTTTCTTTGCATTATTGAAATATTTTGCATGGTTTTCTTTTTACTTTTCAAAAATGAACGAATTGTGCAACGCAAACGGATTTGTCAGAGACCAAAATTTGTCTATAATGGTCTACCTGAAACGCCAGCATTATTACTATTATCATTTTTATTAAATACTTTTGAATGGTCAAGTACTTGAGCTTTTTACATTACCCTATCTGCCTATTACCTTCTGATAATAGAACTCTGCACATACGTTGTTTTCGTTGGTCTTTATAATTACATTTTTGTCTATGCAACCTAGAATTTACTATAAGAAAGATATGCAACCGTATATGATTGCCTATTTAGTCTCGGAATGGTTTTTAATTGTAATTCATTTAGAAAATCAAAGATAAACCAATAACCGATTTTGAGTGTGAAGGTTAAGAAAAAGGACAGTACGGGGCGCATCAAGAGCGTGTCGCTTTCAAGTATGTAAGAACTACCGACAGAAAATATCCAATATCGTTTGTTGATATTGGTATAAAGCAGGCTCTTACTTAAAAGGAAACCTATTGCAACGTCAAAGAAAACATTATCCCGTATATTTCTAATTTTAGTTCAAATATTGCAGACACATGTTTGGTATATTCAAAAATAACTTATACCTGCCTCATTCCGATAAAAAAAAAAAAAAAAAAAAAAAAATAGATGACGGTTTAAACAAAATAAAGTTATTCAAAAGGATAGGATAACCGCCTATCTTAAGAACATAAGTAGGCACAAAATTAATGAAAACAGTAAATATCCAATAAAAGTCACATGCCGTATTTTCCTGACAATAGGTTGCGGCCTATCCATTAAAAAAGTGGAATTTTTCAAGGGTACGGCCTGTAAGGGGAAGCCGCTTATACGTTAATTTCATTTTTCAAAATGATTTTTTTACTGCAGCCTATTAAACTAAAAATCAATGGAAACCAAATTCAGAAGTGTTTACTCTGTTTCAACTATCTATTTGAAATTTGAAACAGAGTAAATATTTCTAAATTGTGTATTATTCATTCCCATAAGAATATTAGATTGATTTAACATAAATGAACACCAGCTTACAATTCCCCATGTGGTGCCACTTTTGTTCACGTCCGTAAAGTATTTTCGGACGCTAATACCCACCTAAAGTTGGTAGATAAATTAATCCGCTTTCAAACTCATGAATGTGTTAAAACTCGTGACCAAACTTGATTTTTCACACCTGTTGATTGAAAGAGTCGATTGGTACCAATCAGTGGTTAACTGCGAATGTAATTTAAGGCGTTGTATGATGTGTACCGCCAAATAATTAATCTTATGACAATTTGATAATTTTCGAAATTTCTTAAAACATTCGACAAAGGATAAAAGGATATTAAAGGTCCCAAGTCTTCTGAGTAATTTGATCTCTATCACTACGATGGAATGGGAAAATACCTCAAAACGATGGATAAATTTGTTTCATGTGTTTATAATAATACATAACCAGTACATAGACATATATCTTTAGATGAGTGACATTGTAAATAAAACAAGCGTATAGGTCGCGGCCTATGCGCCGGAGCGGCCTACACGATATCATTTATTTATTATATCGTTAAAGTTAAAAGTGTGGCGTGTACAATGCAGCGGCTTATTGTCCGGAAATTACAGAAGTTACTATTGGCAGCCTATCTACATATATGTCAAACGGTAGCTTATACAACTTCAAAAAAAAAAAAATCTAGTTAATGCAGAAATGGCTCGTGATGAATAAAATATGACCTATGCTATCACGTGCAATGGGCGTGGAGAATACTACGTTGGCAAAACAGGCTCTGCACAGGAACTGATTGTTTACATGATGTTTGCATGATGTTTAACTCGATTTTCACCATTATGTCATTTATATCGCAGAGTCCAGTGCGACTATTCATGCTTTTCTGGAAGAGAATTCCGAAAATAATTAATTTAGATTATTTAAAGAGAAACACGATAGAAACTGCTGTAAGCCTTTATGAATCGGCCTTCGTTGAAACGCTAAATTATCACCCTTAAATAAAGTCATTTAATTACCTCTGTATGTCTGTGTCAAAGTCACAAAAAATGGGGCAAACCATGTATCACTTGATCATAACAATAAATCCCGTATTTCCCAGCGGGGAAGTGAATAGAACCACCGCATGCCAGTCTTTTCTATTTTATCCCGCTGTCCAAAACTGATAATTGTCAGAGAAATGTCTATTTACATGATGCGCTTTACAAAACGCATTTCAGAATTGTACATGGCGTCCATCATACGCTTTCCAAAGCTTTACAAAGCTGCATTTCTTTGTAAACAGAGACCTTACAATAGGAAAGAAAAGCAAATAATGCATCCAAAGGGTACTCCATTATATTTTGGTAATACTTAATCTTTGGATATAACAATTTTTAAGCTTCAATTAGACTTTGGAATTCATAGACTACAGGCCATTAAATGGGTTGCGACACCTTTGCAAGGTATGTGCAAAATCACAAAGAAATTATTGCAACATTTAGCCAAATTCCAAATTTCGGTATCATTTGACTTCCAATCTTGAAAGAGATCTACCGACCTTCTACCACATTACAAGAATAAGATATGCCACAGGAAAACGTAAAAAACCCTACCTAATCATAGCTTTTATCCCCACGAAAAATATAGCATTGAACCATCCACACCTCTAACTATTAAGCGATATAATGTCTGGTCAATCCTCTTCTTTTCCCAAAATAATGAGGTAAACTTTACAAAAATGAAACATAGACAAAAAGAAAACAACAAAGACTATTAAAGAAGAAGAAGAAATAACAGAAGGAGAGGACGAAGGAGACGAAGAAGAAGAAGAAGGAGAAAGCAATAGCAGGTGTTTTATAGAAGATTAGTACAATAAGAAGTGTGGCAGTCATTAAAACTAAAATTCATCTTTATATTTCATCATGTTTGTGTCACAATTGCGTATTTCTATTTTTATTAATTTTGCATATTCTTTTTTACAGGACTTACAGCCAGTACAGTTCACAACAGGTTTGACATTCATTAATTTTTTTTTTTTTCGATCGAAAAAACCTTAAATCTAGTTTTTCGTTATCCTAAAATTGTATGTTTCTTTTTCATTTATACGCAAAATTACGGCAGCTATTATAAACCTTATTAACGACTTAAGCTCATCTAATAAACTTTGGATGATGGGGTACACGAAATCTGAGTAACTCAGACTTTAATTATTGATAAATTGTTAAAAGAATATCTATACGGTATATTATATTTTGAGGCGTAGGGATAAAAAAAAAGTATTTCAATATTTTTCAATTTGTTTATAAATAGGATCCGACATGAGCTGGCGTCAAGATAATTTTTTTTTTTTTTTTTTTTTTTTTTTTTCACCGGTTTAATGAATTTTTTATCTGAAACGCTAACGAATGTCAAATTCTTTTCATCAAATAACGATAGTTAAAAAATTATAGATCAGAAGATGCAAAACGATCTATAGATGCAACCACGGTTATTTCCACGTACGTTCAACATGATGTCAAAAATGACGTCACACAATTGTGATATCAAACATGTATAAGATAAGAAAATTCGTAATGGGTATGTTACAATAAAAACGAGGGAAGTTATGTGATAAAGTCACTAATTGTGTAATATCTGATTTAAAGAAAGAATAATTGGATTCTCGCTATAGACCTATAAAGTATTGTTGGAATTAGGAAAAAATACCTAGATTCCGTGCATGAAACAGGATTGCATATGTTTACGAACTATTTAAACGAATAGAGAAATTTTCTATTATATAACTCGACCATATGATAGGTATTAAAGCATTTTCCTATTAATTTGTTCATTTTGTAGAATGTTCCAAATGCATGTAATAGTATGCGTGTATGACTGGTGTCATATTTATCAATAAAGAAACATGTATAAGGCACAATGATTCGATATGTAACCGATTTGATGATAATCAAAATGGCATACGAATAAATTGGTCAGCCTTAATGAGATATACTGAGATGAGGAAAAGAGTGAAAGTGTATAATTCCTTTGATTACATTTTTCAAAGAATTTTAGTATACCAAACATGCAACTTTTTTTTGTTCTACAATTTGATGGACCAAGTTGAAAAGAATGAAATCACAGAGTCTCGCGTATTGTTGTTTAATTTTCAAATCTAAAAGAAAAGGCAGATTGTACTTTTGCAACAATGATAACAAAGCTCGTTTTGCGGTAACTTAGTTCTAGATTTTTAGAGTAAAATTCTGGCCTCGTTCTGGGTTTTAGTCTAAATCTAGAAGGGGATAATTTATAATTATGTGACTTCCTGTTAGTCACACAGCGTCACACGTATCACAATCTTTCTGATTGGTAAAAAATAACAATAATTATCTACCGATCGCATTCTTTTCTTAAAAGCCATTCTCAGTTGAATTAGTACAGATTATCTAATTTCCTACCTACTTTCAGCGTATTTAATGTCTATTTTTGTATAAATAAACGCAATGATCTATGCTAGAAAATGATTACGTAACTGACCATGCTATTTTTACGTCATTCACGGGATGTTTTTTCGCAGATAATTTTGTGTCAAAGAAATGACAAAACTAGTTTTTAAAAATCCCATTCATAGGGATTTTTTTTTTTTTTTTTTTTTTTTTTTTTTATGATAAACGAGCTATGATCTGCTACAACGGGGCTTAATAAACTGGACAAAAAAAAGTTAAGGATCATTATTTCTAATGTATTTCAAAAACAAGGAAAACGTAAAAATAAACAATAAACCTAGTAGAAATACTCATCAGCAATAAGAAAATCAGTTTCAATTCAAAATTGACATATTCATTCTGTTATCAAATCGATAAATCAAAAAAGGTAAGACACCCAAAAAAACCAAAATTAATTTCAAAAGCAAGAAATTGTCCCACAAACGTCTCTTACGCCATGATCAATAATCTGTGTGTCCACCGCAAACTTAAATCTTAGCATTGCATCACTTTTGCATGTTTCGGATATGCCGCGGAAAAGAGTTGTACTGAATTTCTGCTCATTCCTGGTGGAGTGCACTCTCGAGCTTCTGGCGATTGCGTGGAACTACTGATCGAATAGACACTGTCCTCTGCAGCATTTCTAAGGCACGCTGTTACAGAGTTCAACCAGGCCAGTGAATACGATCAATTTTCTCAGTGCAAAATAATAATTCACTGATCTTGCTCTATGCAGAATTGCATTGCAGTCCATTTGAAGAAATTAATTTCCATTAGCACCTGCATTTGCACCTGCATACGACCTAAAAATCGTACAGAGGATCGCGCCTCTATATCTGACACTAGTAAGGTTACCATTTACTACCTGTAAGTCTATTTTCCCACCAATACTGGTGCCAGCCAAACCTATGACAGATCCACAAAAAAGAAAAAAAAAAAAATGTGCTTTGTAACACAACAGTCAGCGAATCCTTCTCAAGTTGTACGCCAAGTTCGCCTACAGCCATCACTAAAGTCAACACAGAAGCGAGAATCATCTGTGAAGAGAACTGGGATTCAATGACGGAATTGCCAGCTGACGTGGTTACAAAGAAAGTCTAATCTTGCCATTTGGCACCGTCCTGTCAAAACTCTTCAAACAACCGTTCGTTTGGAACCAGTAATTGCAAAATCGAGTCTGTTTCCAAGAATCTGTGACGTTACTTGCTCCCCAGATACTTAAAGAAAGTCATTATTGAGGTTTACAGCTAACTTAAGCTTTTGCCTTCGTGCCATAGTAGCCAGACAATGGTCTTTACGGGCTAAAGTACACATTGGACAATTCGATCGGGGGTCTTCAGCAACATTACCATTATAAAGGAAACGATTTAAGGTTCTTCAGATGACACTCTGTGACACAGTAGATTTTGCAGCTACCACCCCCTTAACATGGCCTCCTTTCAGCTTACCCACTGTTTGAGCGGCTTCCTGGTTTATTAATTGGTGCCTCACAGACTTTTCACCAAGAAATGCACATATTTCATGAAAGACTCAAATTAGCCGCAAAAAAGTTCAGAACGATGACTTTTATCGAACCGCTGCATACGCTGACAATACATTTTGTTTTTTACACTATCATGCTTTGCTTTCATGTGGTCACCGAACCATAAAATGCAAGGGCAAATCAACAACCTTGTATTATTGATAGTAAATTGAGAAATGTTCAGATGTCAATTTTATCTAAAGATACATTCCTTTCTCAGAAGTATGTTAAAACAACATAATCTTCCTAAACTTTTTTTTCCAGTATATATCAAAATATCAAAAAAATATCGATCAAGGTCATTCTGTGCAATCCGCGCAAGCTGACCTTGGTTAAAGCTTTTTGCTGTTGATTAATTTTATGCATGTCAAAGTACCAGTATGCATGGCTCTTAGTTAAGTCAGTTAGCATTCAAAAATGTATTAGATCTGTATGGATCTATAAATATTTCATGACTTCTATTGAAATGTTGTGAAAGCGTCTTGATACATCTAGTTCGCTTTTTTATCCGTTAAGCTGGATATCTATCTGAAAATTCGGCAAATTTCTTCTATAGGATTGATGATAGATCTAGATCTAGTCATTACCAATTCAAATTAATTAAATTCCATTCAATTCAATCACAATTTACATAAAGGCCACCGGCCTAACATAGAAAATACAACGTTGCAAAAGCTAACCATTTGAGTTGTCAGTAATTTTGTTTAACAGAATAATGTTTAATATAGGTAAGTAATATGAAAGTAATATGAAAAAAAAAAAAAAAACATCCTAGATTTGCCCGGTCTTCACTGTAGTAGCATTAAGCAATTGAATGTTCGTTCTTGATTAACCCTCGACCTAACAATCCGTATTTCATAACTAAGTTTACCATTCCGGCATACAAGAAGGCCATCGGCCCAGAAACATATCGACAAAATGTTGATATAATTTCAAAAATGTACATGATAACAAAAACAAGATGAAATTAGACACAAAAATAGTTTACTAAGAATTTTCAGATTCGCCAGTATTTGCGTTACAGAAACTAAATTTTAGACCTTCATTTCTAAGATAGCAAGCACAGGTTCAACTGATAGTGTTGATTAACCCTTTTTTTTTTTTTTTCGGTAAACTTTTGATAAAAATCGTTTTTGACTCTATCATTCCATTTAAACCTTACATTATATTTTTTGCCGTCAACTTTTGTTTGTGAATGATTGAGATGACTGTCGTTTTTACTTTTGAAAGGAAAAGTGCAATGTAATGGAAAATGGTCAGACGAGCCATTTTCTACGATACGAAAATCTGAAACGAATGCAAATACTTCTGATGAGCATATTATGTAATCGACTACGCTTGCACCATTATTAGCGATACAAGTAAAATGTCCATCGGTATCCCCATTAAGACGCCAATTTAATGTATGAACATTGAAAGAACAGCACAAAATAAGTAACGAGAGACCAAAGCGGTTATAACTTCTGTCCTTTGACTTTCGAGGAATATTCAAATAATCAGTTTGATATAATATGTCATTTCCAAAATATATGTGTGAGATTGTCATCCCATATAAAATCTTTATAATCTTTTATTTGCACATTCAGATTGCCAGCTAGTATTAGACCAACATCGGGATATTTTGATGTGATGATGCCGAAATGATCTTATAGCAGCTCTATACCATTATCATGGTGATCTTGGTATATAGTTGAGCTCGTACTCTCGTGAAACGTAAGCAAACGCTAGTATGATATCCTTATATAATATATATAAATACTTGACAATTTAGAATATAATACAATGGAGTCCTTAAAATTGTTGAAGTGCGTTTAACTTTACCCGAATCTGTCAGTACTTTTCTAACAAATACACTAACTCCACCGGAGCCTCGTCTTGCAGAGCTTTTCTTATGTCTCATATAGTCCAAATTTCTGAAATGTGGGAGCATATCGTCGAATTCATCCGCAATATAACCCCAGGTTTCACAAAAAACGATGATATCGTACTCAGAGCAGTATGTTTTACAGTTTTAGCCATCTAAATATTTAGCTAAACCTTCGATATTCCATGAGCATATATTGAATTTAATTCACTGATCTTCCGCTAAAGATTGTTAATTGCAATCGGTGAGTGTTAAACTTCCTGGGCCTTGACAACCTTCCTATTGCCTGTAGTTTATTCACCCAATATCTTTTTTTTTTTGTTCCCTATACACATATGTGCCTCATCAATGACCAGCTTATCGAAACGAAAATAAGCTCTTTTTCCTGGCTCTATGGCCTCCATTATGAATGGTTTCAGCAGCTTTCGTATTCTTCTCACTTTCTCAGGGAAATCCTCACTTATCCTTACTCTTTCCTCGTTGGATCTCAAAGTTCCATTTTCCCGCTCTGTTTTCACGTTGTCCTTATATTTTCTCAAGGTCTTGTTTTTGTCTTTGTAGAACTTGTTCATCGTTGACAAAGGCTCTGACTTTTATCTCTGTCTCCTCCCATGTCTCCTTTGTTTCTTCTTTCATATTAAAAAATCGTAGATTTTCCTTTTGAGACTGGCTTTCCAAATTGTTATATTTCGCAGACAACTCACCTATTTGCGTCTGCAAATTTCCCACTTTCTCAAAAAGCTATGCGTTTTTGTTGTTTTACTTGTTCTTCTAGATGATCTTCTAGGTTCAAGAATGCTCTAGGATTAAGAGGGCTGAGAAAAGGGATCTAGTCAGAAGATGTGGGTGTAGTACAACCAGAAGATGTGTGAGGGTCACAATTATCTGTTTGAGTGGTACCTCTGCTCGGGCCACTATCCTTCCTAGCAAGAGTCTTTATTTTCTGACCAGAGTTACCTCCCTTTACCCCACCAGTAGGTCCTGGATTCATCTCAATACATTCTGCTGTTAATAACAAGAATAATACTATCCTCAGACTGAGGGACATAGGGTGTGTTACAGTTTGGGTAATCTATTGTCAACGATCGGTGTATCATCCTCGGCATGCTGAACCGTATGATCTGCGTCCGCCACACCTTAATAGAAACACCCATGACGGGCCTCAACGTAAAATCGAGCGTGGGTTTACCTCTGAACGGTACTCAAATCAGTTAAGTCACGCCTCACTGCCCCTTCTTACACGATGTAACAAACAGCAAAATCAGTAACTTGCGAAATATTTCTGTAAAAAGTCTTTCCTTTTCTTCAGATATACCTTTATACTTCCGATTGACGCTGTATAAATCTGAATTTTTTTTATTTCTGTAATACGTGTTTTTTTTTTTTTTTTTTTTTTTTTTTTTTTTTTCAGAATTTCATTTCCGATTTTAAAAGCTTCAAAAACGTAAACATCATCCAAGGGACGTCACTCCAGAAAAAAAGAAAGTCCAGGAAAGCGTGGATATGTGCGCTGGCCACCGCGATCTAACTGAAATAATGTTGAAAACGACGTTAAGGATGAGGCACCCTGATTGAATTCGTGTAAAATAAGCCTCTGTCGCCGAAATTGTACGGGTTCGGCTAATGCTCGGGTGATCCGTTATCAATGCGGGCAAGCAGCATCAATCGGCCACTCGATTACGGATTACCCAAGTCTTTGCCAAATCTGTACCTTTTTAATCGATGAAAGGCAATGTTACACAAATTTTATTAGGGTGCCCTATCCTCAAAAGTCATAAAACCAAAATGTCTGTCTTGATGACATCTCCAACAAGTTGCAAAAGTCAGTTAAAAAGTAGGTCACTGACCATGGTGTATTTTACTTCATCACAACTATGATATCTTTAGTTTTATCAACCCTAGATGACTATACAGATGAGCATTTTAGGACACACACAGACACACACACACAGACAGACAGACAGACAGACACACACACACACACACACCACGTTTCATGCATTGTTGAAACAGCCAACGATTACGTTAACGACTTACGCGACAGTTTCCATTTATACGCTTCGTGTAACTATCACACTTACCTTTTACTCTAAAAACGGTGAGCACCTAACACAATTGATCTTGCCACACTAAGTCTTGTCAATGTCTGCAGAATGGATAAACCAAGAACTAAAACAGGTCGTTTCATGTCAGCAAAATGAAGAAAAAGGTATTTGAATCAAGTCAAATAATTATATGCGAGGCAAGAATCCAAAATTATGCTTTCAAAAGATCGGAGTGAAAGCCAAAGTGAATCACGTAACTACATCACCTAACAACAGAAATATGGACACAGATGCTACTACTAGCGCTCTATCTGGCAGACGTATCGTGGAGTTAAAACATCTTTTCAGATGCAGATGTTTTCAGTTTGGTCTAGTCCAAAATTATGTCACTGGGTAAAGAATTGCAGAAAACGGTAGGATGTACATAACTCTTTCTCCTTTACCAGGTTATTATGTAGTGCCCCACCTACAAACTTAAAATGTATTTTCTTAAAAAATAAGGCTGGTGACTTTTATGTTTTAAGCCTGATTCTTTTAGTTTAGTACCTAAATGTTATTTATGGAAAAAAATAAGAAAAATTCTCAATGATAGAACATTTAAAAATAACTTTAAAAAAATACTCTTTTTTTTTAAATTAAAGGTGTTTTAGCCATAAGTTAAGTTTTTTTTTTAATTGATACTAAGTATACTCTAAATTATTATTATTTTTTTTATTAAATTTGATGTTTTGCCAATACAATGACATAAAATTGCTTTTATTTGTTGTCATTTAAAAAAATATACACGGACTTAGTTTTCATAGGTACAATTTCACCCTGAACTGCCGCAATGAAGGGTGTACTGAAGGAAATATTCATAGAATTTTCCTAAAGCTGGTGACCACCCTCTTTTTATCTCCTATTTTCGTAGATCAGATAATAAACTGTCACCAAACAAAGTATCATGAAATTCCGAATGTTTTCAAAAAATTGGTGAAACTGTATCGGAGTGGTCGTAGTTTAAAATCGGGTTTACGATCGGCCCTTAAGTTGCGATGTTTCGAAAGAGCCGGCAAAATGCTGACGAGGGACTTAAAGTCGGTTTACGATGGTCGTAGCACTTAAAGTGCTATGAGATATTGGGCCCTGAATAGCAGGACTTAATCTAAAGAGGTCTGGGACATGATCCGAAAAAAAAAAATGGCAAAGGTTCTTCATCTATCAACAACATAAACATTGACAACAAAGAACTGGACGCTTCTGTTGATATTGCAGATGCGTTAGCCAACACTTTTGCCAAAAAAAAAAAAAAAAAAAAAAAAATCCCTTGATAACTACTCTAAACAGTTCCAGAGGAAAAGGTTCCAAGAGGAAAAGATGAAACTGAACTTCAATTCAGATTACACACTACAAGAAATTATTTACACTGAAAGAACTGAAGTCTGCTCTTAGCAGAGCCCATGATTCTTGTCGGGGCTCAGACAAGTTCACTATCAATATCTGAAACACTTGCCATTACCATCTCTTAACATTTTATGAGACATTTTAATGATGTCTGGCAGTCTGGAGATTTCCCCTCTTCCTAGAAAGAGGCATTGGTTTTTCCTAATCCCAAACCAGGAAAAGATTCCAGTGATCCTGGTTATTACCGTCCAATATCCCTCACTAGCTGTCTTTTTGTAGAACCTTTAAACAGATGGTAAACACTCGACTTACTTGGCTTTTGGAAAGCCACAATGTAGGTGTTTAGAGTGGATTTCGCCGCCAAGAAGTACAGTTGATCACCTTGTCCACTTCGAAACTTACATTCGAGAAGCTTTCACCAAAAAATAGCATGTAGTGTCTGTATTCTTTGACCTTGAAAATGCTTATGACACCAACTGGAAATATGGGATTTTAAAGGACTTACACGACTTTTGTTTTAAAGGCCGCCTTCTTCTTTTTATTGCGGCCTTCTTAAAGGAACGGCTTTTTCGAGTCCGTGTTGATAACACCCTGTCAGGAAATGGCCGTATCACAGGGAGGTATTCTGTCTGCATGTCTGTTTGTATAAATATGTAGAGGACTTTGTCATATGTTTCAGGGCTAGAAACATGAACACCATAGAGAGACAACTATAGCAATGTCTCATTAAACCTCAGTCTTGGTTTGATGAAAATGGTTTCAAGTTTTCTAAAACTAAAACAATGTGAATGCGCTGACCTCTTCTTGAAAAAAAAAAAAAAAAAACACGCACTGATATTTGTCCTTGAATTAGATATTTCTGGGTCACTTTGATTCGAAACTTACATTTTTTCCATACATCAACATTCTTAAAAAGAATTAAAAAGGGCCTTAATCTTCTCAAAGTTGATGCCAATTCTGAATGGGGAGCTGATCGAAATAATCTTCTTCGCATTTCGTTTTCTTGTCCGCTCCAAATTGGACTATGGATCCATTGGCTATGGATTAACTCGAAAGTCGTACCTAAAGGTTCTTGATTCTATTCATAATGAAGGCTTGCGTCTTGTCCTTGTATCATTTAAAGATTGTCCAGTTAATAGCCTGTATGTTGGGGCTAACAAACCATCTCTTTATACCAGAAGGCAAAAGTTGGCACCGCTTTCAGATTCATTCGCCGTAACAAATCCGTAACAAAGAAACTAATCAACAAATGCATAACTGAACCCATGACGGGCAAATATCCTCGTTTTTCGAAGTTTAAAAGACCAATATCATAACCACTGAGCCAAATATATCTCTCCAACGCAGTGGTCAGGTATTTTAGTTTAGTTTAAACATATTTATTTTACATCGATTGAGAAACAAGGTCTGACAACTTATACCAATCTCTCTCGATTCTGCTTCCTGGGAACTACACCAGTACTCGCGCCGAATGTGTGGGCCAATGAAAAATCCCAAAGTTGACACCCGCTCCCGGGAACCGAACTCAGGACCTTTTGGTTACGAGGCCGACGAAAGTCCGTTTTTGGACAACAAATGGGATTAATGGCTCAATGGCCAATCCCGGACGAGCCCTCATCTTACGAACAAAGACCGTAACAAAGAAACAAATGTAGAAATGCATAGATAAAATACAAACTGCATCTGGCGGGATTCGAAACCATGATGGACAAATATCTTCGTTTTTCGAGGTTTAAAAGACCAATACCATAACCACTGAGCCAAAGAGATGTCTCTCCAACGCAGTGGTCAGGTATTGTATTCAGATCGGAACGAAGCTATGCATGAAGGAGTGGTCTCCCATAACAATTATAGTATCATTTCATGACACATCTTTCATCATATACTCATGACTCGCATTCTTAAATCCTATTCTTTCCTTTTATTACTTCTTTTTTGCGCACTAAATGACCCGAGATGTCAATGCGCCATAAAACACCATTCATTCATTCATTAATTAATGTATTTCCAATGACAAATGCCGAGACATACTGGAACTACACATAGTTCATTAGATCAGAATGAAACCGTACACCTTATTCACGATCCTTCACATTAAATGGTAGGTCATTAAATAAATTGGTTTGGAATAGTGGTACAACTATAATAAAGTTGTGAGGCTGCCGCCAGAGAGATGTATTTAGTTCTATTCACAGCAAGAGGCTGTAACAATGTAAACTAGTCGCAAGTTAATAGAACATGGTTCATAGACGACTTATCATGTGAAAAAGTGTGATAGATACAAGGATGACACTAATTTTTCTAATCACACCACCTCTAAAAGCCAGTCCTGCATAACACAAAATATACGTGTGTGATTGCTACTATGTACTGTCTTCAAGCATGGTAGGTTAAGGAGATTGTCTTCAATCATGGCAATTTAAAGCATGGATCTCTGTGTGAATAAACACTAAATGATGGTGAATTAATAAAGAATGGTCATTGTTTTCCAGTACTTGCAGATTGAAGCTTGTCTTGGCAGTAAAACAATCATCTGTAGGATTACACTGGCCTGAACTGCTGATAAAGAGTTGTTCACATCATATTTGATATTCCTTAGATATTTGACCATAGGTGTAGGAGAACCCCTTTGTTGCCTGACATCTAAATGTACCCCGTCATATCCCAGGTATGCGAAGTCAGCCCAGAACCTGCAGTTCTTCCAAAACTTCACTCCATCGATGGGAGAAATCATCGACTGTAGTATTTAGTCGATCTTCGCCACTTCTTCATTGTAACCAGGAGGGGGATTGTCTGGATTTCGACGTAAGAGTTGTCCAATTATCACACACTTAACCCCATAGCCATGTAATAAACAATCAGCAAACGAAACAGTGTCGCTGCAAATTATAGAAGCGTCCAACCTGGCGCCATCATTGTCCCCTATCTGTACAAAACACACATCCGGGACGGACGGGAATACACATCAATGTCTCGTGTTTGCCACAACACAAATCGTCAGATCGTCTCGACTCCGAAGACTATTTTGAAATCAGTCCTTGTTAAGGCAAAGATTTGAAAATTTCGGATTACCAGTCATTCACCTAGGCGTTTAATATAAGCATGTCCAATTACACCGATAACAAAGCGGTCCTCCATATTGAAACCTCATCATGAAACAGCGTCCCTTTGTGGTATCAAAGAAAACTAGTATGAATTTAACTCGATCCTTCATTTCTTCAGTAATATTAGCTTTAAACTAGACTGTTTATCTAAATGTGGTGTGTGGGGAGCGCTTTGAAGGATTTCAGTACACAGCGAAAATAAAACAAAAACCAAATAAAAGTCTTCTAGTACTTTGAATACAATCTGGGCTCCCTCTTCCGCAATGTTTACAAAGCTGTATCCGTAAGCGTAATTACAAAAAAAAAAATGAAATGATAAAACTAATGCTTGAGGCCGCCGGAACCTTTGCCAAAGACGGAGCCCTATACTGGCTCTAAGCCTAAGGCAAACGTTCCTTCAACAATTTCCTACGGATTCTCCAAGATTGTTACGCATACTGGTTATCGCGTACATGCTCTAATCATACAACACAATAGCCCAAATCAACTATACACGGAGTTATAAATACGAATATAACATATTTCACCAATACATAATGCAATCTATCTTTATACAGCATCCTTCCACAATGTTTCCGTACATGAGGCAACTTTATACACATACACAATATAGCGAAACATAACGTAAGGTAGCTCGCCCTACAAACTAAGGACGCAAAAACGAAAGGCTTACTACAAGGACATGTGCAAATGACGACCTACACCATTATTTTGCATGAAAATGAACATAGGCTCACTTTCCAGCGAAATAATGAACACACAATCTTGAGGATTGAGGCACGCAAATAGATAAAAAAAAATACATCCAAAATTACATACAAGAAATCAACAAATTAACCAACATAAAAGAACGCTCACTCACCCCAAAAGGTAACAAATATATTCCAAGAATTCCACGTCCTCACGTCCTAGCAACAAGACTACGTAATAATGACTGCCCGCCGACACACTGAATGAGGCCGTATTTAAACCCGCCGGCGAGCCGGGCATGGCCATTGAGAAAGCAAGACGCTTGCTTGTCATAACGATGCTAGATGAACACTTACAAGTAAAAATCACATGCGCTCAACAAACCAAACAAACACATTCACCCTGAATATTGGCCTCACCCTACACTCATCTTGCCTCCGGTAAACTTAATGTTACATCTGCTCATTCTACTGTCACTTTTAGCAGCTTTTGTTACTATCGTATATCAAGTCATACAAGCATATACATTCCTAAACCTAATACCAGCATAAAATTGCGTCAGCTTGATGGATCAAATTAATCACAACAACTTCAACTTTCCTCGCACTTGTTGACTCTATCAATGAATTATTTGTAAAACTTTATTTGTCACTACACCGTATGATAACTAACACTTTCAGCCGGTGGAATATAGTATTGGTCGTATCGCATGTTGTATATTTCCGTATAGGCCTTTTCCTTTTAATGCAGTTTTTAGCGTTTGCACTAAAGCAATGTCTTCAATTATCAATCGTGTTTTAGAAGGAAAACGGTATACAAATGTTTTTAAACCGCTTCTAGATATGTTTTAGGCTCAGCTTTGTAGGAAGCTCCTTCAAGACAAGTTTTGAACGACTTTATCACTATTTAAATCGGCGTCTGATAAACACCAGTCCTGCCAACTTTAATTTGTTGACGATGACAACACATTTTAAAAGGGTTTAATGACATTTAAAGGAGTTCAATAGGCAAGTATTACTGATAAAACACCTGAGAATGTAGAGCAAAACCAGACTTTGCATATGTTCGTTTTCATTCTTTTGTAAATATTGGAACCGTTATAATACTTATGTATGTTTACCATCACAGACTCATTTTTTTTTAATTCCATTCTTCACGATTGTTTTCTGTTTGCATAGATTAGATCTTTCATTCTTAACAAGGAATCAAAGAAATATCGATATGCCTTTTTATAAAGAAAAAAAGTTATCGTAATCCCTTTATCGCAAGCTATTTAATGACTGATTTCTATTACAGACCGTTTGACGGAGAACCTCCCCGACCACAGCATTTCTCATATTGTTCAGGAGATAAAACTAAAACAAAAACAAAAAATTCAAGCAGTTGGAGCGTGTTTCAACCCCGAAAGTAAAAAGTTTGATATAACTGTTGTTTCAAAACAACCCAATGAAGTCGAAGGACAGATAGAAGACATGTTGTCTGAAAGGTCCTCAAAACTCCCAAGCTACAATCTGAAGGTCCGACATATGAGTGATGAAGGGATAAACGTGGTAAATTCCAGTGAATTCAAGGGATTCTTTGAAGAATGCGGTTACTCCAAGAAAATCTTCAGCTTCAAGGGAATAATTTCTAAATATGTGCCTATCTTAATTAAAGACAGTCCAAATATTACAAGCATATCTTTTTCGCCTGTTAAGTCAACTGGATATGGAACACCAAACCATGTTATTGTAAAAGAGCCATGCATCAGTATCTTTGTAGAAGTTAAGTTTGACAAAAATCGAGTCCCTTTATCGTCTAAGAGAATCCCAATAACCATAGATGGTATCAAGACTGACGTTAGAGAAGGTTTTGTTGAAACTTACATGCAAACACCAGACACTGCATTACATGTTGGAAGTGGTTGTCTAATATCTAGGCATACGCAGGGGACATTGGGTCCATTTGTTTGCTCTCAAGGTGTTAGAACAGGATTTCTTACATCCCTTCATGTGTTGCTGTCACCAGAAGAAATGAAACACACCGTTCCAATGTGTTCTTTAGAAGTACCTTACAATTCGGTCTACAAAGCAAACGGAAAAGATCAACCCGATATAGGAAAACTGACAAAAGTCTACTTTTCTACAGGGGATGATATTCAATTAAAAGCTGGATATGAAGTTGGATTAGTTGAGCTTGCCTCAAACGTTGATCCCTCAGAGGGTATGTGTTTGTGTTGTTTATATCTTTGTTTTCAACTGCGTCGGGGGGTTATCAATTTCTGGACACTTTCTATATATTCCGTCGTCATAACTGTGATCGCTTAAACTTTACTGATAAAGTAAACATGTTTTGTTTCATGTTTTTTTTTTTTTTTTTTTTGTTCCGTATTCTGTTGAACACTATCAATGTCCCATATATCGATTGTATTCACATGTTACTTACTGCTTAAGTGTAAAGGCTTTTGATGATTATGTGTGAAAATATGTTACAAAGAAAACCCTTGGCTTCAGCCTAAAAGATGAAGTAAACTTAAAAGATAAAAACAAACAAACAAACTATACTATTTCTTAGTGTACAGAAGGTAAAACAGTAGAAAGATTTTATTCGTTTTAGGAGAGATGTTTCATACTAGACTGGTAAGCCTTTTTTTCCTATCCTGAAGTGGACCTTATGATGTACATGAATGGCGTTCTTTAGCGTATCAAATACACTAAATGCGTTTTGAGAAGTCTACTGTCTTGTAGGCTAGACTAAATCAAGCAATATCATTCACCAGAATTAATGAGGACGAATAAGAATATATTGTAACAGGTAACGATTTAAACAATACAAACTTATTTCTTAAACATGTCTTAGCAATACGACTGGAGCTGTTTTAGAATACAAATGGCGGCAAATGCGTTTTTACATTAACTTTGGTATATATATATTTTATTTTTGCAGACTTTGAAGAAACCAATAAACTTGCAGACTATAACGGCGAGATGACGGTTTTAACAGAAGATAACATTGAAAGCAGGTTCAGAAAACTAGGCGCAGTGACTGGATTAACACAGGGTATTTATGCAGGGTCATTTTGGTTTCGTCTTCTGCTTGACGAAACTACGAGCTTTGACTTAAGTCATCAGATAGGATTAATTGGTGCAGATCACGAAAGAGACATCGACGGAAAGTTTACCATAACAGATTTTGCTAAACCCGGTGATTCTGGCGCTTTGGTAACAATCAGAGAAGGGAAAACTGACAAGGTTGTCGGAATTTTTTCGGCGAGGCGCACAGATGGTATTTACATGGTTACCCCGATCCAACAAATCTCTGATCGTCTAAAGGCGGACGGTTGGAAAATTTGCACTCCAAGAATTCACAGAGATAAGTGTATGACAGCAGAATTATACTGAAGATAAAATGGACATTTAAGCTATTACTATATGCCTCCAACAAAACAAACAAACAAACAAAACGTAATGGCACAGAGCTATACTTAGATTGATTGAAGACGACGAAGACACAGATAGGTCTCCGGAGAAATACAAAAGTAATCAGATAGTGTTCACGACTGCTTGTCCTGTTTTAAATAATATCCATTTGTTATATGATTGTAATTGCTTTTTAGCATATGCATGCACAGCGTATTTTTACATAAAACAAACTCTCGATTTTGAAAAGCATACTTTGAATATATCTTTATACAGAAGGATATACCAGTCTAATAATGTACCTACGAACAATATTACTAGAAAACCTTTGCAATGAAATGTTTTTTGAATAATTTATATTACATACGCTTGGATGTTGGCCCTTTAGTGTCACAGGCATGGTGTATTTTAAGTCATATTTAGGTGAAGCCAGATTTGATCTATGCTGTTGTTAGAACTAGTTGTTAGTGGACATGAATTATGTCTGAGTGCAGATCTAGAATCTACTGCTACAGTCACAATTTCATGCTAGTAGAAAATTATACTTATGTTTTATTAATTAAAAAAAAAAAAAACTTTGATAATATAAAGAGAAATGCACTTTGGTATAAGCTAATTAAATCTGAACTGGATGGGAAATTTTTACGGGTTTTGAAATTGATGTACTCAAAGGTTAAATGTGTTTTAAATACTTAAACAGCCTCTCAGATTTCTTCAATAGTAACATGTGATTGTTCCAAGTGCAGATAACCTCAACTTTGATGTTCTTGTAGTTCCTTTAAGATATTCAAAATCATTTTCAAGACAATCTTATTGAAGGCATAGCCATAGACCAAATTGTAAATTATACATAGACAACTATATGCAGACGACACGGTGCTAGTGTCTGAGACAAAATAAGGGTTACAACAATTCCTTTTTAAGCTTGCAAGTTATTGCCTTACAATGAATTTAACAGTTCTTACGAACATGAAAGTTCGCAAGAAATGCATAGATGAAATACAAACCGCACCTGGCGGAATTCGAACCCGTGCGGACAAATATCCCCGTTCTTCGAGGTGTAAAAGACCAATACCATAATCAATGAGCTAAAGAAATATCTCCCAAACGATCCCGGACGAGCCCCCATCTTATGAACGCAGTTGTTAGGTATTGTATTTAAATCGAGAGGAAGCCATGCATGAAGGAGTGGTCTCCCGTAACACAGTAACTGTAGAAAAGACAAAAGCTATAGTATTTAGGAAAGCAGGACGATTGCGTCAAGATTTAGATTTTTACGCGGGAAAAAATATAGAAATAGTGAACACTTTTAGTTATTTGGGGACAGCTTTTATAGTGGGGATCATTTCAGACAGCTACCAATACACTTGTAGGTAAAGCACTCCGGGCAATGGGTTCTCTATTCAACCTTATCAGAGGATCGCAATATTGTGCAACTATATTTTATTACTGTGTTAAAATTGTTTATATTGTTTTTTTCTTCTGTGTGACATGATTGTCATTTTCATGCATATATGTTAGTATTTTTGACTATATGAGTCTTTGTGCTAAAAGTCAAATACAACTTCTGTTCTATTCTATTATGTTCTGCTTTTGATGCTAACTTTAAACTTTTTTGATGATAGGCTATGTTAGATAATCTACTTAAAAATGTAAGTGTGTTTGTGTTGGAGGGAGGGAGAGAAAGAGAGAGAGAGAGAGAGAGATGTCTGCGGTGCAATCTGGGAAAAAAAAACGAGTATCTTTGGAAGAAGGTCAATACCCATATTGACCGGCTCTTTACCAACCTATGGTCAGCCTTCGCAGTCAGGGCAAGCTTATCTAGGTTGAAACATTTTGCTGTGGGTCATTTTTCTGCATATCGATGGACCATTCTACCTCAGGATTTAGCCTGCTCTCAGACAAAATGTTTTTTAAGGATTCATAATTCTATGATGACTTGCTTGGTATAATGGATCATGGCTCGTTTCTCCGATGGACAGGATCAAGATTAGATTGCAAATTAAAGGGTTTATTTATCATCTCATCACAGAGAGCAAACAGCTTCACTCTCATGATATCACTTCGCCTAAATGACACTTAGATAGACTGGACCAAATTGAAAGTATTTGCAGAGGATAAATTAAATGTTACTCAAATGAGGAGCTCTGTTTTTGAAATGGTGAAAAATATCCTGGAAAAAGAAGACAATGCTGGAACCTTACCAGCATTTTCACCCTTTCCCACAAAGTTTTTTTTTTTTTTTTTTTTTTTTAAAGTCGTTGCTTTTAGGTACGTTAAAACTCTGGAATTGCGTGGTAAAGAGTATAAGGGAGCCACATGTACATTTATTTCGATTTTTATAACCATACCACACTTAAGAAAGTTTTACTGTCCAATGAACTAATAGTTAAAATCAATGACCATAAATATACTGACGTCCATAAAAAAAACGCCTCATCTAAAAAGTGCGATAGCTTTGTACATACCTAGAATAAATATGTCACTTTTTGCCTACCATAGAATTTTCACTTCTCTAATCTACTGAAACATGAAATTTCGTGCCAGTCTATTACGTTTGATTCAACCATGGCTCATGGCAGCGTTTTGCCCTACGCCCCATGCGTTTTCCCCACGTGGTTCTGTCGGTCAAAATTATGCATGTGTAAACAGTAATTGATTTTCAGTTAAGTAGTCCAAGCAACAATTTGAAAACATCATTTTCGAAAATGTCAAGACTAAATAATGAAGAAAGAGCACGCATTTTGGGCATGCTTGAAAGCGGTCTTTCTCAAAGTCACTTTGCAAGACGCTTTAACGTCGCAAGATCAAAAATAATGCGTCTTGTTCGACGGGTAAACGAAACAGGGAGCCTGTCTAATAGACCCCGACCTGTTGCTCCGCGTGTGATGTCTGTACGACAAGACAATTTAATCCGTCAACGTCACTTGCGAAACCGTTTTGTCACAGCGCAACCTACAACATCGATGGTTATAGGGAATCGCAGAAGAAATATAAGTCGGAATACAGTAAGTCGACGTCTTCGGGAGCGTGGAATATTGTGCAGACGGCCGTACCTTGGTGTTGTGTTAAATGACCACCACCGTCGGGAACGTCGGCAATAGGCTCAAAACAAAGGCGTTGACGTGATGTAGTCTTCAGTAACGAATTCCGTTTTAACCTCTCCTGTGTCGATGAACGAGTCCGCGTTTACCGTCGACGTAATGAACGGTACACCCAAAGTTGTGTTCTGGAGCACAACCGTTTTGGTGGTGGTGGTATAATAGTTTGGGCAACAATAAACCACACATTTAGAAATCTCAAATTTTGGTATTTTTTTTTAAAGTGAGGAAAACATTGTCACAAAAGGATAAAATACTGATTATCAGCATTTTCTCCTTTATCATCACTTTTCTTCTTAATCTATTTATTTTATTTGTATTTTCCTTATTGATATTTACTTATTTATTTATTGTTTTCAAGGAAAAAAATCTTTAATTCTTGCAACATTCATTTTAGCGTCTAAAAATGCTATCAATTTGGACCGGTCAAAAATGTTTTTCATTGTTTGTGTGTGTGGTTGTGGGTGTATGTGTGTGTGTGTGTGTGTGTGTGTGTGTGTGTGTGTGTGTGTGTGTTGGTGTGTGTGTTTATTTTATTTTATTTTTATTTTTTTTTTTTGTAGAGAGTTATTAAGTAAGAGCAAACTAAGAAACCGATAACTTAATCTGACTCTTTAACACAGATGTCAAGATTGTCTGGTACATCCTTTATCATAGAAATCTCGTCTTCCAAAGTCATCTTTGGCTACAACAGCTGTTAAACTTAAGTTAACCTGTATTTCAATTCACTTTAATTCAGTATTCATTTATTTTGAATAAAGGCTACCAGTGTATAAAAAGCATACCAATCATAGTTTTGATAATCCATGAGTTGCGTCAAAAAAAACTAGTGGTTTTTGAGGGCCTGAGGTGCTCTACTGGCAGTTAATCCCTGCAAGTTTCAAAGAACTGTGACCAAAAGTGTGCAATGTCCAGAGAAGCTAGAAACAATTATAATGTATTGTCAATAAATTTATACAGGGCCTCTTAAAGAATATGTGGAACAAGAAAAAGTGTTTTAATTCTTATTATATATTGGTGACAAAGGACAGAACATTCGCGACTCTTAGGCGGACATTTCTGATATGGAAAATAACCAGTTGGATACATCGTATCCTCCATTCCGTAATTATGTGCGTGCAAGACTGAACTAGATATTTGTAAGATATCAATTTCTGCAAGAAAATTCAGATTGACAGAAACAATTGACTCGTTTGTCTCATGCAACTTTTCTAATGGGAATGAAATAATAAAGTTCATCTAGCAGAAATAATGGTCTGTGCTTGCTTTTTTACATCGAACATCAGGACAACATACACATTTTTTCAGAGTGTTTCCTATTTAAACAAGTACATGTATATAGCCAAGAGCAGCAGGTAAAGTCAATCGATTGAACTGGATCCAGATTGAACCGCATTGGATTTAATAACCGGAATGAACTGGTCGGACAGGAGCGGAGTCAATAACATGTTTCGATAATTTTTCTTCAATCTGGTATAGACCAACCGAGTTTTATCTTTACCATGGCCACTTATTTCATATTCGCTACTATGTCAGTTCTTTCAGTACTTTGATTTTGTGCAGCGGTACATATAGATATAATGATAAACAAATATACATTAAGTTTTAATCAGCAGCCTACAAGCAGTGCGGTGTGCTTTTTTGCAGAGTAATAGATGAAATCGCAGAATGTGCTAAAATTCCTTAACTGAATGATAGGTGCTTCGTCACTTATTTTCAGTCGTATCATGCTAACAGCTTACTTTTATGTGTTTCTTTTTATTTATCCAATACTAACTTAGCTGGGTATCTGAACTGTATTGTCCATGGACAATTTATTAACCCATCTCAGCCTGTGCAATCGGCATAGGCTGACAAAGATTGAAACGTTTTGCTACTTGTAAATTTTCTGCATGTCCAGGACCATCCTACCTAACGAGTCAGTCGGTTGTTAGACAAAATTAATTTTATGGATCCATAACTATGAGATGACTTGCTTAGTACAATACATCACAGAGATGCATTAAATCACTTTTCATAGAGGAAGCAGCATATATATTTAACTGTATTTTTTTTTAAATCAAATGGAAACATTTTATTTAAAACGAAGAACACAAAAAAAAAAAAAAAAAAAAAATCAAAAGACGGCCCTGCCTTTATTACAAGATTTTAAATTATACCTAATTATCTCTACCGGTAATACAGATAGGATCATGGAGGTTCTTCAGGGCAATATAGACATAGATAAGACGGACCTGTTATCTGTAGCTTTATCTTATTAAGTTGGTTCAAGCTTCAATTGTTGAACGCGTGATTAAAGAATCTATATCAGAACACATGGACACTTGAACATCCCCGCTCTTCTCTTATCACGCGGACACGAAATAAATGATCAATACTTCAGTAATCTGGCCGCCAAGTAGCCTACAGTTAAACATATATTTTATCAACAAATTTTTCAACATTGTTTCACTTTGATTACAGCATCCACGGAGTAAACAGAATAAACACGCAAACATCTCTTAGCTAAGAAACTGTTTTCTCTAGTTTAACCTTATAGATGCTGATTTGTTACGAATATAAGGACAAGAACTCATAGGGTTCTTTTTACAGTTCATGCAACCGTGAAAAAATAACATAATTTCGAGGGAAGCCTTCCAACAAGTTGTTCATCATTTGAACTGCTTGATGAAAAGGCATAGAAATATAAGCTAGAATATCAAAATTCTTTGTTTCGGCCAAAATCGCATTTTTTTACCTGTAATTTTACCCTTTTGGGTAAACACAAACAGGACAATTTTAATAAGAAATATCTTTAAAACAAGGTAGACGGCGTAAGAAGCACTGGGATATGAATATTTGAATTCGTTTGTAGTATAATATGAAGAGAACTGATGAAAACAGCTCTGAAAGTAGTCTCTTTTAAATTATTCAGCATATGGTTGAAATCAGAATTTTCAATAAGATTAAAGAATTATGACGCTCTGGTAATGAGCGTTATTGAGCAATACATTAATTCTCGTGTTTAAAGTATTTTTAATGAGTGTCGACATTATGTAATGTTTCGGAATATCTTTTGTTCTGTTTTTTATTAATGAATCATGTAAAAATAAAGGTCTGTTTGGACCATACGACGAAATATTAAAAAGAAAACCAAAGTAGATTTGCTTTTTTTTTTTTGTACAAAAATGGAGCACCTTTCAAGCATCGAAGATTTGTTGTTATCAGAAGGCTGGGTTTTATCACCCCTGTCAATGCTTGATACACACACCTACTCTTACTAAGAGTAATTTAGTAGAAACGCAGTTTATTGGCTAACAACGCAATAAAACCGATTGTTTCCCTAGGTAGACATAGTTATTAACTTTGTGAATTAAATCACAGAATTCAAGACATAACATATTTTTTTCATAATGACAAGAAACGAAATCAGTTGGTTTACAACCCGTTTTCGTGTAAGACAATATAGAGCGATCGCCTGCCTTCGCGCTTCGTATTTGGTTTTACGCGAGGATAAAAGGGTACGAAGTCTCTTACACTAAAAAAATTAGAAAGCTCACCGATACTTCTTGCTATTAGTTTATCCATGTGCTTTAAATTATAGATGCAATGCTAGAGTTTAACATCTGCATGGCCATAAAGTACAACTTCACATTGGTTATTGTGATCATTACGTGATTTTTAGCCATGAACACCTTTATCAAATGTTGGTAAATTTCTACTGTGACCTTTACTTTTTGGCGTACTATACATATATTTGGCCAATCATAAAATGAGTAACAATTCATTTCCTCCTAGTACTTAAAGTCGGTCAAAAGTGAGATCATTCAGCTTCGCCGAAAAAGTGAGACGGGATTGTTACTTTTTTAAAACTGTTAACTGTCATCAAGTTCTAACGTTACTCGACGGTTAGTGACTAGGGTATAAACTCTGATTTAAGGGCGTTCGCGGTAGTTTTTAATGCGCACATTTCTGAAGCACAGTGACACTGTTAATAAACGTTGTCCATTTCACTCTTTGATATTTCAGTATGAATCCTCAAAAGAATATCCGTCTTTTTGTGTTCATGGATAATTTTCTCCTCTACTGATAGCCGTTTTACTTGTTGCTTTCCTCAGATAATTTTTGGCATTCGATTTCCCGGTCATAATTAGATTTCTTCGGTTCCACGCTGCTGCCTCATACATGCTATATAATTGAGACCAAATGGTTTAAAGTGTTGTAGTATTTGATTGCAAACATATGATTGCTGTTGAAACACTTCTCTTTAAAATATCCGATGCATTTTTGGACTGAGTACGTCAGCTAGACAATTTTTTTTTTTTTTTTTTGTAAATAACAGGTTGAACCTTTTAGCACACGTCTTTTTGTTCCAATCAGTGATAAGAAGGAAAGAACGGTAGTTCTTCATAGATAGTCCTGAAACATGCACACAAATCGACTAGGAAATGTCTAACATGGCTTAGCTTCAGCTATCTTTACGACACCAATAAGGTTTTTGTTGAAGTTAGATGGAGTGTTTCAAATTTCACGATCCTGCTTCTAGGTCAAAAATAAATATATGATCCCTAACAGTTCAAAGTGTCGAAAGATATTTATGTGTATTCTGCGCAAAGAAGGAATCGGTACGATTCTATGGTATATCCTGCAAAAAGTAGAGATTTTGGACAAAGTGTAGCAATGTACATGCATATGTACCTTATTTAGTCGAAGACGGTGTTTGACTCGATTTGCTTTTTAATGGGCCTGTCTACAATAAAGCAGTTAACGCTATGTCCGTAAATTTATGTCAGCAGCCGTTTAATGAATAGTGTTGTTCAATCACAGGACTATAATTGAAAATAATTTCTCCCCAGAAAAATTATGGGCAGATTTTTAAAGAAAATATTCGAAATTTTTCTTGGTTATTTTTTCTTTCTGAGTCAAATATATTTTGTCGACTGCAAATGCCTTCAATTTGGACAAGTCAAAAATTTCATCCTTTGGTAAAGAGTTTAGCATTGTGTAGTTAATTAATGATATAAATTGTTTACAAGCTCTATTATACACATTTTATTCAATCAGTGTAAACGCAAAAAAGGGCAGACATTTTCAAGCGTTAGCTCTTTATTTTGGCATATTCTGGCCACGGCTCCTCGACAACGTATTTGCTGTATACAGCAGTTGATGTAACCTGGCAACGGCTCCTCGGCGACCAATTTTCTGTATACAACAGTTGACGTAACCTGGCTACGGCTCCCCCGCGACTTCAACAGTTTATGCAACCTGGCCACGGCTCCTCGGCAACATATTTGCTGTATACAACAGTTGACGCTTTATGGTAACAGGAATTCGGACTGACAGGACATGTTCGAAACTGCATTTTAAACACGATGTTCCGAAACTGTTTAAAGTACTACCCCACATGACTGCATGTAAAAAAATATCCGAGATTGTGTGGCAAAGGGTTAAAAGCATTTTACTGTTGAACTTAAATTGCAATCTATTTCACCCACTCTTTATTCAGAGAAAAAGTCTCCGTGAAACTAAAAAAAAAAAATCGTCACATGATTATGGATGTACTTTGTCTGATAACCAAACGAATGATGAGGTAGATTGGTCTTTAGACATGCAGAAAGTTTACAAATTTCGACCAATGTCAGCCTGCGCATGATATGGGTCTATAATTTTGCAGATGTACTAAATCCCTTTTTCACAAAACATGACTCATGTTTTGACCACGAGGGTCCATCTCAACAGTAAACTTGAATTTTACTTTCTGTGAATTCTTTTTAACGGATTGGCAACATTTTAGACAAGTCGTTATTGAAAACATTTGCAGGAGAAATGACGACTGCGCCTGAAATAATGGATCTATCTTTAAATTGGTAACTAAACATTAAGCAAAAAAAAAAAAAAAAAAAAAAGCGTTGGTTATTAGCACACAATTCTCTGTTGCCTACAGTGTTTTGTAATCGTCTTTTGTGAACACCATAAGAAACGGGATCATTTGGTAAAAACAAAATCACAAGAAAATAACACGAGATATATGTCATCAGTATTTAAAACTTCTTTTTATTTATCACTTTTGTGAGAAATTGTATGTGATAACAGAGAGTCATTTTAATGTATGTTTGCGCAAAGTAAATGGTTATCTCTTTACAATATGTAAATCTATACAATTCTATACAATTATAGAAGTATCTCATTTAAAAACATTTGCAGAAGATGAAATGAATGCAAATCAATCCTGGGAAGTTTGTTTCTGCTGCTTATCAGCCTTTTCCTGTTTTCCTGCAATCTTCTCAGAAGTCTTCACTATTAAAAGTCATTCAAACTCTGGATCATGGGTTGAAAACTTTCATCATATGTCGACCTTCGATGTTAACATTGACAGAAACTGAAATTATTGCTGACGCAGTCTTACACGAAAACTGATAAAAGTCACTGACAACATCACTTTATTAGCGCAGACAGCTTAAGTGACCTTTTCTGTCTGTCTGTCTGTCTGTCTGCCTGCCTGCCTGCTGGTTGGTCCGTCGGTCGGTCTGTCGGCCTGTAAACAATCGCAGGAATACTGAGTGGCTCAGTGCTAAGGTGTTGAATTAATGACCTTGGGCTACGGGTTGGAGCCTCTTTTGTATAAGAGTGTCCTTATGCAAGATACTACAGAACTCTAGCCTTTCATTGCTGTTACCCCTGATGATAAATTTAAGAGGTGTCGCTGTGCTATGACAGATAAAATGTTAAAAGCGGTTCAATCAACGTTCAAGTCAGCAACAACAATAACGAAACGAGATTTCCTTTGAGAAACAAGTAAATTAAAATAATTTTTATGAACATACCACACAGGACTAGATTCATTTCAATCATACCAGATATAAGAGTAAGCTCTTGTTACGAGCCAAGCGTAACGAGAAAGAAAACCAGCAACAAGCCCTTAACAATTAACAATATTTATTAATGAATAAAGACAGAAAACTACAATAAGAGTTAAGTTTGAATGAAATTTTCACAATTTTTAATCTTAGAACAAGAAATAGAATAAGTCCCTCAAAATTAAGAATTAGGTTTAGACTACAAAAAGTATGAAATTTCTGGTTCCCAAAACCTAAATTAACAATAGTTCAACTTTAAAATAGATATGAGCAACCTGTTTCAGAAATAACAATTCCAACTTACAGATCTATATCCCAAGTTAAATCCAACACTTTTCACTAATTCTGTATCCTCCAAGCCACAAGTCTAACTTCAAAATCCCAAAAATCACCAAGTAAGTCATTCATATTGATATCACCTTGGAAAATTCTAGATTAGTCTTTTCTAGAAAGATGACAACATGCAATGGTAAACAGGTTGTTTACTTACAACCTGTTTCTAAAAATAACCACAATGGAAAAACCAATAAATGTTCTTTATGTTTCTAGAATATTTTAAAAAAAGGTCACTGTATGTCCTATTTACATAACACTTCCCCTCCTAAAGGAAAATAAAGTTTTAAGAATTAAAACTTTCTTTTGTTATAACACAAAACACACCATTACACTCAACTCTACATGAAAATACATTATACATAAAGACAAATGTTAACTATTTACAAATTAGACTCTAGACAAAACATCAGGGACAACACCATCCCCACCTTTTATATGTCTGATATCCATGTTATATTCTTGTAAAAACAGACTGCACCGGAGTAAACGTTATTTCTTGTTTTGCATTTTATGGATAAAAATCAGAGGATTAGGATCATTATATACAATGATGGGTGCAGGAGAAGACGACAAATATATTTCGAAATGCTGAAGAGCAAGAATGAGAGATAAACACTCTTTTTCTATTGTTGAGTAGTTTTTCTGATGTTTTTTAAACTTTTTAGAAAAATGATTAACTGGATGATCTACACCATTACAATATTCTTGAAGTAAAACACCACCTGCACCAGTATAACTAGCTTCTACTGCAAACTTAAATTCTTTTCCAAAATTAGGAGCTAAAAGAACTGGTTCACTTTTTAGTATGGCTTTTACTTTATCATCATTCCATATATCTTTTTTGCGTTTGCTGAGAAGACTTGTCAGTGGCTCAACAATGAAAAAAAATTACCACAGAATTTTCTGTAGTAACCAGCCATACCAAGAAATCTCATAAGTTGTCTTTTGCATGTAGGTACAGGAAAATCAGAAATAGCTTTTACTTTAGCTTCTAAGGGTCTAACCTGTTATTGTCCAACAACATGACCCAAAAATGTTTAACTAGCGTGACAAAATTCACTTTTAACAAGATTAATTGTTAATTTGAATTTACTCTGTCAAAAAAATTCTCTGATAGTCTTTAGATATTCATCCCAATCATCGCTGTGAATGATGACGTCATCGATGTAGACTCTACAGTCGTCCAATCCAGATATTATCATGTTGATAAGACGTTGAAATGCTGCCGGCGACTTTTTCATCCCAAAAGGCATAACTTTGTATTGATAAAGTCCATCAGGAGTTACAAATGCAGAGATCTCTTTAGCTCTTTCAGTGAGAGAAATTTGCCAAAATCCTTCAGAAGATCAAATTTGGTAACATATTTTGCAAGACCAATGTTGTCAATGCAGTCGTCTACTCTTGGCACTGGAAACGAATCAGTCTTGGTCACAGTATTAACTTTTCTATAGTCAGTGCACATACAAAAAGTCCATGGTTAATGTGATTTTGATTTTAAGGGACTGAGGAAACTAAATTTATCGGTGAAACATTTGAATTATCCCTTTCAACATATTATTTTAACATATTAATATGACATAATTACTTTTGCTTTCGCCTGTCAAGAGTTGTTATCACATAATTCAAGTCACTGACTTTTTTCTCTACAGAATAAGGACCAAAATATCTTGCTTGCTGAGACCTACCAGGAATTGGTAGAAGATCTAAAATATCTTTCTTTCATTTTACAATGAGTTTTCTCTAAATGATTAAGAATTTTGTGATAGGTTTTTCTGATACCTAAATGACCCGACATAGGTGTTTCATGAGCTAAGCTTAATATTTCTAATCTATAGGATTTTGGAACAACGACTTGATGATTGACAGCCCACTCATCATCAACAGAGACTTCAGGAGGGCGCCACTTTCTTATTAATATTCTATTTTTTACATAAAAACAGACAGGTTCCTGTGAAAGATCAGTTTCACTGACAGCTTTTTGAAATAAAGGTGCTATTTCTGGATTATTGTGTTGGTCTTCACTTAGTTTTGACCTTGACCTTGTATCATGGCCTTCGTTAACTAAAGGTGAAGATGTGTAATCCTATTCTGATGAATTATGTTTAGAATTTGACTGACTTTCAGACGGGTTTTGTGAAATGGATCTGTTAATTTCATTTTTAAATAGATGACCCAACAAAGAATCAGGTAAGTCAATATCAGACCGATTTTCAGTCAAAATGGCTTTCTTTGCCATAGCTCCAGTAACTGCACATGAAGTGTAAAGGTCAGGAATTTCTTCCCCAATCGGATCGGGTGATTGATCCATGCAAGGTGTGTCAGTTACAAGTGGATTAACAATTACCTTATCTGCGGCTAAATCATTGCCTAATAACAAATGAACACCTTTAAAAGGTAATTTTCTTCTAGTACCAACAGTCACTGGACCATTAATTAAGTCTGAAGACAAAAAATTGTTGTGAAGCGAACATTAACAAATCCACATTCTACACCCTGAATATGGACACTTGTCCCAGAAGAAGTCTTCTGAGAAAAAGGCAGGACATCTGCTAAAAAAAGAGATTGAGAAGCTCCAGTATCACGTAAAATTTTAATAGGGGTAGACTGGGCAAAATCACTTTCTAGTGGCACAAAACCATCTGATAAGAATGATTCATAAATCTCCATGACAGTATCAGTCTCAGGCACTTTGGCCTGGACAAAGGTTTGGTCTTTAAAACATGACTGAGGTGCAGACTTTAATGAAATAAAGCCTGTACGCTTAAAACTTTCTTGTTTTTCCGTTTTCTTTTTAAAACAGGACATTCAGAAATAATATGGCCTGATTCTTTGCAATAGTTACAAGTCGGTCGAGAGAAGGGATTTTGAACTTTGGTTTAATAAGGAGACTTGGGTTTGGGACTATTCTGATTGGAATTGTCATTAAATTAATTAAAATATTGGTTTATCACCAGTACATGAATAAAAAGGTTTTCGAGGGTTTGATTTATTTATGAAAGAGACCTTATGCGTCAAGGCAAAGTTGTCTGCTAAGCAAGCAGCTTCTTCTAAAGTTTCAACTTCTTTCTCGTCTAAGAAAGTTTTTACATCTAAATTAATGCACCTTTTAAATTCTTCAACTAACAGAATGTGTCTAAGTTTTCCATGATCTGAACCTAATTTCTTTGAATGGCACCACCTATCAAATAATTGTTCTTTGGTTTTAGCAAATTCAACATGGGTTTGACCATTTTCTTTTCTGAAATTCCTAATTTTTTGTCTATATGCTTCAGGTACCACTCACCATAAGCCTTTAGAATTAATTATTTAACATTATCATTATTAGAAAGCTGTTCATTACTTACTTGCGAAAAAATATCGCAAGCCTTTCCAGTTACAACGCTTTGCAAGACAGTAGTATTAGTATACTTTTTTTCAGACCTTTCTTGCTGATCCTGAGCCAACATTACACCCCCCACCACTGCGTGACCGGAAATGACCACGTGATCGGAAATGGGCGCCGCCATCTTGGATGACCTTTGTTACGAGCCAAGCGTAACGAGAAAGAAAGCCAGCAACAAGCCTTTAACAATTAACAATATTTATTAATGAATAAAGACAAAATAGTACAACAAGAGTTAAGTTTGAATGAAATTTTGACAATTTTTAATCTTAGAACAAGAAATAGAATAAGTCCCTCAAAATTAAGAACTAAGTTTAGACTACAAAATGTATGAAATTTCTGGTTCCTAAAACCTAAATTAACAATACTTTTAACTTGCAGATAGATATGAGCAACCTGTTTAATAAAAAGATAATTCCAACTTACGGATGTATATTCCAAATTAAATCCAACACTTTTCACTAATTCTGTATCCTCAAAGCCACAAGTCTAAGTTCAAAATCCAAAATCACCAAGTAAGTCACTCCTATTTATATCAGCTTGGAAAATTCTAGATTAGTCTTTTCTAGAAAATGACATCATCGATTAAAAAACAGCTTGTTTACTAACAACCTGTTTCTAAAAATAACCACAATGGAAAAACCAATACATGATCTTCATGTTTCTATAATATTCTGAAAACAGGTCACTGTATATCCTATCTACATAACACCTTGACCACCGCCATTTTGGATGTCCTTCACGTCATCATGTGATATGATGTCATGACTAAAAATAGAGCTAAAAACAGGTCAAAGCGTGTTTTCGTCGTGTCATTACTAAAAATAGGTCTAGATAGAAACAGGTTGATGCATGTTTTCCTTGATACTTTAAATAGATGACCTATTATCTATCCGCGTGCTGTTAGAATGGGGTCATAATTGATAGACAAACGGGTTGACACTTGTAAGGGGTAAACGTCTTCTCATTTCAAATTTAGCGCTCATTTTGTAGCTTGTGTATAAGCCCATTTCGTGTGTACCATACCGTGACACCTACCTACCATCCCTTTACACAGTGTTAAACACTTCTCTTCCATATGAAAACTTGACGCAAACATTTAAGCGCCATCAGGTTGAAACCACCCTGATCTCACTGACCCCGTTAATAAAATTTTTTTTACACACTCAAGAAATAAACCCTCCTCCAGTTAATGGAATATCTCTCTTCTCTCTCTCTGTCTCTCTTTTTTTCTCTCTCTCTCCTCTGTCTGTCTGCGTTTTTGTTTCTATCTTTTTTCGACCGACCCTCCATGGCTTAGTGATAAAGACTGGGGTCAGTAACCTGATCTGTAGGTTTTTCGTAGGAGTGTCCTTGGGCAAGACACTTCTAAGCCCTACGCAATTACAGGTTAGTTGTATTCACAAGTTTTGGCCCAGCACAACACAACAAATGGGATCCGTTGTTGATACATTACTTTTTTTGTCTGTCTGTCCGTCTCTTTTTCTCTCTCTCTTTCTCTTTCTCGCTCTCTCTCTTTCCTGCGCTACGAAAAGGAAAAGAGGAGGTTGGCGGAGTGCATGCCAGTGTTGTAGGAGTGGCGAGGAGGTACAGGGAGAATTGAGAGGAGTCACACAGTAGGTGGTGATCAGCTTGAGCCTTACTAGTCAGTACAAAAGGTTGTGTTTATCATTGTATATATGTATGTCAGTGTTAAAACAGCTGTTCTTTATATTGACATAAAAGATAGTTTGAGCTGGGCTAATACTTGTGAATACAACTAACCTGTAATTGCGTAGGGCTTAGAAGTGTCTTGACCAAAACCACTCCCACGAAAAACCCACCAGATCAGGTCACTGACCCCACTCTTTATCACTAAGCCATGGAGGGTCGGTCGAAAAAAGATAGAAACAAAAACGCAGACAGACAGAGGAGAGAGAGAGAGAAAGAGAGAGACAGAGAGAGAGAAAGAGAGAGATTCCATTAACTGGAGGAGGGTTTATTTCTTGAGTGTGTAAAAGAAATTTTATTCACTGGGTCAGTGAGATTAGGGTGGTTTTAACCTGATGGCGCTTAAATATTTGCGTCAAGTTTTCATATGGAAGAGAAGTGTTTAACACTGTGTAAAGGGATGGTAAGTAGGTGTCACGGTATGGTACACACGAAATGGGCTTATAAACAAGCTACAAAATGAGCGCTAAATTTGAAATGAGAAGACGTTTACCTTTTACACGTGTCAACCCGTTTCTCTATCAATTATGACCCCATTCTAACAGTACGCGGATAGATAATAGGTCATCTATTTAAAGAATCAACGAAAACATGCATCGACCTGTTTCTATCCAGACCTATTTTTAGTAATGACACGACGAAAACACGCTTTGACCTGTTTTTAGCTCTATTTTTAGTCATGACATCATATCACGTGATGACGTGAAGGACATCCAAAATGGCGTTGGTCAAGGTCATCCAAGATGGCGGCGCCCATTTCCGGTCACGTGGTCATTTTCGATTACGTGGTGGTGGGGGGGGTGGAATGTTGGCTTAGGATCAGCAAGACAGGTATGAAAAAAGTATACTAATACTACTCAAGAGTAAGGTCCAGTGTTCTGTTGGCCATTTCAGATTTTCAGCAAATCTTTCAAAATGTGAAAAGTATTCATCAACTTCCTGTTCTTGAAATGGCGGAACAAGTCTGAGGTGTTATGTTATGTCAAAGTAATTAATCACATGCAAAGATGTTTTTCTTTATTTTCTAATTCTAATTCTTTCATTCTCAACTGAAACTGCCTTTCCTTCTCTCTTTCTTTTAATTCAACATGAATTTTTTCTAACTCTAAATTTAATTATTTTTCTTTCATCCTTTCTTCTTTTTCTATCTGTAGTTTGAATTTTTCTAACTCAATATTAGTTTTAAGACCTGTCCGAGATAAAAGAATGAGAGACAGAGCAGTCGAGTCAAGTATTTCTTCGTCAACTAAAAACTGACCAATAGAATTCTTTATTTCATGCTTTAACATTGTACCTTTAATGGTAGTCAGTTTATGATGAGAAGCAAGATGTAATAAGTCAGACTTTTTTGCCAATTTAACAACTCCTGAGACGGCTCAGCAATCATTTTTTTTTTTTTTTCTAGATCAAACGACATTATTGCTTTTTGCTGGTTCAGTAGAATAAAAATCAAGTTTTATCTTTTTTTAATTATATTTTATTATCTAATAAACTTTAATACTGTAACAAATTCAAAATAGTTTCAAAGTATATCCAAAATGACTAGATGATCAATCCCGGACGAGCCCCCAATTTCTGTTACGAGCCAAGCATAACGACAAAGAAAACCAGCAACAAGCCTTAACAATTAACAATATTTACTAATGCATAAAGACACAAGAGTACAATAAGAGTTAAGTTTTAATGAATTTTTCACAATTTTTATTCTTAGAACAAGAAATAGAATAAGTCCCTCAAAATTAAGGATTAGGTTTAGACTACAAAAAGTATGGAATTTCTGGTTCCCAAAACCTAAATTAACAATAGTTTAACTTGCAAATAGATATGAGCAACCTGTTTCAGAAATAATAATTCCAACTTACAGATCTATATCCCAAGTTAAATCCAACACTTTTCACTAATTCTGTGTTGCTTGCTCTACTTATAAGGTTTATGGCTAAGTACTGAAAGGGTTGTCACCATATACTGGTAGGCACGAGATAAAAGTAGAACAGGAACAAAAAGTTCATAACTAAATATCCTTTACTTCTTCACTTCAGGGTCTACTAGAGCACATGTATCTGCAATACAATACAAAAACATTTTAAGTATAAGTTTAAAACCATAAAAACTATGCTCCTGAAATAGGACTTACAGATACAAATATAAATACAAAATACAAATACTTCTACATGAATAAATCTAAATGAAATAAAGATGCACATGACTTTCACAAACTTACACAGGCTATGTCAACTATGACCTCCAGTTCTAGCTTAGTGTGAAAGGAATGGTTGAAAACAGAAATGCATGTAATGACAAATCTTACAAGCAATATACACATAAAACGTATTGTACTGAAATACACATTTCAACATCATCAATTTGTGGAATTGTTACGGCCTGTCAATCTCGCCACACAAACCGTGAGTTGTCTGTTAAATGTTGTTAAGCTGTAATAAAAGTGCAATAAATTAAGAAACTTGCAAACACGTTCGGTGAAACCAGGACAAAACTTTAGTTAATAATATATGCCGCCATTTCAAATGTCGCGCAAAAACTGAATGCAATTCCAACAATAACAAAGGCTGAAAAGAAAATAAATATAGAAAATCAGCGTATTGCAACTAAAACCTAGCGTTTGGAAGTTTTCACCTACATCTATGAACTATTATTTAAACTTCAGCCAACGACATTTTCTTCTTTTCAGACAAAGACAACAGTCTTGCTCGTCCTCCAAACTTGTACTGTACAGGAGGCACGTGAATATGACGTAAGGTTTGAAAGAGTCTAAACTAATAAAAAGGATTTTAATTGCACGGTTCAAAGAGCTCAACAAGTATGAGACCTTTCATTTACATGATCAAAAACACATCTTGACTTAACAGAGACCTGTCGATACTTTTCTGGTCCAGAAGTCAATAGGTCGACCACCACAGGAAGCTGACAGCTGTTTATTGGATTGTCCTTTGGCAAGGAACGTTAAAGCCCGTTTCTAGTGCTTGTGAACCTAAGTAATCGCATAGATAAGTGAACTGTCACCGTGAAATGACTAGAATAATGTGTGATTTGGGCAAAATCACCATCAACTTAATTAATGTAGTGATACAATGGTTAAAGTGTTGAAATTTCAATCAACATGTTTTGGTTTCCATTAATTCAGGAAAAGCGAATCAAGCAACAATGTCATTCGACAAGGTGCTACAGAGTCTCAGCCTATCACCTGTCAAGCTGTTCGAACATATGTTCAACCATCTGTTGCCTGTGTCACTGAAATATAAAAAAAAAAAAAGAAAATAATCATAACAACAACAAAGACTTAAGAGACAAATTGAAAACACTTTATAATTTTCACTCTTTAGCTTTTTAATATGCGCTCTGGAAAAAGGGCGCTTCAGGTATCGCCGTGATGCACTATACCAAGCAAGACACCATGTTATGATGGATTTGTAAAATCTACTTTTTCCAACAATCGACTAATTATGGAGAAAATTAACCAATGGGAAGAAGGTTCTACCCAGGTCAGATTTTCTGTATGCATTTCCTACTCAATATCATTCCGAGTTAACATCCAAAAGAAGAAGGCGACTTGCACAGTGTTGTGCATAGTACTGATAAAAGCAAACACCGGATACATATGGCTAGGTGCGAAAGCTACTGTATTATTTCATGCTTTTCGTTAGGTTATCGAGAAATATCGGTGAAATATTTTTCGATATTTCATGGTTACGACCAGTGAAAATACCGATTTTTTACCTTCTAACTTTTTGATTGGAGGCGGAAACAGTTGTTCCCGCGCACTAGTTACCTATGTAAAATGCGAGTGCCTCACAACCAGATGGAAATATGACGTCATTTACCTTACATTTCTTGCACTTGACGTAATATTGTAATACGTTGCTATACATTGGGGGTACGCCACAGGGAATAACCGAAAAGGACTGTACTGGATTTTGATTATGTTCCCCCCAGAAAGGGTTATAAGCATAAAATAAATAGAACATTTTTTTTTACGGTGAAAGATCGAAATTTATTTATCGAGTGAACATCATCAGTAATATTTTCACAAGTGGCTGCGCCGCGCCACTCGCGAAAATATTACCGATGATGTTCACTCGATGAAATAAATTTCGATCTTTCGCCGTAAAAACAAATATGCTCTTCATACTCCTGACATAGTGTTGCTTAAAATACCAAACAAGCTATTTGATCAGATAATGTCGAATTCGTCACCGCTCAAAAAACCCATTCAGTGCTGATGAGGTACTATGAGCCATTATACTCTTACATAACTATTTGGGTTATCCGAAACATAAAGTGGTTAATGCTCTGTATTGATTATCAGAGAATCCTGAGCTTGATTCTTGCTGCAGGCTTTGGCGACTTGGGAGTGTCCCTGGGCAATACATTGCAGAGTGCCAACCAGGTACTTGAGAAACCCAGGAGACTCAATCATGCACTAGCGGACTATTACGGTTGTTTAACTGAAAGTTTGTTAAAAGTAGCGTAAAACACAACTCTAACACACAAACAATGCTCATCATGAATAAACTCCTATTTGTGGAGAAGAATGTAGATCAAGATCAAACTGCAAAGAATGTGAAATCTTATCTTTAACAACCCTTTTCTAATAAGCGAACATTAATATCACAGTACAGGTCTAATTCTTCAAGCTTATAGTAACAGAAAATATAGGTTAAGCATTGCATTTGCTTGGAATAGTCAAAAAGATGTTAGTGAACAATGAGACATCCTCTCTTTTAGCAAAAAAATTATAAACTCGACATCTTTCGATGGTTGGGATTACAATCCAATGAAACTCCATCTTATCGACCTGACCATACAACAGGTGGTATGTTTTACAAAGATTAAATCCCCCATTCTATGCAGACTGATCTTGTTCTATGCCATCAACAGAAGTCCCTGTTTCTTGTCTGTGATACTGGGACAATTAAGGGGTTGTAATTACTTATCTTTCCAATAGCATAAATATTTAGGATACAGAAATACGTCACAGATTAATTGATTGATTGGTGTTTAAGCCCCTTTCCAACTCTTGTTCAATCATATCACGGCGACAGCCTATATATTCATTTATGACCTTCGTTTCAACAGTATTAGCCTAAGGCTCTGAAGAGTATCTTATATTGGTGCATCATCAAGATCATCGTCATCATCATTATATTCTACTTAAAAGTGGTATGCTGACAAATGTTTGTGTGTTATATTATTTCTACATCTAAAAGTGGTACACGTTCAAATACTCTGCTCACAAAAATTAAAGTAACAATAGCGTCCAAATGTAAACAGTGGGAGATGTTAAAACGCAGTAAATTCATATCACACCATATAAAAGTATGTAAGTTAATATGATGATGACACTCTTTAAATGTGCGATTGGTCAAAGTTCCATTCGCTAACAGGAGAGTTTTATTTAAATCTAGGACAGTTCCGACCATGCCGAACTAATTTTTGTTTACATCAATGACCATGACGTAATGACCACGTGACATCCTGAAACTAAGGTAAACGAAAAAACAAAATGGAGGACAGTGAAGGTTCAAATTCGACCGGAAAGCAAGTTTATTAACCGAATTCGCCGAAGAGCGATACAATAGAACAAACGGGCGTCTATTTTAGAAATAGCTTCCAACTAAAAGCCCCATGCAAATAAACAGAATGAGCTGTAGAATCGTTGGATATCGTAATAGTTCGGGTTCTGGAAATTGCCCGAGTCTTGACCAAGAGTTGTTGACAATAACATGCCAAGCAACAACCAAACAGGATCCAGTTGCCCATCCTGTGCATGCGCAGGCGTTTTATTGGGCTTGAACCAAACCAGATTCGGCGCACTTGACGATATACCACTTACCTGAACAGACCTACTGAAGCACAGCTCCCCACGAGGAAACTTGCTGACATCGCGTTTTACAGACTTGCCGGCCAGAACTTCTGAATACTACATCCAGGTAACAGTAAGTTGCCGGCTAAGCTGTATTTATATATTCTTATAGAGACCAGTTTCTCTATAATTGGCGCTGCGAGCAATTGAACCTCGTGAACACATCGGCATTTATAATAGTACTTGCAATTAGCGGTAAATATCTCGTGCTGAACGCTTTGCCGCGTGTTGTATTCACTGTATATTGGAGGCATTTGGGATAGCAATAGGTAACTCCGTGGGAGACTCTGAAAAATATCCCAAACGGCTATTTTCAAGATAAATAATTTTTTGAAGCAGCCAACTGGGATTTCAGGGTGCGGGTTTTATTCGCAAATTCCCTGCAGCGTCCAAATTGATTGAATGGTGTTTTACGCCGCTTTCAACATTATTTCAGTCATATCACGGCGACTCAAATTGAAATATCCATAATCGGGCATAGTTCAAGAGATAACCTCTGCTAGCGAGACTTTTTTCGCTGAAAACATGTTCTGTTCAAGCAGTGCCGCGTGAGGAAAGGTATATATGGGGGACTTATTGCACAGTTGGCCTGAAGTTGCCCATTTTCCTCACGGTTTTGCTACTCCCACGGCAGTATTTTACATTTGCTTGCTGATTTCACTTCCGTTTCCGGTTTCGGTTTTCAGCAGCTGCATTGTAAAATTTTTACGAAAAGTTCATTTTTATCGTTAATTGGTGTTATTTCTCCTGTTTTGCCTGACAATATTAGATTTTTTTTTTTGTTCCCCAACCTTTCGTAAGTCAGTTAATAAAAATAGAGGGGAGAAAGTCAGACTAAAGTTTAATTCATCGTCCCTGTCTCCAATCACTGTTTGGAGAACATTGGTCGGTTGCCCATACGGTTTTCGGAGTGGATGCTTTGAACAGAATTGATTTCTTATTTCTGTTTATCCATCTGAAACCAGGAATTTGGGGGACTAGACCAGATTTCCACTTTTGGGAGAACATTGGTCGGTTGCCCATACGGTTTTTGGAGTGGATGTTTTAAACAGAACTGATTTCTTATTTCTGTTTATCCATCTGAAACCAGGAATTTGGGGGACTAGACCAGGTTTCCAAAGGGATTGGGGAACATCTCATTTTTTTTCTCACAGGGATGTTCTTTACAGGCTGTCACCTTATTTCTAATTTTCTAAGTATATTAGAATTTGGGAACATTTTTAAATAGTCCCATGTCCTCGTCCCTTGTTTCGTATAATTACTTAATTACTAATAATTTTGAATATTTCACAATACTTCACAAGAAAAGACCAATAGTATTGAATTGAAGAGCCTTATTCCTTTTTAATGCTTCTTTTATTCCTTTGTATATCCATTTATTAGGACGTTCCTTTGTATTTGACTTATAAATACTGATGGTATTGATTAGTAATATTTAACATGAGAGTAATGTTGGTATTGAAGAATAACTTATTTCCTACATACTTTTGTGCTTTACCTTGTATTGTAATGAAGAGTACAACACTGATATTGAGAACAAACATTTTTTTCCTTTGCCATTTTATTTCTATAACCTTGACAGTTCACGGAGAGTACAACTAGTGATAAGTGAAACTTTAAATCTATATATTTACCAACATTTATCAATCCTTTATTTCCTTCATTTCCCAGTGATTAAAACATAATTTTTATTTCATAACTGGTACTGACACATGCAAAATATTTTTTTTTTTAATGTACTGCCTCTAGATAGCTTTATCTCTAGCTTGTAAAAACAGTTATTATTATTATTTGGTTAATATTTAAGCAGTGTCCCAATATCTTTTAAAAGTAACTAAAACTCCTAAATTGTTTGGGGAAGGATTACCAGTTTTGGTTCTTCGCCTTACTTTATAGAACTTGACAGCCTGTAGGAAAACTGAGGAGAAAGAAGACAAATTAATGTTTGATACGCTATCTGCAGAAGGGCAAACAAAACCAGAAAAGCCTTTACTCTTTGTCTTTTTAGTCATACAAGGGGAGGCTAGAATAAGAAAGGTGGAAAAAGAGACAAGTCTTTTCTCCAACAGCTTTTGGGTATCATTATAATTGACTAGGCCAGTTTGGAACAAAGACTGGTAAAGTAAAGAGCAAAGATTCTTGGAGAAGCCAAGAATGGATGGGAGTATTATGGGTTTTAGCAGGGAAAGCTGGGGGGGTACTTCTCTGCAATAAGAGATTTATATGTACCCGCCACCCACAGCTTAGGTCTGATTAATAAGTTGGTAGGCTGCCTTTGAGATCTAAATGGAACGATATTCCTGAAAATCTCATGACACAGCCTATGACTTAAACCCAATAGCCCAATGAACGCTTCTGGGAATGAGCATATAGGAATTGGTGACCTGGGTGCTATAATCTACCCAGATTATCTAAGTGGAAATAAATGGCCTTGTCAGTCACACAATTCTGCAGGGGTTGCGCCCATAGGGAAGCGGGGTATAGGGTTATCTCAGGAAACCAATGACCTACTTCCCAGGAAAATGGGGTTTCAGCAACAAAATGGCAGTAATTGATCTACAAAGCTTGGAGTCAGAAATAGGGTAAATGGTGCAATTCACACAGACATGTTTACATAAACATTTTGTCACGGTTGTTACCATTTTGTCAACAAAAGATCAAGCCACCTAGCCCTTCATGAGACTTGGATAGAATCAAATAGTTTAACAAAAAGGGTTAAACCGTTTTAAAAATCTAGACTACAGGTCTACAATTAAGAATGATAATATAAACAGTCATGATACCACCAGTATTCTTTTTGTCGAAACCTTTTGAGAGAGAGAATTAAAAAAAAAAGATGTTTCAGTAATAACAAATGTGACGTGAACCCCTCCCAGCCAAACTTGAGGTCTGGTTCTTAATATTTAACAGATATAATACGAAATCAACTTCAACATTCCCACAAATGATATTGAAAATTTATAATTATTTGCAAAGTGGGGAGTGTAACTATGGCAATTTGTCAAAAAAAAGCCTGTCACATGAAAGATTACTATCCAAGTCTGTACCTTTTTTAATGCAGAATAGTAAAACACAGTAACTTTTTTAAACGGGTCAGGGTTGGATAATAAGGCCTTCTGATCCTGAAAGAATTACATTGAGGCCTTAATTTTGAATGTTCAGGCAGTCATGTTAGAGAAAGGGTTGTAAAGATCTTAAATTATCTTCCAGTGGTAATTTTCTATTTGGTTACTTCAAAGTAGGATGAGCAACACCTAAATACCAGGCAAGTCTTTGGGGGATGTATTTGTACAGTAAAGACAGTTTGGTAACAGTTTAATTATCATTAGTGCTAATTTGAATCTGAGACAATATGACTTATGACTTTAATTTAGATACATATTACTCAGATCAGCCTGCTCTACAGCATTGTCTGATCTTGCCTCAATGCACGCTCTATTACAGTTGCCAAGGTAGCTTTATAAGCTATAGTAACTTTTGCATTGCTGTTGATTTTTTTTTTTTTTTTTTTTTTTTTTAATATAATATTGGGTCTATTTGTTTTCTTAACTCTTTGCTATACTTTTCTGGATTTTAACAGTTGTACGTGAAGAGCATCTGGGGGCATTTTGGGTGAGGGAGAAAATGCTGGTAACCAGCATTTTCTCCTTTTCTCACAATATTTTCTACTCCTTCAGGGATGAAGTCAATCATTTAAGCCAACTGAATTTGTCAACTATATATGCTTTTAATATGTGAAAACTTTTCCAGTGGTAAAAAATTCAAAGTATTGGTGTCATACAGCTTCCATTTTCTTTTAACATGATAGTTATTACAGGCATGTTTAATATTAAGCTTTAAAATTGCATTTTTCCTATAATTTTTGCATCTTCTTGGATCCTGTTTGTGTTAAATATACTAAAGCTGTAGATACATGTATATATATATTTTTTATGCCAAAGTTGCTGCCATTTTTTGGCGTCGTTGCCGTTGACGTTATGTGACGTTGATGTCATCAGCCTTTAATGATAAACACTATGTCCCTTGATAAAGGTTTGAAATAACCGAAACTAGTCGGGATTAAAATAATTTTTCAAAATGACACTTGGAGTTTGATCTCTTTTTATTCATTTACTTTAAAGACAGTAATTCCTCCGAATTCTGGGCAGCTGGTGAGTTGTTGTTGTAAGTCAAATTCAAATCACTTTCACAAACAACCTACCAATACTAAAAATCTGATGGCCTAAATCAGGGCAACCGTTGACATGGCACGGAATCTGAAAATTGCCAAACTTCGAACAAAAAAAAAAAAAAAAAAAAAAGGCAAGTTTGGGATAGGATCTGCCTATGAATTCTCTCAAGCCCATCCAATGGGTAATTCAGACGAAAGCAATAATTGCCCAAATAAGGGGAAATATGGGTGGGAAATAACTGCCTGATCATTCAAAACTCCTTAAAATAACTAGACACTGGAGCAGTCAATACATTTCTTTTAATCAAATAGCAGGTAGACTACAATTTGGGTAACTTCAACTTTGTTAGAGCACCAAACCTTGTTACTTGTGTCGCACGACCCATAAAATGAGAAAGGAGTGTGTCTAGGAGGAGAGCTTATTCTGAATAGATACTTAATGCAGGGGAGGGAACTCCTTAATTTCAGAATAAACTTCTCTGACAATTTTGATATGGAAAGGGAAAGTGTGCGATGGTAAATGGATTTCAGTGCCCTTAAGATTGCAGTGAGAAGGGATTTCTAACCTGTGCCCCTATTAACAGAGTTCTTAGATACCCTTCTGGTGATGGGTCGTTTTAGGAGTGGTTACCAATCCTGCCAAGTGGTAGATAACCATTGCGGTAGGTAACCAGGCAAGAAGCGACCTACAGTATGAAATATGGTTCGTTCCAGATTGCAGAATGAGATGGCTATTAGTATTACACCAATCACACTTGCAGGAAGATTAAACCTGTGTATAGAAGGCATATCTGGATATTTACTAGTTCCCGCCTTTCTGGAAGACATTGGGGTAATGGGCAGATATTTTCAAGATCAGGTCGCAAATCTTGGGGGAAAACTCTCAACTGCGAATGAATCTACGTGAATCCGTGTCCAAAAATGTCATTTTTCCAACGGAAGATGGAACTTTTAGTAAGATGGGTCTGGGGTAAAGGGTTAGAAATAAGTGATGAAGTGGTTAGGTATGTGGAAAAGTGGCCGGTGCCCCATAGTTCCAAAGATATGGAACGTTCCTTGGGGTCGGCCAAATACAACCGATAAGAGGAATTATAAGGGACTTTTGGAATTTAGCTTCTCCATCATATGCACTAAGCAGAAAGAATGGCCTAAGTGGTGGTGCATGACAATGTCATAAAAAGTAGCTCTAACATCAGCTCCAGTGTAAAGTTAACCTGATGGGACTGGTTTATTTATTCTTGATACTGTTGTATCCCAAAGTGCAATTAGCAGAGCCCGGCTATCACAGGTGCAGGGAGGACAGGAGAGTGTAATAATTGCTTATTTGAGTCTAATCTTTGATGCCTGAAGCAGGATGTATTGCACCACTCGTAAGGAGCTTCTTACAGCGGTGCGCGTTACTCGTCAGCTCAGGCAGTATTTCTCGGGGCCAATTCTGAATCCGTCTAAACCACAGCAGTTTTAAAAATCCGATAAGGTCAACTGGCAAGTTGGTTGGAGGAATTGCCTCAATATGATATCAAGCACTGGGTTTTGAGCAAGTATCAGAATGCTGATCAGTGCTCTATCTCTATCTCTCTCGAATCCCTCAGTGATAAGCAGAAAGTTATATACTGGGCCATGAATAACAAAAGTTACCCTAGGGGAATGCACATATGATCAAGAAATGATCAAGTTTGTGGAAGCAGCAAATATTATTTAGTACTTTTTACCAGACCAGTCCTTACGTACTGTGATAAGTGTAACTGTGATAGTACATTTCATTTTAAAAACAGGATGTATATGTATATACTTTTTTCTATATATCATCAGCCTGTTGGGTTTACAATCATTTACTTTTAAGTGCTATTTTTAAAGTTTTGGAAATAGATACCAATTTTGAGGTACTATTCTATGAGTTTTAATTTACCCTGATGGCATTAGCTTCACAACATGGACACAACCAAACATGTCCAATTGTAACGCCAATACCATCAAATTGGTGGAGGAACACTGGGTCAAACTGTGATGATGCCTTACAGGGACTTATTATTTTAAACTTTGGGTTTTATAGGGTTTTAAGATATAAAATTAAATGTGTCAGGGGTTCTTTTAAATAAAACGGGGAGGAGTGTAGAATCGTTGGATATCGTAATAGTTCGGGTTCCGGAAATTGCCCGAGTCTTGACCAAGAGTTGTTGACAATAACATGCCAAGCAACAACCAATCAGGATCCAGTTGCCCATCCTGTGCATGCGCAGGCGTTTTATTGGGCTTGAACCAAACCAGATTCGGCGCACTTGACGATATACCACTTACCTGAACAGACCTACTGAAGCACAGCTCCCCACGAGGAAACTTGCTGACATCGCGTTTTACAGACTTGCCGGCCAGAACTTCGGAATACTACATCCAGAAAACAGTAAGTTGCCGGCATTCGGCATACCTCGGGTGATGGGAGCCATCATATCCCTCGGCTGTATCTGGTGGATTAATATGCATCAGATCGATACATATCCGGAAATATGCCGGTTTATCGTTCTGAAAATTGTAAGGCTCCTCTTAAAAAAAGAAAACTTGAGTTTCAATTTTCTATCGAAATCTGTCTAACTGTGTTTCAGTTGAGTTGGCAAACGGTTCGTACATTCATTATTTATCAATTCCGATTAAAGTTTTCACCGACAGATAAACAGATGTGAATAACTTCATCGAGGTTGTTTATGTCGTTGCTAAACGACTGACAGTGGCGCGGCATGTATAAGATCACGTGATTCGCAGTTCAAATGGAAACGACCGTTATACGGACGAGGTTAGATGTAGGTACGGAATCGGCCGAGTTGTGACGAGTGAGTTGCCGGCTGAGCTGTATTTATATATTCTTATAGAGACCAGTTTCTCTATAGAGCGAAAAGCCGGAAAACAGATGCGGATTTCAGTTCGCATGGAAACCCGTTCGCATTCGTTCATGATCGGTAAGTCGCCTGTCGATTTCTCCATTTACTATTGTTATAGGACATGAAGAACTCTTCGATCCATGAATATGGGATAGTCAAATGAAAATGATCAATCTGTCATTTTTACGCAGAATTCAGCACTCGATTGACTCATTTTCTGCACAGGTAATGCAAAGATTAAATGTGCATGAATGTAGTCTGATCCTCGGATATACCATCCTCGTTGACCCAGTTTCGATTTATTCTAATGCATGGAGAGTAACGTAATGCTTAAACCTGAGTTCCGAGGATGCGGTTATACGCAAAACATATTTATTGAGGGTTTAATTATAAATCTAGTCTGATCCCTAGTTCTAACGAGACTGAGAAATGGCTTTGGAAAAATTTTAAGAAATAGGAGAAAATGTTGGTAACCAGCATTTTCTCTTGTTTCCACAATACTTTTTTACTGCATTACAGACAAATTTCACTGCTTGAGATTTTTTTCCTGCAAATATCTTAGTGTTGGACATGGCTAAAAACTTGTCTTTTTTTTAGTCCATACTAGTCTTAAGCATGGAGACTCAGTGTGCTGTACAACTTGAATGCAGCAAGAGAAGTTTGAAAATCCAACAGTGAAAATAAGTGAAGCAGAGTTTCCCTGTAGATCTACATACTCTTACATGAGGGCTGAATATAATCTGCACTATACTTTTTTTTCTCATATCTATGTTTGACTTAATTTCTTGGCTGCCACAAATTTGAACTAAGAACAAAATTATATTTGCCTTATCCTTGTCAGTTCACATATCAATGTGGTCCTGGTGATTCTTTTAACAGATAACAACATTTTGGAGGCGTTTGCAGACCACAAAGCTTCTATTAGATTTACATAATTTGTCCTTGAAACAAGAGAAAATAGTGCCAAAGAAAATAGAAAATTCTGTCGCCAACAGCATTTTCTCCTTTTCCCACAATGTTTTTAAAAAGTTTTATACCTCTGGATCATTACAGCACTGAATTGTATGCACATTACTTCTTGCTAGCCATGGGCTACATACCATAGCAAAATTTGTCAGATGAAAATTGAGGGAAAATGTTGATTGATTGTATGGTGTTTAACACTGTTTCAACATTATTTCAGTTATATTGTGGCAGCCAGTGCACCTATCCATGCTTTCCTGGAGTCTCTATTACCAGTACTCTGCACAATTTTCTTTCCAAGCCACTGGCTGCTTTCCCATATAACCATTGTCGAGACTATAATCAGAGGTGGGAGAGGAATGAATCCTGTCACAAGGACTATCATCAATCCACCGAAAGAAATTTTCCGAGCCGGGGATCGAACCCACGACCCGCTGTTTCTCAAGTCCGACACGCTACTGACTGAGCTACCATGGCTCGGCTTGAGGGAAAAGAAACACTTCCAAGCTTCTAACCCTGTATGTTACTGAGTCACTAGGCATACCCATGATAATGATAAGGGGAAAGATTAGAATCAGGTTGCTGGTCTGTCCATAATTACTCTCAGATTTGTTAAGGGCTCTTCTTGGACAATTTTCAACTATTGTCCTTCTTGCAGAACTAATGCATGTATGTAATTTTCATAACGATTTGTACACATAACGTTAGGTGGACTACTGAAGGACTCCTTAATACATGCGGTACATGTGGTATGGCCCTTATGCTTTTTTTTTTTTTTTTTCATCTGATCCAGAGCTAAAGCCACTGTTGGATAGTGTTGGAGGTTGTAGACCTACATGTATCTAATTTTGATGAAATGTAAACTCTATATTTCTTCAAATGTGGAAGAACTCTAAAGAAACAGCCCTAAAACTGATGTGTAGGTCGTTTCCATCTACCCAGTCATTTTCATTTAACCGAAGGGTTTAACCTTCATAAAATGTAAAAGCAATATTTGGAGCTCTCACTTGTTTTGTACATGATATTTCAGAGTATGGAGGGAACTATTTTGCACTTCTCTGGCCAATGCGAATGGATCCTCCGACATGGTGATACACAAACAGAATCATACTATGAAGATGCAGATCAGCCTTGGTTTCTGACTTTCATGATTCCATTCCAGTAGACACAGAATTTGGCCATCTACTTTCAGGTAACTGAATTAGGTAAAACAGATTTTACTTTCAACAGCCATATTCTTATTTACACAACTGGTTAAAGTAGTGAAAATTTAATGCATGTATTACTGTTTCAGTGGTTCACCTCAATCCAACTTCACAGGCTATGTACCCAGAGAATCATTGTAGATATAAGATTACTGGTATACTGTAAGAAGTTTTTGCTGTCTCATCTTGATCTTGAATGAACCCATCATTATAGGCTGGGTTGAAATGGAGCAGAATTATTGAAAATGTTCTGTAGGACAAAATAGACAGTTGAGATAACTACTGCTGTTCTTGTGCGACTAAATTTGGTATTGTCACTTAGGGGTTTACAGACCTTCTATACCACTTGTGATATTAGTAATGTCCTGATTTTTATTCAGCTGAACAGCTAAAAAGGGCTTCAGGATTACTTCATGACTCAGTGGTTAATTTAATGCATAATACAAGTAATCCATGACTCGGATTTAGTTCTCCCTGGGTTTTGTTGGGATGTCCATGTGCATGTTACTTCAGATATTGGTAAGTATAAAAACTCCAGAAATTAAGAATAAATAATTTATCAAACTGGTATGACTGATATCATGTTGACAGTTACACAAATGCATCACTCATTCAATCAAGCTGTGCTTCATTTGCAAAAGCGTCGTTTATTTTAGTGAAAGATGCTGCATTACACTGTTCTTGAACTAATCTACATGTACATGTATCATACATGTATGTGTAAACAGAATGATTGATCCTAGGAAATTGAAAGGCTAAAACCAATAGTCATTTGTTTGGTGTATAGCCTGTACCCATGATTGTACATGCTGTATTTTAAAGGCCCAGCAGCTTTAAACAAAGCCAGTGTTAAAATGCATTTGAATTTAAATAAAGTATGTAAAGTATTGGGAAGATGACAATATGTTGTTTTATGGTCAGTGCAAGTGTAATTTGATGGCAAAAAAAAAAAATAAATTGAAATCAGGTAAAAGAAAACAAAGGACAGAGCGACATGGCAACTTTTGACCTACTTTTAAAACTCCATTTTCTGCCATTAACTAACACTTGTACGAGCTGCAAAATAACAGATTGCCACCTTCCATTATTTCCATATTTCTAACTGGTATTATTTAAATTAAGATGCATTTTAAGACCTACTTTGTGTACTTTTGCAGCTATTAGGGCACTATGACATACCCCAACTCCATGCTAGTACAAACAACATGTGAAGTAATTTAGTAAAGGAGATGCGCCAACAGTCCTTTTTGATAGGTTATGCTTTTATGAGTTTTTGCAGCAAATGAGACAGCTTAGGTCTAAAGCAATCATATGCTGGATATATGCTGGAGGTTATTCTGTCGTCAAATGGAATGAAGTTGGAGTAAAACTACACCCATTTCAATAATTCCTTTTTTTCCTTCCCCAGAATTTCAGATTGAGATCAATTGAAAAAGAGATTAAGTATTTTTTTTTTCTTTATTTTTAGGGTATACAGCAGAACCATCAGATTTCCAAAGACATATTCTGTGGTGTTGCTGAAGAATATGTAGCATAGGAATATTTGGCCTTCAGTATGCTTGTTACGATATAAAACTGGCCGCTTCAGATCACAGTTCATACAAGGACAGATATGTTTCATGCAACAAGCAAAGCAATAAGGAGTAAATATTAGTTTATTATTTTAAATGCATATATAATCACAATAAGAATTTGTAGACAAAAATTAAAATACATTCATACATACAGCCATGTTAGAGGCTGTTGCCTGCTATCAGCTCTTAACCCAAACATCAAGGTTTCCATGTAAAGCACAATTTAGTAATTTAACAATGAAAATGATTTTAAGACATTTTTGGAAATGGAAGAATTGCTGGTAACCAATATTTCTTTTTCCTTTTTTCAAAACATTAACTACTCTTTCAGAAAAATATCATATCATTTCAGCTATGTTTAATTTTTCATCTGCAAATGTTATCAATTTGAACAATTCCAAAATTTTACCGTCCGTTAAAGGTTTGTGCACTTTGGTAATTTTTAATCCTGCTTGGAAGGGTAAAAATCTGGTAGCTGCTTTTGCTTTGTTTTGACAAAACTTGTTTTATTATATTTTATACATGCATGGAGCTGTCAAACCTCAGTAGAGCAGGCATCAAAATTTTAACATAAAAATAAACTTTCAATTCTTCTATAGATTTAGTTGTCGTAAAGGAATGTCTTTGGGCAAGACATTGCAGAGCCCCAGCTTGGTGCTAATTAAATACAAAAAAGACATAAGTGAGTTGTCACACTGACATGAGTGAAAATTTGATACACAGTATTATTATACTGCAAAGAAATGCCCCATGATCTGATTGGATAATATGCCCCAAACATACTAGTAAATCATGTAGACTGGCGAAACCAACGTTAAATCAGTTTCCCTTTCTGAAGCCCCGTATACATGACTACACTATCAACACAACATCCAAAATTACGGTGTCAATCAAGATTAACATCAAGATTATGCACCAAACTGCACATTTTAGCACTTTTTAACAAGGTTTCAGTGCAGTGACGTCAGTTTTCATTGAATTGGGGCACGCATAAGGGAAAGGTTGCTTCGTCAGAGTACTCAAGTTTCTAAACCAAAACTAGAGGCCCTGAAGGGCCTGAAATCGCTCAACTGGCAGTGATTTTGCTTTTATGCTAGCATACATTATGAATTAATGATGCAAAATCAATAGGGTTGAAAGCTACTTTTCCCATACTGTTTGTTGGATTTTTTTCAAAATCAATAGTGTTGAAGCTATTGATAAGATAAACAAACTGTGCAAGTTTCATGGAAATCTGACAACAAATGCAGGCTTCATCGTGTAAACAAGAAATGAAAATTTTCAACCTGAAATTGCTACTCTTCCCATACTGTTTGCTGGATTTTTCTCAAAATCAATAGGGTTTAAGCTATTGATGAGATAAATAAACTTTGTAAGTTTCACAAAAATCTGATAACAAATGCAGACTTCATCACGTAAACAAGAAATGAAAATTTTCAACCTGAAATGGCTACTTTTCCCATACTGTTTGTTGGATTTTTCTCAAAATCAATAGGGTAGAAGCTATTGATGAGATAAACAAACTGTGCAAGTTTCAGGGAAATCTGACAATAAATGCAGGCTTTATCGCGTAAACAAGAAAAAGACTAACAGACGGACAGAAGGACGGACAGACGGACGGAAAGACGACGCAAACCACGCCATGACATAAGCTCTGCTGGCTTTCAGCCAGAAGAGCTAAAAACAGTTAAAATTCGCTTAACCCTTTACCACACAATGACGACTTTTAACGACCCTGGGAAAGAGGCCTTTTAAAAACATTTTGGGAAAAGGAGAAAATGCTGGTAACCAGCATTTTCTCCTTTTCCCAAAATGTTTTCTACTCCATCAAGAAATGATTGTACTGTTTGAGCCATATTGAAATTGTCGTCTGCAAATGCTTTCAATTTGGACAAGGCTTAAATTTTGTCGTCTGGTAAAGAGTTAACAAACGTTGGAATGGTAAAACTTTGCAGTATAATAAATTTGTTGTACGGTCAGGTGGCAGGTGACTTGGAAACATATTCTGACCGTACAACTAATAATGTTTCAAGTGGTACAAAATGCTCCAATAAACAAAAATGAAATATTTACTTGAGAACAACAATTTAGTTTTTTCTAAATTGAAACTTTTTGCAGATGAAAAAGTAACTCGAGTTAATAAATGTCTCTTTAAAAGGGGAGAAAACAGTCAGGGAATAAAATGAAAATGCTGGCTACCAACATTTTCTCCTTTTCCCACAGGCTGCATTTTACCAACATTTTGTCTTTATCCCACAATGTTTGCAAAGCGGGTCTTCCTCAGGGTTGTTAAAACTATTGTTTTAAAAAGGGATAAAATAATAATGTGTCTTTTACCTCTGTTTCGTTTACTAGTATCCTAAGCAAAGTCTTTAAAATTCACTGGCTGTTCCCCCCCCCCCCATGAGCAAAATCCAAATTATGTTCAGGAGTTATAGAGGGTTGATTCCTGTTGCAATGACACTTAACAAACATTGGCAGTAAATTGAAATAACCGAGGATTTGAAGGTGCTTGCAAGTCCACCATGGCCTTTTGGTTGATATGATTTGTTAACCCATTAGCACACTATCCCTATTTTTGACGACCCTGAGAAAGAAGCCTTTAGAAAACATTGTGGGAAAATAAGAAAATGCTGGTAACCAGCATTTTCTCCTTTTCCTACAATGTTTTCTACCCTTCACAAAACAAATTTCAAATTTTCAGTCATTTATATTTTGTTGTTTTGCAAATGCTTTCGATTTGGACAAACCTAAATTTTTGTCGTTTGGTAATGAGTTAAATATTGTCCCAAATATTCAACTGTAGCTGGAGCTAGAGAGGTACATGTAGTTTCAATAAAAAAGTAACCTCCCCTAGATCTTTAGCCAGTAATATCTGTAACTGACCAAGTAAACATGAGTAAGTGTTCTGCTTCTCCTATACAGTTGAAATACTGTTGAAAATAGAGTTATTGAATTGCACCACATATCAATTAAATATATTTACTTGTTTCTGTTTCTCTTTCTAGCTTAGGTACTGTATGATGGAAAGTTCAAAATCCATAGACAACAAGGCTGAACATTGACTTAAGGATACCGATAAGATATGATCATCAAGTTGGACATTTTTGTGACTATGTGTGTTACAAAAGTGATAATTATTCAAGTATACGTAACTCTACACCCAGTTTAAAGTTCACGAATTTAGCAACAAAAACATATCTTACAAAAAGTTCAAGACCAATAAAAAGCATGTTTGAGCAAACTGCAGTTGTTTTCAGTATCTACACATGTTCAAGCTTTTAAATCATGTATGCAATAGCCCTGTAGCAAACAATCCTGTGTTTTAATGACCCCGAGGAAGAAAGCTCTAGAAGCTTTGTGGGAGGAGTAGAAAATGTTGGTAACCAGCATTTTTTTCTCTTCCCTGAATGCTTTCTACCATTTTAAAGACAAATCTAACCCTTTCCACCACACCGAATCTTTTGTCTAGGAACACTTTCAATTTGGACTAGTCCAAAATCTGTCATCTTATATTTAACCTATTTCTGTATATGGTTTATAAACTCTTTACATACAACAAAATTTTAGACTTGAAAGTATTTACAGATGAAAAATAATACATGTGTAGTATGGAAATTTGTTTTTGAAAGTTGAAAACACTATGAAAAAAGGAAAAAAAAATGCTAGTAACCAACATTTGCTTTGTTTTCCACAATGTTTTTGCAAGTCTCCATCTTTAGGGTCATGACAACTCGAGAATATTTGGTAAAGGCTTAACCCTACAAAACCCCTTTACAAAAGGGAAAAATAGTTAACGAAAAAAAATAGACTCCCTTTTTTTCAAATGTATGGAAAAAAATATGATACAAGGTGCAATTGCTTATGTTATGCAATTGATTTTTCTCCTTCAATGTGTTTCACAACCTTCACCTGTATTTAATTTACTCTTTACGAGACACCACTATTTGAGACTTGTCCAAATTGAAAGCATTTTCAGATGACTAAGAGAAAATGCTGGTTATCATCATTATTTCCTTTTGTTATAATAAGTTTCTTCATAAGCCTTCTCCCCCAGGGTTGTTAACCCTTTACTGCCCAATGCAGACTTTTAATGTCCCCGGAAAGAAGCCCTTGGAAGACATTTTGGGAAAAGGCGGATATGCTGGTAACAAACATTCTCTCCTTTTCCCACAATGTTTTCTATCCTATCGAAGAAAAATAGCTCCATTTGAGCCACATTGAAATTATCATTTACAAATGCTTCAAATTTGAACCAAGGCTAAAATGTTGTAGTCTGGTAAAGAGTTCAATGTTGGTATATGGTACGAGTTAGCAGCTGGAGTGAAAAGGCCTGTTCTTAAGGATTGGATTATATGGTATTGTAACACCATTTTCAACATTTTTTCAGCTATATTGTTTTTCGTGAGAGTGTCATTGGGCATGACACTTCAGAGCCTAGTACTGGTAAAACCCAGGAAAAACATGATTATGTGGGCTGTTGCTGTGATATGACTGTTGAAAATGTTGAAAGCAGCGTAAAATACCATTCAATCAATCAATCAATCATCACTGTGGCCAATGCACTATCCATGCTTTCCTGGAGTTCCTTTAACCAGTACTTCTACCAATATTGTTGAAACAATGGTCAGCAGTGAGAGAGAAATGAATCCTGTCGCAATGACTATCATCAATCCTCGGACAGACATTAGTCTAGCTAGGGATAAAACCAGTGACCCACCTATACTCTAGTCCTTTATGCTTTTCCAAACTGATTCAAGCTATTGAATACCATAAAGTATGCCAATAAACCGTATAAATTCTTTCTGCAGATTGATGATAGCCGCTGCAACGAAATTCATTTTTCTCCCTTCCCAAACATAGTTTGAACTTATTGGGCTTAAAGATAATGTGTATGAAACACTGATTAAACAAGCTCTGACAGCTGGGATGGGTGCAATGGGCAGTGTGATATACTAGTAACTAAATGATATCATTAAACACCAAAAAAACTGACAAAGAATGCATTTCTCAGAACAGATTAATTTACCCTATCAAAAACAAATTCCATCATTTGATTCTTGTTTAAAAATCAACTGCAAATACTTTAAATTTTAACAAGTCTACATTTTTGTCTTATGGTGAAGAGCGAATAATTAGATTTTCTTTTCAATATACTACATTGATACTGTTAACCTTTAAAATGGATATCATTTAAAACCACCTACACTGTTTTAACTAAATTACAATTTATTCAAAATGTCTCTTTTTTTTTTTAAACTGAGTCTCTTTTATTTCTAATTTTGTTATCACAGTACCACTTCCCAACTTTGTGCCCATCATGATCTCCACTGTTGACGGGCCATAAAACGCCGTTCAATCGTGTCCTTGTAAGCTTGACTTTACTGGGCCGGCTTTGTGCAAAATGAGACATTGAAATGACAAGATTATAAGTTTCTTACTAAATAATGTAATATACATGTATTAGCCATGCTCTGTCAAAAGGGTGTTTTATGCATATGCAAAAACTATCTACCTGTGTCAGCCTGTGCAGGCTGACATGGGATGACACTTTTTGCAATTTACAAATTTTCTGCATGTCAAAGGACCATTTTACCATCGGTTCAATTCCACTGTTATACAAAATGGGTTTTATGGATCCATAATAAGGTGCTTAGTATAATACATCACTGAGAGTTATTAAGCCCATGTTTGCTAGGGCAAGGCTCATACATCTTGACAAATTAGGTTTCTGACAAAAATGTATGATCACAAAATGCATACAAGGTTTATGCCGATTACATGGCTACAGACAGTTTGAAAGTTCTTCCATACTTTATGATGGGGAGATGTCTGATGTGCATACACTACAGACTTTCTTGGGAGTCTTTTAACGAAATCCTAGGAAGGCCATTTGAAAATTATGTGCTTGTTTCTAACACAGCCATTGAGACTGCATTTATATTTTCAGTGTGAAATACAAGTTTAAATTGGGACTACCCGGCTGAGTGGTAAAGTGTAGGACTTATACTTGGATGCCCCTGCTTTGAGCCTCAATGAAAGCACTGGGTTTTCCATGGGAGAGTCCTTGGGCATGACACTTCACAGCCATTGCCTAGTACTGGTAAAAGACGGGAAACGCATGAACAAGCAACCTGTCCTAGTGGAGTGACTGATATAATGTTGAAAACCATGTTAAGTACCATTCATTCAAACAGCTATTTAATGAGATTGAAGAACACATGTATTTTTAACATGGACAATTTCAGAAAAAGGTCTTTTTAAATGCGAGTCTCAAATTGTATTCCTAGACCTATTTTACAAGAAATACTAATTTCTTTATACTGTAAACACTGCCCTGGTGGCCACCTGAGTATTAATTATTTTCTAGACGGCAAACTCATCCATATTGAAAGTATTTGTAGGCAACAAGTTGAACGTTGCTCAAATGATGGAACTTGTTTAAAAAGGTATTTTTTTTTTTCCTCTCTCCACTATGTTTTCAAAAGTCTTCTTATTTTTAATGTAGAAAAAAAAAAGATCAGCAGGAAAGGGGTTCAGCAAGCATTATTTTGTATAGAGGAGAGTACATTACTTTTACCAAATACTCATGCCAAACCCAAATGGTACAGCCAGTAGCATACAGGACTTGACAATAGGGAGTTGCTGGTTCAAATCCCAAGCTCGGCAAAATTCTTTCCCAGGATCAAAGATAGTCATTGCAACAGGATTCACTCCTTTCTCACTGCTGATAATTGTTTTGAAAACGGTTACAAGGGAAATCAGCCAGTGGAATAGTGTGCAAAGTAAAGGTAACAGAAACTCTAGAAAAGCATGGGTAGGTGCACTGGCTGTAAGAAAGGAGCATTTGCTTGTTACAAACAATTGCTTCTTTCCAAAACTTGCTTCTTTCCAAAATTTAAATATTGCACATGCAGTCTATGGCATGGATGTACAAAGCTGAACCTTTGTCTGGTCAAGTATTTAAGCTCTGAATACAAAAGACATGCAAGTTCTAACATTAATGTATTTTAGATCCAGACATAAATATCATTGAAATACCGGTTGACATGGATGTTGTTAAAATATGTAAAAAAAAGAAATCTTTTCAGACGAGATATAACACCAGACTGGGGTATCTAATCATCAGTTTACAAACATCTTGGTCTCTCTGTCTCCCTAAAAAGATACATTGTTGTTTGATTAGAAAGGAAAGTGACCAGTAAAAAAGACATGAAAAACAATATTCTCAATCACAATGTGTTAGATTACTTGAGTACAGTCTACTAATGCTGATAGTCTTCAACTGTCTTGCATCTGTCAGGTTCATCTGTATGTGATGAATTGATTGATGAAATAACATCAAATTTGTCTTTAAAAACTGACTGTAAAGATATCTTTAATCAGTGTGTTAAACCAAGTTCTTGAAAGTTGAGACTTAAATATCCTGTGTTGACATTGTAGTCAAGATCAGAATGTACCTAGTAAGAAGTCTGACACTTGATATAAAAAGTCGACCACCTGATGCTAAACTCGGATCAAAATTCGTCAGCAATTATTGATAAAAACGAAATTCTAAACTCATTCACTACCTACGATGATCAAGATCCGAACGCACATAATGTAAAGTCTGGTCTTCATTATAAAACGTCCACAATTTGTTTGACTAGTTTTCCATGGCCTATATTACAACCCTGTGTACACATTCGACTTTGTATACGCCGAATGTCTCATTGGTCGAAATAGTAATGGGCCGAAATTGTTATCGGCCGAGATGCGACGTCTCGACAGCTCTGACAAGAGGAAATAAGGTGTTTATTCATGTCCTGAACAAAATCAAGGAAGTGCAACTCCGGTTTACCATTCAACATACAAGGAACGCAGTAATTTTAAGAAAATTAAAATCTTACCGAAGTTTTGTAGTAGCTTTCATGTAGAGGGAGAACATATTGTACGTGTAAATACGTCATCATTATCATTCACGTGATGCCTAAAATTAGGACATCAGAATCATTCCGAATAGTACCACACTGGAGAGACCTTACGTACTTGCTCCAGGTCAACGTTACTGCTCCTGTCAATTCAACGTACCCGCTCCAGTAAAAAACATGGCTGCGCCCATAGGATTCGACAAGGTAAGCACAAAAACATATTTTTTTACATGTTATTGAATAGATATGCAGTTGCAGGTTGTCGCACGGAATGTCTGGGATGTCAGTGCACGTTAATCTGTAGTTCTTTTGGTGGTTAATCGTTTGTTGAAGACGTTTAATCCGACAAAGTTCCGTCGGCGACTACGATTTCTGGAAAAACACTACTTGGAGTCTCCAAAAACCTTTGTAAAGGTACATATACACTCGATATTCTGAAGTGTGTGCCGTGTCAGATGACCAATATAATGATTATCCTCACAACTATAAACCGAAAAAAATCAAATTGCAGTTATTAAATGATATTTTGTCATTTTTGCATTACAACGTAACATGCTCCTAAATTCAGTACAAGGATCCAGCTCCTGAGCTGAAAATACGGTAAGCGTATGGGTTCGTGTAACAGTAAACAATTTTGGCATTTTGGTCAAGATTCTATATTAATTGTCGTAGTCACAGTCATAGGTTCGTAATCGTTAATAATAGCAATAATCATCATTATGCACGACCGATTGTATATTCAAATCAACTGAACATCTATAGACATCGGTTTATGTAATTAGTTAGAGGCTAAATAGTAAATTCTACAGGAATATAATACACCAAAAAGAACAAGTGCAGTGTCTGTTTTAACCCTGTACCAAATATTTCCTAATTTGAATAAACTGATGTAGAATGCTAAGCAAAACACTGGGCATGTTTTCCTTTTCTCACATTGTATTCTATCAATGAGATAAGTATCTTTCAGTTAAGTCACAATTTAAACTGTTTTCTGCAACTAGATCCCTGTCGATATAGATCGGTTCAGATGTGTAGTTTGATAAATACTTGAATGGCAGTGCAATTCTAAAACACGTTGAATCTTTATTTTTTCTATCAATAGGCCTAATCTTATTGGGCTTGTATTCAGGCGATCTCGGGTTTCCTGTTTCTCTCCCCAGTTTTATTAAGCTGGCAGAATCAGACACTCATCGTGAAAAAATGGAGAGAGAGAGAGAGAGAGAGAGAGAGAGAGAGAGAGAGGAAGGATGGAAGGAAGGTAGAGAAAGGGAGAGGTGGAGGAAGGAAGGAAGGAAGGGAGAGTGAGAGAGAGAGAGAGAGAGAGAGCGTGGGCGGATTTGTCTAATAGGCCTTGATGTCTTCTCAATTTGTTTCAGAAAGTAACGATATTAAGTTGTCTGTAACAATTTTATTTTCACAGTTGTGTATGAAAGTGGTCAATGCTGAATACATTCATTTCATACATTATTAACACTCACTTGAAAGTTGCATATACTTTACTTTAAAAAACATAGAAATATGAAAGCGAAAACAATTTCGGAAAATGATCACTTTGTTACGAAAGCCTACATACGAAAGCCTACAAGGGTCAAAATGAAGGTAAAATATTTTTATCAAAAACACGTAATAACGTGAATTAAAAACACCTTATAACGCAAAAAGAAAGTCGCACTAAGGCCAAAAATCTCGTAATAACGTGTTTTAAAACATGTAATAACATGTTTAAAAGTCGCAGTAACGCGAAAAATCTCGTAATAACGTGAATTCAAAATACGTAACAACGCAAAAAAAGTCGCACTTACGTGAAAACATCTCGTAATGACGCGTTTAAAAGTCGTAGTAACGCGAATCGAAAATTTGCAGTAACGTTTTTTTTTTTACTTTATCAACATTAGATGAGTACAGTTTACATGTATGTGCAATAAATCTTTGACATTGATTCGAATTTCCCAATAAAGATTAAATTGTGTTGGTTGTGAGTATTGTTTGTTTCAGCGTTATTTCAACCACATCACAGAAATCACTTTCTTATTAACGACCTTTCTAGAATTAGCTATTATTAAGTCTGCATCTTTACTTTGCCTTGCACCAATAATTCGCCAATAACTACCAATAATTCGCATTAATATATTTGAAAGCTACTGGCTGCTATCTTAGATCAACGTCTTCGAAAAATGACAAATGGTGAAAGAGGAATGAAACCTTCTGCAATGACGATTATCAATATCCGAAAAGAATTTGGCTGAGCTGTTGTATCCAGCCATCGAACAAACCCCGCCTAGCATGTTTCAAGCCTTTTATGTGATTAACTGACCTACCAAGCTCTGCGAGATCTCGACCAGATGTTCATGGAGTCGATATTCTTTAAAGGAAAAATCACCATGAAATAATGCATTTTCAATGAATTAAGCACTGATGAAAAAGGATCAAATTCGAAAGAAACAAACAAGACACAGACATTATGGAAGTTGCACTGATTGTTTCATAATGTAGCTTTCATGGGATAATCTTCCGTGGTTAGGTGGTCAGGATCATTAACTTGTAATAAGAAATCCTGGTTCGATCACAGTAGTGTCAATAGTACAGGAGGAATCCTCGGTATTCGGAGCAAAATCCTCGTTGAGCAAAATCCTCGGTGAGCAAAATCTTCGGTTATCTAATGACGTCAATCCATTGATTTTAGGCATTTTTTTCAATATTTGTTTAGCTGTTTTCAGAGCATCGATGACGTCATAACAGAACATATAACATCCATTGATTTTACGCATTTTTTCAATCTTTTGTTTAGCTGTTAGAGATGGATGATCAGAAAAAAGAAAATATATTGAATAAGTATTACTTTGAAGAACAAAATCCTGCAGCTTTTGGTGGACCGCAAATGTTATGGAAAGTGTTAGATCGAAAGTATCCGGGTGTGTTTACGATCGATTATGTGCGACAATGGTTGAGCAATCAAGATTCGTATGCATTACAAAAGCCAGTACGATATCGTTTTAAGACCGCAAATGTGCGAGTAACATCTGTAAATGAGCAGTGGGATATAGATTTACTGTCCATGGCTAACTTAGCGGAAGAAAATGACGGAGTGCAGTTTCTACTTTTTGCGATAGACATCTTGTCAAGAAAAATATGGGTACGAACGTTGAAAAACAAAACGGCGAAAGCTGTCTTAGAAGCAATGAAGAGTATTTTATGTCAGCAGAAGCCGGAGAAGATTCGAGCTGATCGAGGATCGGAATTTGTTAATAGCTGGTTTAAAAAGCTAATGAAAGATGAAGATATTTATTTTTTTACGACGCAAAATCCAGCAAAGGCTTACTATGTTGAACGTGTTCAGCGCACAATCAAAAGTTCACTTTACAGAATGATGAGACACAATCACTCGTACCGTTACATCGATTCTCTAGAGAACATCGTCAGTAATTATAATAACACACCGCATCGTGGTTTGAATGGTTTAACGCCAATGCAAGTCGATAAAACAAACGAGGCTGATGTGTGGGCTTACATGTATTTGAAAAAGAAACCAAAGGTGAAAACTAAACCTGTGTTTACTTATAAAGTTGGTGATTTGGTGCGCATAAGTTTTACTAAACAACCGTTCCGTCGAGCATATCAAGAACAATTTACTACAGAGGTCTTTAAGGTGTCTGCAAAATTATTGAAACGGAATACCCATGTACAAATTACAGGATTTAAAAAATTATAGTATTAAAGGTTTGTTTTACGCCGCTGAGTTACAAAAGGTCAATAAAGACGAGAACAGTTTGTGGTTTATTCAGCGAATCATACGAAAGAGGAAGCGAAACAAGAAGCTTCAGTACTTTGTCGAGTGGCAAGGATTTCCAAAGACATTTAATAGCTGGATAGACGCAGATGAGGTCAAAGACGTTGGTGAAAACGTGTCGTAAACAGACATGGATCGATATATCTACGTTCAAAGTAATGAGAGCAAAGCTTACTTCGAGAATAATCAAACCTTTAAATTTAGAATACACTTAAATCTACCTTTATTTTTACGGGGATTTGGAAAGTGGCATTAGTTCAGTTTAGCGCCAAGAAAAAAACAAAATCTAAGGCATCGGATGGTATTTACATATATTCAGATCTTTGCAAGGAAAGTATCGTGCGCGGACAAGAAAGACCATTGCTGAGACGAATTGAAAAAAATAAAAAATCTGAGTGGAACTACGTATTTGACAATCCGTTCTATGTTCCTGTCAGAAGAAGTGAGGTGAGAGAATTTGAAATCTATATAACGAATGAGGACGATGAAAACGCGACAGAGTTGATTGAAATAGTGCGCTTAACACTTCATTTAAAACCATATCCATTTTTGTAAAAGACGATGAAGTTATACGTTCCTAATCCGCAAAAATGGGTCGATTTCTTTGATGCTGTCAGCTCCGGTCACGCATCCTTGAATCAATCAGGCGCTGGTAGGAGATTACAAGTGATACCTGTTGACCGCACAAAAAGACGTGACGACAAGCAATATCCTGTCAAAACAGTTTTACCGGCTGAGCAAACAACGGCTCAAGCAAAATCAGAACTAGAACGACAGGATATAAATCCATCTGCAATCGTAGATATGCTTCAGACTAGCAAGAACCGTCGAAGAAGAGGAACCAAAAGGAAAGGAAATAATCGGAAAAAATTGAACAAACGTGTTAAAAGACAATACGGTGCAGGTAAATCGTCGCCACCTATCAAAAGGAAATACAAGAGAAAACGCAGCACTAAACGATCGCGCGACATTTTCAAAATAAATTAACAATGTAAGTGTTTAACGAAGAACAATTTAAAGAAGGACTTGTGTCTGAACTTGCTTTATTTGATTTGCCACCGACACAAACCAGCGTGAACGACGTTTATTATGAAGAAGTTCGACCATTATCTCAGGTGTCGGATGACAGTCCGTTCGAGTTTAGGATTCATTCGCAAAATTCTAGTGATTATTGTGATCTAAAGAATTCTCAAATTTATGTGAAATTGAAAGTGGAGAAGGCTGACGGTACTGCATTAACAACGGAACCAGTTGGACCTGCCAACTTGTTTTTACAGGCATTGTTTTCTACGAGTGAAGTGACGCTTCAAAACAAAGCCAGTTTAACGTGTACCTACAACCCATATCGAGCGTACATACAAACACTGTTGAAATATGGTCAAGATGCGTTGGCAAGTCAAATTCAAAGTCAGGTCTGGATAATCGACGACGCAAACTCTCCTGGTGTTACGGATCCGAGTTCCACCAACAATGGTTTATACGAAAGAGCAGCTCTGATAAGCAAATCGAAAACTTTAGATTTACAAGGACCGATTTTTCACGATTTATTTTCTATGGATCGATATCTCATTAATCAAGTAGATGTGAACGTGAAACTCTATAGAAGTCCCATCAATTTTTGTCTGTTGGCAAAAGATAGCAATACTGATTACAGAATTCAGATTGATGATATTTATGTATTGGCAAAGAAAATCTAAGTTAATCCCGCCGTTATCTACGGTCATTCTCAGATTTTAGCAGAATGCTCTTTATCCATTTACGAAAGTAGAATGCCGTTCTCAAAATATCGCAAAAGGCAGTACCTCTTTCCACTGGGAGAACATGTTCCAAGGACGGAGACCGGACAAATTAGCGATTGGCTTTGTGAAGAGCAAGGCTGTAAATGGAGACTATACGACAAATCCATTTAACTTTGAACACTGTAACATTCGACATATTGCTTTATATCTGGATGGTATAACCGTTGGTTGTAATCCTTTGAAATGCGATGTTGATGCAACTGATTGAACAGCTGTTGTGCGTGCTTACACTAACTTGTTGATGTCAAGTGGTAAATGGCGATTCGATGAAGGCAACGCATTGAACAGAGAGCATTTTGCTAGCGGCAGTTCACTGTTTATTTTCCAAATTGAACCAAATTACACGCATCATGGAGAATTTCTAAGCTTGTTCAAGAATGGAAACGTCAGATTGGATGTTCAGTTTACCAAAGCTTTAACAGGTAACTACTTAATGAATCCTATACAAAACGGTAAATCAGTAATCAAATGAAAAGCATTTGCAGACGATTTAATGTGTTTTAAAATGATGGAATTTGTGTTCGAAAGAGTAAAAACATTGTAGGAAAAGGAGAAATACTTTTTCCCACAATGTTTTTTAAAGTTTTATTCTTCAGAATTGTTTGTTAAAAACCTGCAAGCATTGTACAGTAAACCTCAATCAATTTAAAAAACTCGATTTATTAAAGCTACTTGTTCTGCAATGTTTCTGAAAAATCGCAATGTTTCTAAAAATCGCAAATTTCTCACTAGAAAAAAATTAATGGATAGAAATTGGATGTTTTTTCACACAATAATATTATCTCTAAACTTTTACGTATTACATGTATTTTCAGAACCCATGAGTTGCATTGTTTATAGTGAAGGTCCGTGTTATTTTGAAGTGAACAAAGAAAGAGACGTTATTTTTCCATGATGAATACGGAACAGCTTTTATGCTGCATTAGATCCATTTTACGTCGACATGTCGTGGGAGTATTTGCTGCGAATCGTCTACCCCAAGAAAGATTTAATCGTCCATATGGTTTGATCGTTAATACAGATATCGATTCCAAACTGGGAGTCCACTGGTTATCAATATACGATGATGGTTATGGAAATATGGAGGTTATGGATACCTTAGGAAGATCGTTGAGAGAAAACAGTCGTTTCATTGAAAACTGGATAAATGGAAGAGCTAGAACTGTATCATTAAACAATTTTCAAATACAAAGCAATGATTCGAATGTTTGCGGACTTTACTGTGTTTTATTCTTACATACAAAATTTCTCGGAGGCTCGCTGCAGAGTTTCATTAATGTTTTCAGCAAATTTAACTTAGACATTAATGATCGCTATATTGTTGAAATTATGACACAAGCCTTTCCGCAATGTCTTCAAAATAAAAATAAATGAAAATAAATGAAAATAAATGACAAACAAATGAGCGCTTTGCTTATTGGTTTGTGAGCCATTTATTACCGTCGATCAGACTGATGCATTAATGAATATTTTTTTCTCAAATTTAATTTGTATTAATGGATTCATTACATCGTGATATGACTGAAATTTTGTAAACATTTGTAATAAAAATATATATCTTCAAGAAGTGTTTTGTTTATATGTACGTTAAGCTGGAATTGAGCTAGAACGAGATGAAAACGGTAAAAACATTCTGACGAACAAAAAGATCGTTTTACGAAAAAATCAAATATTTATTCGTGTAACATACAACATGGTGTCACTTTAACATCTTCGATGGTGAAAGAATGTTGTTTTAAAAGTATGACGTTTTCAAAATTCTCAAGCTCAATTGCAGTAATATTACTTTGATCAACACTGCCATTTTGATCAACACTGCCATTTTGCATACCGATTTTATAATAACCATAAGCAAAACTTTCGACATTGTTAAATAAATATCGTTTATCGTCAAATGCAGAAAGCGATTGCTTTTGGACGGTTTGGCCATAAAGCAGATGCTTATGACTTGTCAGTGAATTCATTGAAGACATGTCGCTGTCAGTTTTACCGTGTAATTTTCTCAGTAAATACTTAGCGTGTGTGGACAATTGTTCATCATCGATTATTCTATTCTCCGGCGCCAAAGGAAAACAATTATGCAAGTCATGCAGATATGGTGGATAATAAAGTGATACTTCAAGAATATATCCAGTCTCTCCGTGTTCTGGGATCTTTGTGACGTCAAAATTTTCAATGTCATGACTTTCTAAGAAAGTAAAATCTCTCACAGGTAAATGCGCTTGCATGGTTTGTCCATAAAGGTTGTTAGCATCGATATGCATGAGATGGCACTTTGGCTTGTTAGGATCATAATCTGGCACGTATTGATGATTTGCTTTTGCGTATCTGTGGCTTCTTTGAGATATCCCTCCTCGTATGCCGGATTCTATCATCAACAACTGATCGATACATGTTAAAAGCTCCAACTGAACGCCTGACATTTTCAAACAATTTGTCCAAGAAAGTCCAGGTGAAGTATAAAAGTGACAGGGATCGAGACCATACTGTTTCATGCACATGTTTCGAAAACTTTCAAAAACCGAAGAAAGCAATATTGTGTCTGTTTTCACATATAAATTGTGAAGGTTAAGCAAACTCTTCATTTTAAAGTGCTTGAATACTTTCTGAACAAATTCATAGTCTTCGTTCGATATGTTTTCACGTTTAATAGAGGAAAAACACTTTTCCTGTGAAGGGATCTTTTTTTCGTCGAATTTTTCAAAAGAATCCATATATTCATATGGATAAACACCCTTGCGAAGTAGCAGCTGAGCATCATCTTTCGACTTAAGGTTGGTCAACTGTAATGGGATCGTGAAACATCGGCCAATGTCGGTCAATGTCGGTATACTACGTACAAAAATCGGATTGCCTCGGTAAGCTGCGGAGAACGGTCGTGCTTTCACGTAAACTGCCGGACACGGCATGATTAAACCATCTTTCGCCTTTTTTTTGATTTACGGTGATAGTTTTTGACGGATATAATATTTTTATAGTTGTTTCGTCGATTAATGTGACCGATAAAAAATAAAAACAAAAAAATACGAATTTTTTCGAAAACTTCCGGTGTAGTTGTCATGCAATTTCGCGACGCTAAAGGCCGATTCTAGCAAAACAGAAAGAAAGGCTACCCAGTCTTGCCCCAAGATCAATTTTGACTGCCATAACTATGCTTGTGGATCCTTTGCCTGAGGCTTGTGTTCATGTTGAAGTTGCCATGACAAGTGATAGCTGGAAGGTTGGCCGACGTCGGTTGAATTCGATGTTCTTTCGAAAAACTTGAGAGCGTGTAAATTTTGCCTTCTTGGGCCTGTTTCCTTCACTTACGACAGCGTTGTTGGGAGAAATATAGAAAGGACTCGGTTGATATTTGTATGTGAAATCTGAATGTTGTCATTTGATAAATAATGTGGCCTGCGGAGGGACCCACCGGCACCACGCCAAATCAAGAGGGATGCCATATTTTGTTGCTAGTACTAAACTGAGTTCAGGTAAGTCCTGTCATATTTTCTATTTATTTTTGAAAATTTTGTTATACCTGAGTTGTTTGCTTAAAGTACCATATACATGTGTCTGAATCACTTTTTTCTGCAATAAAAAATATTTCTGAATGGATAGATACAGTACATGTATGTAGATCTAAATGTATCTATATAATAAAGTACAATGTTAGCCCTTCCTTGAAGCCCCCCCCCCCCTCTCCTATGTATAGTCTCAATCAGAAGACTTTTAGGGTGCTTTCTTTCACATTTGGACATTGTTTTGTGCTTGGCATGGTCCAGAAGGCAATCAGTGAAAAACTGAAATAGCAATCGGATACAGTTATCTGTACTACAGTACTCCAATATATTAAACTGTGTAATACACAATGCGCCTAGTCTCCAAAACGTATTGGGCAGTGTTCACACGTTTAAATTCTAAAAGCTAAATCAGGCCCTTGTAAATTGCAGATATTCCTCCGAATTCCATCTACTTCTTGTTTGTGACTGTAAAAAGTTAATATGAATTTTGAAATTTTCTTCAACATACCAATTCAAAGGTCTGTCAGCTAAAGTTAAAAATGGCCACAAAACCTATTCTATGAAAAATTTGGAATTTGGGTGGAATAAAAAACCCAGAAAATATTGGGGGAAAAGCAGAAATTGCTTGTAAAAAGCAACCTCTGTGTTGGCCAACAATATTTTCACAAGTGTAAGCAACATTACTACAATTACAGAATTTCTGGGCAGACTGCTGGATCCTATATAATTTATTTTCATTGTCTTTATGACCATAAAACATTTTTTTACAGTCATGGTTGATAGCCTGGTTGGACCTAACAGTTAACAAATTCCTGGCTGCTTTTTTAAGCCAACTAGTGATGCAAATCTAAAGAATATGGAACCAGGAAGAGCAATCTGGAGGGGCAATTGAATCACTGGCAAAGGAAACCACCCAACTAGCTGCTAAGCAGGCATACATAGCAAAAATACAGTAGGTTTTACATTTTCAAGCCTTTTTTTTTTCATGAAAATAATAATTAATGCTCTGAGATAGGGAGGCAAAATGAAATTGAAATTCAAAATGACCAGCTATGTCTTGATTTTTTTCTTATAAGGAATTATTAGGTTGATTTTTCTAAACCCTTGAATGGTGTAATTAGGAGCATGCTGCATATTTTAACCCTTTACCACACAATTCCATATTGTTTTGTCAAAATTGAAAGCATTTGCAGACGACAATTCAGATATGGCTTATATAAGGTAAAATTTGCATAAAATTGTGTTAACTCTTGGTTATAAACACCTATTTACAGTGCTACTAATACCATGACTTATTGTAACTTTTTGTCTGTACAAGTCGAAAATAAGTTTTGCCTTCTGCACAGGAAAATTATTCATTCATTAGCAACTTGAAATTATAGGTTCTTCTGAATTGGAAATATCTGCAGGACATATGAATCAGTTTTGAAATGCCATAGGCTGATGATTTTACCTTTCATGCTATTAAAATACTGTGGGAAAAGTGAGAAAGTGTCTTGCAGAGCAATTCCCAGAAATAACTTTGAAGTTGCAATATTTCCTTTTTTTACTGTTGACTGAAAGTTTTAAATCGACATATCTAGTAGGTTAAGGTTTGATTGGCGTGAACTGTGCGAAATATTTCCGTGACCATTCTGGACATATGCCGAGCAATGCTGAGGATAAAAATAGAATATTAATTTATGTAAATGATCTTTACCTGGGTCAGGTTTAATGAAATAGATAATAACTAGCATTTTATTTCAAATTTTGATAATCATTAATATCACATACACTCAGTGAGTAATCTGGCAATATTTCACCAAGTGGCATAAACACAGAAAGATAAATATTTGTCGAAATATGGGCCATGCTCTATGAAAAAGAGACTTAATGCATTGCTTTGATCTATTATACCAAGCAAGGCATCAAATAATTATGGGTCTATAAACTCCATTTTGTCTAACAACCAACTGAGTCATGAGGTAGACTGGTCCATGGAAATACAGAAAATCTTCAAACGGCAAACATTGTGGGCCCATGTAAGCCTGGGCGGACTACACAGGCTGACCTGTGTCAATTCTTTTTGCAGTTGCAGCTCCCTTTTCACAGAGCATGGCTCAACTATATATGTACACATTCACAGGTATTGGTCATGAGCAACATGTGGATACCAAACAGATTCCAGCTGCTGTTCAACCTGACAATTTCAAACACGTCCATTTATCTGGAAATCCAGTTTTAGAAGAAACAGTTGCAAAAGTGTCTTTGTGTTAATATAAACTGTAACTGCTGATTATTTTTTTATGTTTTTCAGACAACGTTTATGTGTTTCTTGTCATGTAACAATCATTTTGTCACAAGTATTTTAGATTTTCCTAAAATAGATATGCATTACAACATTCACTGTTGGATAGGCTTGAAAACATTTGAAAAAAGGGAGAAAGTGCAGGCGCTGGGTAACTATCCTTTTCCCTCAGTCTTTTTGAAATGTTAACTGCTACAGAGCTGTTGAAATACCCGTTTGTTTGTAAAAGAGTGAAATGGTATAGAAACAGGATCAGACCAGAAAGATCATACCAGGATCATGCTAAAAAGATGTGCGGACTGCATTTTGTGGAAAAATGTTTTATTAGTATTTATAGATGATACTATCTTTATTCCAAAACATTTTTTTAAATGTTGTCATATTATGGAATTATCCATTTGAAACAATACTTAGACTGCAGTAAGCATTGTTATTTTTCATATTGGTATGCCCCACTTTTGTTGTATTTTTACATTGTTATAACTAGAGCGAGAAACATGGCAGAAAACATGCGTTTGGTTGTCTGAGCAAATGGTTCTTTTTTCACAATGCTTTCATAAATGTTTCCAATTGGATATTGACTGTTTTCAGTCATTTAATCTGTGGTTACCAGAGTATTCCAATCATACTCCAGTGTGGTTCATTGGAGGCTTTGCTGTGCAAAAAGTGTTCATGAATGTTTGTACCTGATAATTTAGAATTCTTTAACTCTTTACCAGTTACAAAATTTTGACTTTTCCAAATTTAAAGCATTTGCAGGTGATAAATTTGGCTCATAGAAAATGTGTTGTTGGTATGGTGGTATTTAGCAAAAGGAGGAAATTCTGATCATCAGAAATTTGATAACAGGATTTTCTCCTCTTCCCTCATTTTCAAATGCCTTTTTTCTCAGGGCTGTTAAAACACCAGATTGTTGGGTAAAGGGTTCTTAAACATGGCTTTGTGGCTTTTACCACTAACTCTTTACCACATGGCAAAATTTTATACTGGTCAAAATTGAAAGCTTTTGCAGACCACAAATTAAATGTGACTTGAATGATTAGAGTCTGAAATATAAGAAAACATGGTGGGAAAAGTAGAAAATGTTGTCACCTGCATTTTCTCCACTTCCCACTATGTTTCCAGAAATTCCTATTGTGTGGTAATTAGTTAAGCTACAGTAGCAATTCCCCAGGGTTGCATGCTATATTTTCTTTATGAACATTTATGCAAAGTCATTTAAAAATTCTCAAATGGTTGAACAACAGCTTTGATGAGACTCTTGACATTTTGACCTCCTAGTGTGACCTTGACTGGGTGTGAAAAAAATAATTGTTTCATCTTGTTAATCTAAAAACCAGTTTCTGGTCTTTGTTAGTTTTTGATTTCTCTGTGTCTTATTATGACTAGGAACTTTCAGCCTGTCATTTATATGCAAAAAAGTTTGTCTCAGTTGAGAGTTATCTGCCCGTATTTACTTTTGCCTACTATGTATGCTAGGAAATCAACTCAGCCTTGCATGGGTGTCTTGTTAAAAGCTTTCAGCAGGGTTATTGATATTATGCATGAAGATTTTTATTGTTTAAAGGTCTTAAAAACATTTTACTTTGTATTTTTTCTGAGCGATTTCAGTATGTATCTTTCTTGTGTGCCGCAGTAAAATGAACAAAATATTGTCATTTAACTGGTTTAAATTGTAAATCTAAATCTGTAAGCACTAATTAAGATTAATTTATCAATAAATAGTTCACAGAGAAAGTAAGTGGTGTGTTTTGAACTTAAGAATTGAATATGATTGATTTTAGTTAACATTTTTGTATATTTTTATGGAAACGTCAAAATGGGGGTGTGTATGTTCAAAATCAAATATTTTCAGTTACGTGCGGTGAAAGATGCTGAAAATCATATATGTTGTTCAAAATGGGTCTTAGAAAAAACTGAGTATGGTTTATCCATGCCCCTTTCATTGAAGTATGATATTTCTGACGATAACTTGGAGGGTTTGTCTCAGAAAATGGAAAAAATAAAGAAAATCCTGTTTACACTTTGTGTTAGTTTTTTCATATAGCTCTGATTTTTATGATTTCACAAGACAATTGTTAATATTCTTGAAAGAACATTATGTGCTGAGACTTTTAGTACCAAATTTGATACAAAACACCATAAATTTGAAAAAGAAATATTTGCATTTTAATTCCTTAGGGGTGGTGTCAATTTTGCTGCGGAGTCCGAAATGGGGGTGGATTTTCAAAAATTCATATAACTTTACTTTTGACCGGGCAATGTTTCTGATTTTTCATAATTAAGACACTAACACAATAACAAATAAGATAATATGATTTGTTTTTCATTTTGAAATACTGCCCATTACAGTTGGCCTACCTTAAATTCCGATAATAAATGTGGAAAAGCATTCAACCCTTCTTGCGCTAGGTTTTCTACCAAAGTATCTAAAGAGCTCGGAAGAAACTGAAAACTGTCAAGAAACCTCAATCCACCTAATGAAAAGCTGACGTATTGTTCGGAATTTTGAGCGATACAAGTCAACCGTTCTTCCTTAAAATGACCTAAGGTTTGACAGAGAATGTGTGCATCAAAATTGTTCAGATTATGAAATAAAACTGGTGTGAATTTGACTTGTTTGCAGTTTATATTGCATTCGTTGTGTGCCATACCAATACATTTTCCAGTTAAATGATTGTGATGACGAACTGCTCTTGCATAGGTTACATCATACAAGCTCAATTTCTTTTGACAAAGACAGCAATGTGTTGCACTATTAATAAATCGTCGATCATCCTCTGTTATCGACATGGGTTGTACAGTATCGAGAATTCTGACAATTTCCTTCCGTTCGTCTAACAAACACTCTATTAAACGCTCGCTAGAATCCCTTCCGTGATAAATAACGGTCGGTTTTTCGTACCGATTGTCTTCACTTACAACCTTGTAAGCAAAACCGCACACTTCTAGTTTAGATGTTGGTGAAGAAAAGCTTTTGTTCGGATCAGGTAAACAGGTGTGTAGTTTAACATTGATTGTTTCGAAATCAGCATAAATAACAAACGGAACTTTCAAAGTTTTCTCGAATTCTCTAAACTCTAAAATATGTTTCACAGGAGAAGGCAAATCAATCCTCTGAGGTCCATGTGGGATACAATATGGTTCGTGTTCCTTCAATAGTCTTTCATACTTAAACCCATGGAGACAGTAATTACAGAAATAATTTTGATGTTGATTGGGTTTTGTTCTCGACAGACACCTATTTAAGTTTTTTATAAGACAATAATGTTCAAGTTCGTACGATTTCAACCATAGCAAGTTCACATGGTGAAGACGACCTACGTGTCTAGTGATTCGCAGAGGAATCAGAGTGTCATCTTCATATCCAAACACGTTTACAGAAATGTTTTCATTTTTGTTTTCCACGTTATGTATATCCGATATTGACACAGGATAATGCACATCAGACATATCTATTTCATGTTCAAATGGCGTGTAATGTCTTACGCATTCTGGTTCTTGAGTTGACGGGTGTAAAGACGCTAGGAGACAATATAAGAAACACTTATTATCAATATTATAAATGTTTAATATACTACCAGTGCAAGCAAGTGTTTTAGGTAAATCTATGTATGTAGATCCAGTTAAGGGTTTGTACACGACGGTGTGGATTTCAAGTTTCAGAACTCTCTTCACATAGAAATTTGATCCTTCTTTCATGAATTTTTCTAGACTCTGATACATTTTTTGCATTGCTTCGTTTAATGTATGCTCGTCTATACGTTCCTCCGACAGCAGCATGTATGTGTTGCTTCTGAAAAAGGGAGACGTTATAGTCGATTCATTGCCGTCATCACGTTGCATCTCAACCTGTACGCACAAATTCCACTTTATACCTCCATGTTTTCTTTTTCTCTCTTCTAAATATAATTGTATTTGCTCTCTCATATTAGCAAAAAAAGTTAGCACGTCATATCGTTCGTTTTGTCTGGGATATATGTTTCTGTTTGAAACGCGGTCTCCGAAAGCCGTTTCATTATAACTGTGTCGATCTTCTTTTTCAGTGTTATTTTGAGATTCATTTCTATTTTCGTCCGAGTCCAATGTTTTGGACACCGTTGCCATTCTCCCGCCTTCTTGATTCATCGGATGCTCTTGTTGAACATCTTGAAATAAGTCATCATAATTTCGAAATTCCTTCACACAATGTCTACAAGAAAACTTTGTAGATTCACACTGAGATCGATTTCCGTGCGCAGAAGCATTATGTCTGACAATATTATACCTTTTGGGAAAACTTTTATGACAAACTTGACATCGAAATGATACATCTTGTTTCCTTTTCTCAAATTTTAATCCATGTTGTCTGCTTTTGTGTTTATTTAAATCGGATTGACGAACATATGACTTTTCACACAAATTGCATTTCCGCTTTGGTTTATGACATTCCATATGCTGTTTCAATGATTTTAATTTCCTATATTTCAGAGAACATATTGCACACACAAAGTTCATTTCTTCATCATCATCATGTTCCCGTTTCATCTTCTTCAGTTACAAATTAATTTCTATTTTCACCACTACATTTTCTCCCACATGCGAGTTTTAAACAGTCAGACAAACCGCTTTCAAATGTTATAAGTACACTTCTAAACGAGATATATAAGCTTCCATAAATGGCGCCAATTTTTTTAGCGCCAAAAAAATTTTTAACGCCAAACATTTGGCGCTAAAACTAAATGTAGAACATAATTAAACAAAAATAATATCTAGATTAAGTTTGATATATCTTCACAACACTTTCAAGTTTTCTTTCCCACTATATTTCATAATTTATCCACTTTTTCCTTTTGTTTAAATGCGATGTAGTCTGTGATTTTTTTCGGTTGATACTGCCTCTCTTCACAATTTTTGTACTGAAGTTCATTTTTGAAATCGGTTTATCCACGTAAAGTTTTGGTCTTTTGTCGAACTGTTCTGCTGTTAAGTCGTTATCCGTGCCAATGGAGTCTTGAGTCTTTGAATCATTGTCCAATTTCTCGATTTCTTGTTCGGCAGTCTTATTTTCAGCACTGGACTGTATTTCCTCACCTTTTTGTTGTCCATCGGTTTGTTGTGACTGATTAGCTAAATTTAGTATGAATTCATATTTACTTTTGGGCACTAGCACTAATTCGCTATAATTCACTTTTCACGGCGGCTAAGAAAGGTAGAAATAATTTTAATTTTTTAGATAACAATATCCTTCTTCTTTTCATTGAAATTCCTCTGCTGACAAATTGGCGAATGATTTTTTTCTGTCTTGACAGACGTTTTTTGTCTTCATTAGATAGCGAACGATAACCCTGCATAATGTTGTACACAATTTGAACGACATCATTTAACTGAGATCTTTCAATGTTCTCCACTAATATTTTTTGCTGTCTATGTAAAGTATTAAGAAGTAAACGTAAAAAAGCTTTTTGATTTTGGTCGAAATTTCTCAAGTTTCACACCGGCTGATAAACAATCATTAACTGAGAAGGTAAAATCATGCTCCTAAGTTTATACTTTAAATCGGAGTGTGGTGAAAGATCTACCAATAGATATCCGTATTTACAATCAGTTGCTTTTCTATAAGCATCCATGAAATACTTTAGTTTGTTTGGAAAGATTTGTCGGCCTAAGGTCTGTATTTGAAGCTCATCGCGAGCGTTTTTAAATAGGAAGAAATAATGAGTATTTAAACTAATGGTTCGAAATTCGCGTCCGGGGCAAAAAGCATTTTGACATATGAGTAAGCAGAAAAACTTTAAATGGTGCGCGTATTTGCAATAAATATTTACAACACCTTTGCTTTGAGCACTTTGAGTCGTCAGATCGTCAATGACGAGAACTTCTTCTCTTGGTTCTCCCAGATGCCAAGTTTCTAGCTCGTTTTTCGTTGGAAGACCTTCGTAGAACGTGATGTTAGGAATAATCTCCTTCATTTTTGCAAATAAGGGTTGATCAACGCTGTAACAGTGATAAATCGCCTTAATCGGTTTAGCGAAGGCTCCGTCAGCTTCTTTCAACAGTTGGAAAACAAATGTGCTTTTTCCTACATTACCAGGACCTGAAACATAAATAAAGGATTTTGCAGTATGTTGAAAAGTGCTTTTAAATAGTATTGGTTTAAAAAAAGTAAAAATAATCGGAAAACAAATTAAAAAGAAAAAAAACTAACCTATCACTTGCGCTGTAGAATCTGTTTCTAGTTTTACTGCACTTTCCATAATGAAAGTGTGTACAAAAGTGAAATCAACCGACTGCAAAATTCTTTATTTATATTCAAAAAAATAGAGAATAAAACAAAAATAAAAAGACTGAATGCGGATTACATCTTTTTCTTTTATTATACTATACTCCGTTTACATGATATATCATATTACATACATATTGAACCCTTTACCAGACAACAAAAATACAGAGGAAAATCCTAATTTGAAAGCATTTGCAGACGACGAAATAATACCCGATCGAATCGGTTGAAATTGTGTCGGAAGGAGAAGAAAAACATAGTGGAAAAAGGAGAAGAATGTTGCTTGGCAGCATTTACTCCTTTTCCCATCATGGTTTAAGAGGCATTCCTCCTCGGAGTCGTTCAAATAAGAAATAGTTTGGTAATGCATTAAAACAACCTCCTATTCAACAAAATCAGTTTAACAGTTAGTCTTTTCATTTTGGTTTTCCATTGAACAAAGTTCGTGTTGCTTACAAACAAACATTTGATGACTGCTTGATAAAATATGTCAACAAATATGGAAAAATGTTCAGAACAAAAAAGGCTTTTGTAACAGTTTGCTAGCACGATATCATAATCCACAGCTGAAAGAATATCGTCCATATATAATTCCAATAGTTGTTCCTCTGATAAAGTGACACATGCATGGTTCAACTGAGATAAACAACAGTTTTGACAGCCAAAATATTTCTTTTTAAACACAGCATGCATTTTTCCAAGAATTTCTTGCGCGCAGTAAAATTCGAAATAAGACTGAACCAAAGAAAACTTAGTAGATTCCATGTTCACACTTGTTTTCCCATATCCATGTTTGGTAAACTAATGGATTTTATGTCAACATCACAATTCCACTGAGAATGCACGTTTAAATCGCTCGTAAACCAATTATAGTGTATTTCGTTTTCGCCTGTCCCCATTAGCTTCATATAAGCGCAATCTGGAGAGTATCTGTTGTGTTCGATCGTAGCGATGTCTTGTGGTGTCCACCGGCTCACTCTAATTCCGCAAGCAAAGCATTCTACAATATCTGCTTCTTTCGTGTAAAAAAAACCTGCTCTCGCAAGCACATATTTTTTCTGTTTCATTTGTCTCGGCCAAAGCTCAAATGTTGATACACGATCATCGTATGAAGCATACTTCTCTGTTTTTATGCGTTGGCCGAACAAAATAGTTTCACTCAAACTCATTTCTACCAATGTTCGTAGTCCTTGTAAGCGCTTGGGTTACAAATTGCACATTTATACCACGAAATTTGATTCAAATGAGGATCATCACATATTATTTCAGTGGCGGGAAACGTCCCGCTAAGTAAGTCCATTGGAAACTGTGAGGATGTGTTAATATCGACGTTGTTCAGGCTTTGCACACCTACTGTTTGTGGCGAGGAAATCTCGCTTAATTCGTTACCATCACCCTGCAGCGCGCTTTCAAAGTCCCAATCATCCATATTTAAAAAGTCTAGCACATTTTGCGAAGTTTCTTCTGTGTTCTGCTTTTGAGTAGTTTCTTTCAAGGTCTTGTTTGTTTTCTGTTCTTGTTTTATTTTTAAGACATTCTGTTCTGCTGTATCAGATGCAAGGGGTAAACTTATTTGACTATGTCCTCTGTCACTACTATCTTCATGATCAGGAGAGCATTTTGTTATTGTGCTGTTCTATATAGTGTAATTTTCAAACTGTTTTTCCGACGAGCTTTGCTCTTTGATTATATTCACTTTGTGTCGGTTCTGCTTTCTTTTACCTTGACGTTTCGATTTAAACTTTTTCGAAGCTGACTTTGTATAAACTGGCTTGTCTAAATTTATTGAAAAATATTTTTTGCGTAAAATGAGACTTACTTTTCAAGTGTCTGCTAACGTAAAACTCCGTCATCTACTTTTTGCACGAATTACAGAAAATGTTTTTCACAGTATATTTTTTTGTTTTTCCCATGACCGTCACAAAGAAAATATAAATCCAAAACAGAAGAGAAGTTGTGTTAGTTGTATGGTTGATAGCGGTTTTCCTTATTACGTTTGTAAACCACTCTAACGTCTCGTTGCGGTCCTGAAGTTGAAGTTGAAGAGCTTTCTTCGTCTTTTCTCTCGGTGACAAGAGGTTGTACGTTAAATGGCTCTCTGAATAAATCTTCTTGCTCTTTTACCGAAGCGTGAGTATTCTGAAAATAAAAGATTGAAAATGAAATAAGAGATTTTGTTTTCTTGTTGTCAATCTTTGAAAAAAGTGTATTTTTTTCGGAAAAAAAAATATAAATATAATTTTTTCAAATACATATATACATGCGAGTACAATTCTTTCAAATTCAGAAAATCAAAAGAGATGTTTAAACAATATGAGAGAGAGAGAGAGACAGACAGACAGACAGACAGACGTGATAATATTTTGTTTAAAAAGAAATATATAATCTGTACCTGCTCTGTTACGATTTGGTTTGCATAGTCCTCCATGTTATATAAACACACTCTAAGGTTTTTCGGAAGATCCCATTTCATGGAGAGGGTCTTCCTTTTTGACTTGTCAAGCTTCCCGTTTTCCCACGCTTTCGAGTCATCGTTAATATGTATGTATATGTCTCCATTCCATCGAGTTAAAGAGACACTTCTACCATACGCAAATTTACACCGAACACGATCTAAAAATCCAGATGTATCGTAGGATGTTTGATAAGATGGTTCCATCTTCGAAAATGTGCTTAATAATTAAGGATTTCCTCAGTATTCGAAAATGAGCGAAAGTGTGCAGAGATTCGAAAATTTGTGTCTTATATAAGGTTATACTTTAGATCTCGTCACTGCTTTGGCGGGAGACCGTTTACTTTGTACAAGTCATAGTCACAACAATTTTGGCGCAATGCTTTTTTTTTTTTTTTCCGAAAATCACGTTCACACTGAATGATAAATTATTTCTTTTTATCTTAATTCTAGCAAGGTTACCTTCAAAACCCATGATTCGGCAAATTTCTGTCTAAAAATAGAATTGTTCAACTTACGTAAGGTCACATTTATGACTTTCACTGTTTGGCGGGAGATGGTTTATGCTCTAAAAGTCATAGTCGATACAGTTTTGGCGCGAAGTTTTTTTTTCTAAAAGTCATTGTCGCTACAGTTTTTTTCTAAAAAGTCACGTTCACAATAAATCATTAAAACGCGTGATACGGCAATTTTCACCCCTCCTTATCTCCCCAAAATAGATTTGCTTTTTCACGGTCACGTTTTGTCATCTGAAAGAAAATTTATCAAACGAGAATCTTTTTCGTGCACGAAGGTATTTCGGTGTTATTTTTCGAAACGCGAACAACCGTCACACTTACATTTCGAGAAAAAAGGATCAGGTTGAATGCATTATGTCTTTCGAATTTCAAACACTGTGGGCAGAGCAATGCGGTGTATGCTATGAAGATAAAGAACGTTACTTCATAAATTTGTGTAAATGCAAGGAACTTCTTTGTGAGGATTGCTTTAAAAATCTAAATACGTGTCCTTACTGTAGATTATCGTTAAACAAACAACAAACGAGAAACACCGGTGAATTTTCTTTTCAAAGTAACGTTTCAAATACATTTTTGGAGCCAGACGTATCAAATTATACCCCAGTACCAGGATTTTTTCCTTCAACTTCACTCTCTCGTCAAGAGGCGAATAGAGCTAGGAGAAATTGGAATTTCTGGTTCCATTACATCAAAGAACGTGAGATTCTAAGGCCTTACTTACATCTTTACTTACAAAGACACATATTTAACCATGATCCATTCCATTTTCTTTTAAATACAGGTCGATTCAATGATCGAGACGGAGCCGGCATATCTTTGGACAATACAGAAGCGCGACGTTTCGTTCAAAATCAGTTGTCAACTTTCTTAAACAATTAACAATATAATTATTAGAATTGCTTGGGCTTTTTGCATAGGCAAAAATACTTAAGCTCTTACACATTAAAAACAAAACCTGCAACCATTTTCGACAAAAGACGTAAAGTAACTAATCATAAAAGTCAAAATAATTTTGCTGTGAAAAGTGCACAATATGGGAAATAGAAAAGATTGTAACGAATTTAATCAAGAAATTTTAATGACTTTGATGACATCTGTCGATCCTTTACACATGCAACCCTCTTCGATTGATGAGCACACTATTATCATGTGTATACGTTGAAAAGTTGGTGTCTGTCAACTAGGAAAAAAGAAACCTTTCACAAAGACAAATGGAGAATTTATATTTATTAGTGATGCGGAGTGTAAATTTTGCTCTTTTGTTTTTGAGTTTTGTTTCCTTGCATGAAAAGTGACGTGTAATAATTGTAAAATAGGGGAAAAAAGAAAGAAAATGGAGAGAGAATGTTATACGCAATTTTTTGGACCTAATCAACGAGCGTCTTTAGTACCATGCAATCACTGCCTACATGTTCATATATGGGATATGTCCAAAAGAAAAGTAATTTCTATGCCGTGGAGTGACGCTCAAGATTTGAGAAAATGTTTATCCGACTTGGAGTCGTATTTACCACAAGTGAGAACTGAGCCTCAGGAAACTGTCGACCATTTATCACAGACGGAAATACTGACTTATTCTAAAGAACTCGGATCCGACTGGCTTTTGTTCGGTGTGCATTTAGGATATAGTTATCAACAAATGGAGTCTTTAAAACGCGAATATCCCCGTCAAATAGAAACCTTACTTTATGTGTTAATCGATAAATGGAACAATGTAGTCAAAACGTGTGATGAAAATCCTAAATGGCTTCTTGCAGCAGCATTTCATGCCATTCGTGACAATCGTACAGCTGTAAAGATCTTGGGCAGTAGGGAAATGTTGCAAATGGTGGAAGGAATTACTGTCAATGAAACTACAAAAAAGAAAATTCAAACTATCACATTTTAGTATATCAGATTTTACAAGTGTTATTTCTGGACTTCTTTTATTATTATTTTTACCAAGTACTAGCAATGGCTTCAGAACTTTGATTTCTCCAGGGGAACCTTTTCGATTACAACATTATATATAACTCGAGTGTAGTATGTCTATGAAATAATGACGCAAATATAATTATGTGTTTAAATGTATTTCAACTTTTCTTTGGTAACACATTTATACGACATCTGGAATACATTTTATGTGATCTATTTCAAAGAATACATTCAAATAATTGGATTTTTTTTAGAGGGATATGTAAACACATAAAACACGCCCACCGTAAAGTTAGCATATATTACGTGTACGTAATTCTAACAGCGTTACCGTTAATGATGGAACACAAAAACCATGACAGATTGTTTCTCTTTGTTTTTTTAATTGTTTTTTCATGTCAAACACAATCAATTACTTGTCAAAATGACGTAATTAGAGTACTACCAACAAAGTGCAGTAGCAGCGGGTTAAGCTGCGGGAAATAGAGTACTCGAGTCCGGGAATTTATCAAGTAGAGGGAGTTTTTTTTCAGAAGTTGAAACGGCTAGAAATAAACCGATTTACACAGTCAAAACTAAATGTTTCAATGTTTCAAAATCTGAAATTCATTGAGATTAAAGACACAAATGACTTCAACTTTACATGTGATATGATAATAGGTTGTCAAAGACCAATTGATGTCAGACTCGTAGATGAGAGATTACTCAACAAGCAAAACCTCACATGTTGTGTAAGTACTTGTCTGCTATATATGTACGGTCAAGTTCATTATTAAGTAACTCACTATTTTAAGAGATAGCCAATGTTTTAATCTCATCTGATTAACTAAAATTTGTATTTAAAGAGACCAACTGGTGTGAGAGGCCACTTTCTAATTTCCTTGTGGTCTCCTAACCCTTTTTCCAAACAACAAACTTTTGGACTAGACCAAATTAAAAGCATTTTCAGACAATAATGCAACTGTTGCTGAACAGATGATTTCTGATAGAGTAGAAAAAAAAATGTGGAAAAAGGAGAAAATGCTTGTTACCAGCATTTTCTCCTTTTCCACAATGTTTTCAAAAGGCTTCTATTCCAGACTCGAAAAAACCAGGGATTGTTTGGGAAAGGGTTAATACAAATTTGACTGTATAGTGTATACTCCTTAGGACAGGCTTATTTTTTTTTTAAATAATCTTGTCAACTGCTTAAATTTGTGTATTTGCTAAACACTTAGTGTTTTGTAAGTTGATCAATCCATTTTTTTTGGTCTTCTTATATAGTTTCTTCAGGGAAAAAAAATCCAATATGAATTGTTGTACAGTTTGAACAGGCTAAGCTGGAATAATTTTTTTTTTTTTTTTTTTTTTTTTTTTGTTTTGTTTTCCAGATTCAACATAAAGATACAACAACTGCTAAACAGACAACACCCATCACGTCTGCAACATCTGCTAAACAGACAACACCCATCACGTCTGCAACATCTGCTGGATACACAAAGTCTGCAACGTCTGGTAAACAGACAACACCCATCACGTCTGCAACATCTATGAGACACATAAAGTCTGCAACCTCTGCTTGACATGTAACACTTACGAATCACACATCTGGAACGTCTGCTGAACATTCAACACGTTCTGTGGAACGTACAACAGGTACACCTCCATCTGTGACTATGCATGACGAACTAAGTACTCATTTACAACCAACAAGTACAAAAAACAAAGCAATAACAAATTCAATGCGGTCGAGTTCTGAAGCTTTTCCCCATTATCGTATAATATACAGTATTATTTCCCTCCTAACCATGCTATGTTTGATATCTACACTTTATTTTAGGAGAAAAATGCAAAGAATTCAAAAGATTGTGAAGCATTTATATCGAGAAGTTCATAGACCACCATCATTTCATGAAAATGCACACTATTTAAAGCCTGTGAGGACATATGTTTTTGCATCTTCTGATAGTCTAGATAGTCATGACAGTAGCTTTAATGTCTATGAAGATGTTGACTCAAGGGATACAAATGCACAGCAAATGAATATGATGAGTCATGTAGAAACAAGTCATTTGTAGAAAATATTTTACAGAGACAGTCGAAAATTTAATATACTAGTATACCTTCAAAGTCATTGACATGCTTTTTTTTCCCCATATAACCTATCCTTTTTTCTCGTAATATTTATCTCACTCCCTATCATAAAAAAAAGTGGATTGTTGAACTGTGTAATCCTTTACAATTTGCTATGGAAAGGACATAAAACATTTTTGAAAAGGGAGAAAGTGCTGTTTTTGTTGTTTTTGTTTTTGCAGTTTTCTTCCTTTTCCACAGTGTTTTAAAAAGCCCTCTTTACCAGGGTCGTTGATAGTCAGGATTGAGTTGTAAGAGTTAGAGATAAGTTAGTTTTAATCCATACGTTTCTTAATGTATTCCACATATAAAAAATCCTTTAAATGATATGCACAAGTGGTGTAGGACAAGATCAGATTGCAAATAACATGCAATATGATCTTGAAATCTACACCGTTTGCCATGCTATAACTGAATGGCTTATTTGAAAATGTTTATTACTTCCACTCATATAGACCTCTGCTGATGACATACTTTAACACCGTACAAACAAATTATTTGTTGCTTTGTAAAGGATTAATCAGTTTATATATTTTCCATATATAAACCATTATTCAACCTTCCCATGTATGTCTCCTTTACAGTAATTGGACTTGCCACAACATTGGGCATAGTTGGTGTCACGTTCATACTTGGATTGGTGCTGATGTGCGGACACAGATATAATTGGTGGAGACTCAAAAATGTAACATTGGGGAAGGATGGTATTTCATTCCGACTAGAAAGTCTACACACCGCAGGTCCAAGGAGAAGTCTTTCTGATTCAGCTTTGAATGTAACAGCCATCTCTGTAAGCACTCCTTCAAACACGAGTTCAAACATATCGACTTCTCCCATCATTGCAACTACATCTACTCCAAAACGACCTTTGACAAGACTCCAAGTAAGGAGATTAAGGGACATTAACATTGTGTAAGCGTGTGGAAAGAGGACATCTTTTTTTTTAAGTTTTATACCATTTTTTAATGAACATTGTGTTAGTAAACATACAACAACATCTTGTTAGAACTTTGTGTTTTGGATTATATTCACAATTCAATATTTTTTTAATTCTTTACCAAACGACACAATTTCAGACTGGTTTAAATTGAAAGCACTTGCAGATGATTTTAGGCTGGTTCCAAATTGAAAGCACTTGCAGATGATTTCAGACTGGTTCAAATTGAAAGCACTTGCAGATGATAAGATAAATGATTTTTTTTTTTTTTTTTTAAGCACTTGCAGATGATAAGATAAATGAAATCTTTGTTTTTTTGTTTTTTTTTTAACAGGGTAGAAAAAATTGTGGGAAACGGAGAAAAATGTTGATTACCAGCATTTCCTCCTTTTCCCACAGTGTTTTTAAAAGGCTTCTGCCTCATAGTCGTAAAAACCAGGGATTGTTTTGTAAAGGGTTTAACAATGACTTGCTACAATACATTCTCCTTTATTGTTTTTTTTTTTTTTTTTTTTTTATTTTCAAACATATGTATACCTGATATACATTCCTATTCCGTAAACATTCCAGAGGAATGTGTTTCGATATTCTTTTTAAAAGTAAAACTTGAAATTAAGACAGACTTGCTCATTTGATCAAGCTGTCTTGATCTCGGTTATTTGCTTTAACTCTTTAGCAAACGACAAAAATTTACACTGGTCCAAATTGAAAGCACTTGCAGACGACAATCAACCTGTCTTGATCTCAGTTATTTGCTTTAACTCTTTAGTAAACGACAAAAATTTACACTGGTCCAAATTGAAAGCACGTGCAGACGACAAAATAAATGTGACTCAAAATTTGAAATTTGTTTTGGAAATGATAGAAAACATTGTGGGAAAAGGATAAAATGCTGGTTACCAGCATTTTCTCCTTTTCCCACAATGTTTTCAAAAGCTGTCCTTTTCAGGGTCGTTAACGGTTGGGATTGTGTGGAAGAGGGTTAAAGAATTTTTTTTCATGCTATATATTATAGTTTTTGTCAGAATAGTGTAGACCTTTTTTTTTCCATAGAAAAGTAAACATCAAGATAAGAATGTACAAGCATACAGACTAGTCGTAATTTTCACTTTTTTACTTTTTTCTAATGTTAAGTATATTCTATGCAACATATTTTACACATATCTATATGAAAAGTGTTGACTTAGTCAGTAGAACAGTGAACATCAAGATAAGCTTGTATATGCATACAGAGTATATGCATACGGTCTGACCTTAGTTTTCACTGTTTTACTTTGTTTTAATTGTTTAGTATATCCTATGCATGTTTTAATTGTTAAGTATATCCTATGCAACATATCTATATGAATAGTTAACTTGTTTTTGAGTTAAAAGGTTTTTTTTCAGAAGAGTTAAAAACATTGTGGAGGAAATTTTGAGTCCACATGTGTCTCATGTATATTTTGCTGTTTTTGGTGGCGAAAACTTCTTCCTGCATAACCCCTTCCTGCGAGAGTGGAGAAGCAACGCAATTCTGAAAATAGAAAAGAAGATATTTTTTTACCATTTAACCATTTTAATTCAACCTTTTCAAACATAATACTGAAGGTACTATTTTTAGAAAAAGAAAACCAACAGTAGCATGATTGAAATGAAAAAAGAACTACCTCTTATAACTCTTTCCCAAACAATCCCTGGTTTTGACTACTCTTGGAAAAATAGTCTTTTGAAAACAGAGTGGGAAAACGAGAAAATGCTGCTACCCAGCATTTTCTCTTTTTTCCCACAATGTTTTTTCTACCCTATCAAAGACAGAAATCATCAGTTGTAGCACATTTAAGTTGACGTCTGCAGACGCTTTGAATTTGATGTAGTCCAAAATTTTGTCGTTTGGGAAAAAGAGTTAACCAGACTATTAACTACCTCTGAACGAAATACTCATTTTTTCTTAAGAGTTGCCTCCCTTAGAACATTTTTATAACATTCTGCAGGGTTGTGAAGAAATCCATTTTTCATATATCATGTTTTTTTACCTTGAAGTTAAAGGTTGTTATATGTATATTTTTGATTCTAGTCAAAGTATGACACATATTTATTTTTAAAAGAAAAATACATTTAAAACTGCTTTAAAACTATTTTTAGTGCCACTTTAAAATTATTCTTTTAGTGCCACTTATCCATTTTCCTTAGAACATACTTAACTCAAAATGGCAAAAGATTACACTTTTCACGCATTTCAATTTCTATTAATTACTCTGACAGTATTTTATTTAATTGATTTCTACTCTGTCTTTAGTTTACAGCTCAGAGCTAGATAGTTATTTTGAAAATATAATGAGAAAAGGAGAAAATGCTCATGACGAGAATGTTCTCCTTCTTTTTTTTCATTTGAACGTTACTAAATTTTGTCATCTGCAAATGCTTTCATTTTGAATGTTAATAATAAAGAAGTTTTAAAGCAGTTTTAAACGTTTTATTTTATAGTTCTATGATAGAAAGTTTGACAGTGTAAACTTGATTGTATTCTAAATAGAAAAATAGAATAAAACAGTATATGTCAATACGGTTTTCTATACTTTTGTTCAAAGACAGATGATTCAACTGTGCAACTCAATAGCGTGAAGGGTTTATGATCGCGAGTTCGAATCTCAAATATTTGAAAAAATTCTTAAAAAAAATCATGCCGAGAGCTGTTTTGTCAACTTCTCTCATTTTTTTTCCAGAGACAAATCACAACATTTGGCACTTATATTTTTTTACAAAAAAAACAGAAAAACTTACGCTTTATATATTCAACTCTCCTCCGCGTCTTAAATGTTTGGTAGTTCTCAGGCGAGCCAATGACAATAACATTGCGTGCATTCGTACCATTAGTCTTGAAAACTGCAAAACTGCTCACATCCATAGCAAACATTGGTGTACTCTTTTGTAATGCAGGTAGGGAATTTTTGCTCTGATTCGTAGAAGCGACTGTGCTTAGGTTTGTAGACGTCAGCAAGCTTGGAGATCCGAGATTTAAACCTCTGTTAAGATCTAAGTTATCGTCAGTCAATGCATCAATTACTTGATGTGTATTCGTGACATCACTTTGAAAGCCTGCATTTATAGCCGACGTACTCGGGATTGGACTGCGAGTCTTTCCAGTCGTTGTGCTTGGATACGAACTGGCTGCATTTATAGAAGGCATGACTGGCATCGAACTGTGCGCTGTACACGTTTGTAATGCAGGTGGAGAAATTGTGCTCCGACTCGTAGAAGCGACTGTGCTTAGGTTTGTAGGCGTCAGCAAGGTTGGAGATCCGAGATTTGAACTTCTGTTAAGATCTAAATGTTTATCGGAAGTACGAGGCACTTGCTTATCTGTTTTCTCAGAGATGGAAATGTCCTTTTGTATGCGAGTGGGAATGTAGACATCATTTACAGAACGGTTCAGACGGTTTCTAATTGGCGGCTGACCAATGGAAGACATGTCATTTAACAACTTAATAACTTATGAGCTGTTGCTGTAAATCCATAATTTGCATATTTTTACTTTAAATGTTTCTTCTATGTTTAACATTTTGAGTCTTATTTTTTTGCAATCGTTCTTTTAATTGTTTTTGAACATGGACTTGTTCTTCTAGATATTTTAATCTTTTATCTTTAACGTTCAGCTCACGTTGCAACTCTTCCTTTTCTCTCTGTAAATTATTTATATTGCTAGTGGTGGAGTCCTTTTGTCTAAAATACATGTCATAGTTCATATCCAAAAATGTGTTTAATTGAGCAGGATCCATTATTCCTTTTAAGTAAGAGTATGTAAAATAAAGAACTTAAAAATGCTTAAGTCCGAGAACACAGCGGTAAAATAATTAAAAAAAAAAGCACAGTCTCATCAGTTTAAAACAGAAAATAGGTTACAACAAGTTGAACACCAGAACAGTCATTTACTGATGATATTAAGTCCAAAAAATTAAAATCCAAAAATTAAATCCCAAAAAATAATTAAGTCGAAAATTAAGTCGAAAATTAATAATAAAACACACAAGTTGTAACAAGATGTTGTTGCAGTTCAGACGTGGATCATGAGGCAACAGGTTTTTATAGGGAATCTAAGAAGCTCAAATCGTGTGGTTGACCTGGTTCAGATAAAGGTCAACTCTTGGATTTGCAAAAAAAAAGTAGCAAAAACGTTCTACTTTTTTTCATATAAAAAAATATTGTAGACTGTCGAGTATCTTGTCTGTGATATTGTATTAAAGCAGCGAAATAAAAAACGCTTTCTGCGAAGTTCTTAACTAAAAAATATGAAAGGGCATCTATTTTCGTTTAAATGTACAGCTAGTTTCCTATTTGGTAAAGTGAATTATTCTTCTACGCCTTTTCTTTGCTTTTTCCTGCATTCTCGAGTCCAAAATTGCCATATTAGATAAAGGGTTACACAGCCTTGACTTTGTCTCAGCCATTTATAAAGGGACACAAAGTTTTTATAACACATGAAGACGAAATCACGGTGTACTGAGCAATAAGAGAAAATGTGCACCTTATGTTAGACGTCGTCTGCATAAAATAATGGGATAGCCTAAGGTACAATTGCTGCAGTGCTGTGTGTTTTCGTGTACACTTTGAACACAGATAAACGGGAAAAACATGCAGATTCCCATTTTGTGATGATGTTGTCTGTACTTTTGTCAGCGGATGAGTTCACCCAAAACGTAGATTCAGCATTTTTTAGGTAAACAGTTTTACCCTGGTTACGTGACACTCCATGTTATCTAATTTTTAAACTGGAACGGATGGCTGTGAAAAAGACATTAATCAAATTTACATAACTCACTTTTTTGCTTACTTATGAAAAACAGTTTTTCTGTGACCCAACACGCGTTCTAAATCGGCGAAATCATGCATCAATGGATTTTATGTTCTGTTATAACGTCATCGATGCAGCGAAGATTTTGCTCTCTGTGACACGAATTCCTTTCACGATGACGTCATCAGATCGCCAAAGATTTTGCCTACCGAGGATTTTGCTCAACGAGGATTTTGCTCCGAATACCGAGGATTCCTCCTGTACTTTTGACACTACTGATCACTTCTGCCGGAGCTAGTCATGCTAGTTACCTATGAATCCATAATAAACTCCTTTAAAAAAAAAAAACACAATCCTGAGGTAGACTGGTCCTTGAACACACAGAAAAGTTACCTATAGCGAAAAATCTTGGCCCAGGTCCGCCTGCGTGGACTGCGCAGGCTGACCTGGGCAGATACTTTTCGTAGATGCATTAAGCCCCCTTTTCACAGATAATGGCTCATATTTAAATCATAGTATTAGATATAACTAGATATTTTTAGGTGTGCAGCTGACAAGGCATATGAATGGTTGTTCGTTGATGATCATTATTATTAATTTATATTAACAAAGAGGAGTCTTGTGATGACGATATCGAAGATAATAGTTATAATAGTTATGGATCTTCTGCATGATAGTTATGATAGTTATCCATCCTTTGCATGATACTGTCTTTCATCAAGCTCTTCATGTATATAATGACATTTCATTTCAACAGCATCAAAAGGACAATAAACCTGACGGACAGAAAAACCGAAAGACGGACAAACAGACAGTTATACATATTGATCAAAAAAGAAAAATTGTTTGATTAAACTCGTACACAATCGCATATAATATCGTTCTCTGTTTCAACTCAGGAGCTGGATCGTTTTATTTAGTTCTGGAGTGTGGAGCGTTGCCCACAAAAATTGACAGAAAGTCGCTCTTTAATGAATGTCGTATAGTTTTTGTTTAGAACTGTGGTGAATAAAGCATATATGAATCACTTGGCAAAGCACAAACTTCAGATTATTGTGTTTGTATGTTTAACAAAGCTTTTTGCTGACTCCCGCGTGTTGATTATTTAGAAATCATAGTCGCTAACGGAAGTTTGTGGGATTAAACGTCTTTAACAAATAACCAACCACCAAAAGAACAATACTGAAATATGCACTGACGTCCCAGACATTCCGTGCAACAACCGTCTACTGCACATCAATTCATCTGATTGTTATAGAAGTATGTTTCGGTGCTTACCTAGCAAAATTCTTGGGCGCAGCCATGTTTTTTACTGGAGCGGGTACGCTGAATTGACAGGAGCAGTAGCGTTGACCTGGAGCAAGTACGTAAGTTCTCCCGTGTGAGTACGTGGCAACGTCTTTTGGGAGAGTTGGGAGGGTTGATAACGAAAAATACCCTTTTTCGTATGGTTCTGTAACACGAGCCAATGTTGCAATGAACGCCTATATCCCCTTGTTGACAAAACAAGAGTATAATTAGCAGATTCGTGCCTTTATTCCGACTATTTTCACGCACAAAAATACCTCTGTGTGGACGCTAATGGGCCTTTAAGCCACACTGTTTTTACATGTGCTAGTATATTTAACATCAATTCAAATTGACAACGACTTCTTTATAAGTCTGTCGTCTCCTGCTAATTTGTTTCATTAAAGATGATTTCGAATTAAAAAGACTTGAATTATCCTGAAGCTGCTGCGAATTACCCGATGCGCCCTTGTGTAGGTGTAAGAATAAAGTCTTTAAATCCAGTGCCTCCCTCACTCTGCTGATCATTATTTTGACGATTGTTATGTGGGAAAGCAGGCACTGGCTTGAGAAGAACATTGGGCATAGTATGGGTAAAGGATGATTTGCCGCCATCATATAACCAAAATAAAATTAAGCACAAATTGTTCATTCTTCTTTCGACGATTGTCATGTAGAAAAGTGGCTTGGGAACAATACTGTAATAAACCATAATAAACTCCAGGAAAACGTGAAAAGGTGTGCTTGCCGCTGCGTTTAAACTGAAATACCTTCTTTAGACGATTTTTCGCCTCTCACATCTGATGTATGCGAGAAAAGTAGTCAGTGACCAGAAAAGAAAGTCGTGTCAATACTAGTGGGAGAGAGCCAAACTCTCGTGAAACCCAGAGCTGGGTCTTCTTACGAACATGAAAGTTCGCAACAAATGCATAGCAGAAATACAAACCGCATCTGGCGGAATTCGAACGCATGCGGACAAATACCCTCGTTTTTCGAGGTTTATAGACCAATTCCATAACAACTGAGGTAAAGAGATATCTCTCTAACGCATTTGTTGGGTATTGTCTTTAAATCGGAACAAAGCCATACATGATGGAGTGGTCACCCGTAACACACCCTCTCTTACTGTCATTAGTTATTGATGCTTCAAAGCCTTATTTGGTAGTAGGTCCGTTTTTGGACAACAAATGGGATTAATGGCTCAATGGCCCGGACAAACCCCCATCTTACAAACATGAAAGTTCGCAAGAAATGCATAGCTGAAAAAGAAACCGCATCTGGCGAGATTCGAACCCATGACGGACAAATTCCTCGATTTTCGAGGTTTAAAAGACCAATACCATAACCACTAAACCAAAGAGATATCTCCCCAACGCAGTTGTTAGGTGTTGTATTTAAATGGGGACGAAGCCATACATGAAGGTCTCCCGTAACAGTCTGTATTTACCGACCATTCTTAAGAACATTCTTAGTCATAGTTTCCAAAATATTTTAAATTTGAAAGTAACACAATTTCTGATTGGCAAAGCCGTTTCCGATTCAGCCAATCAGAAGTCGTGAAACACATACGAAGGTAGAATGGTCAAATCTTAGCACTTGCCTATGACAAAATTTTACACTGATCAAAATCTAACCACGTACATGAGACAAATTAAACGTAACTTAATTTACCGTTGTCTGCGCATGTCATGTTCTTCAAAGATTCGACCTGTCTGATATGACGAATCACTCTGCCCAAAGTTGGGGGGATTGTTGTAATACGCGCTATAAAGTAGCAAAGGAGAAAATTGCTTTTATCAACACGTTTGAGGAGAAATCAGGCCTGTTTTTAGCTACTGATTTCTCTAAGCTGCTGATCATAGCTGAATGAATCGCACCAGGTAGCATTTTATTGAGTAAACGTTTATTTTAGTTTGTAATTCAAAGTAATGTTTGTCGCGTTGAAAAGTAGTCAGGATCTGTACCCAGAATGCCCAAATTAGATAGATGTGTATTGAAGAATGCCATCTAGCGGGAAATAATGCTGAAAATACTGGATTTTTTATATAAGAAATCATTATAGGAAAAGGTAAAAATAAAGTTGATGTAGCGAATGTGTTAAATTGATTTGTCTTTGAATGGAGATAAAAGTTCTTGGGAAAAGAAGATAATGACTGTTACCAGCAAATTTCTGACAATGTGTTCAAAAGCCCTTTCAGGGTTGATGAGGTTGGAGACTGTTCTGCAAAGGTGCAAAGTACTGCACTTACAGTCTGGTGTAGTAATTTGGTTCCAGAGCTTATCGTATTCTTCCGTGTTTTTCGTAAGATCGAATTTCACTCTCGACCTTTATTGTGTGGTTGGTACTTGTAGCCGATTTTAACATTATGTCAGTAATTTAACTACGACCTAAGGAATGTGTCTATGTGGAGTGGGGGGGGATAGGAAGACTTTATTTATGTGTATTGAGTAAGACCTCTATGGATATTTTTAAAAACATAGGCGAATGCGAGTGTACTCGGTGCGAACTGAAAACAATGTGACGTGATACATTTCAGTAGAGATAAGTACCAATTTAATACATATTCAAGATTCTGATTAGCATGCATCTTTTGTTTGAATCGTCCTGAGAAAATGTGTTCAATTCATCATGAACATCATTCAGAGAACAGACAGTTCGAGGGGAGATAATTCTTCGACATCAAATTTCATCCCATATGACACAATTTCAGGTTTGTCTAAATTAAAGACGATTGCAACGACAAATAAAAGTAGCTCAATAGTAATTACTCTTAAAATAGGTACAGCATATCATGTGAATAGATAAAAATACTGGTTACGATACTTTTCCCATGTTCCCATTGTGTTTTCAAAGCATTCTTCCTGAAGATCGTTAAAGGACGATTTTCTGTATTTTCTCCCTTTTCCGCAATGTCTTTAAAGCTTTCCCCGTTTGGGCCGTAAAAAGGCATGCTTAGTTGTTAAAAGTTTGTTGGTTGATACTCAATTCAATAGAATGGCAGTTAAACTTAGGATGGACTTATAATCTTCCCATACATATTTCAAAGTTTCCCCTTAGGAACTACTTATACCGGTTTGTTCTGGTATTCTAACTTTACAAAGACGAAAAAGACGTATACCAAAATGTTGCATTTTCTGTTGTATCAAAGCGTTAAAATCTGTCCTTATTCATACAGTTTACTTTGAACTATTTTGAATCATCATCATCATCATCAATTAAGACTCCTTTTATCAAATATGTTATTTGCCCTAGACATCTACGTAATATGTAGTGTAAAACGTTTGTATTTTACACTATCAAATTCTCACATAAAATCAACAGTTTATAATTTTTTTCAAGAGTGAGAAAGACACTCAGAGAGAGAGAGAGAGAGAGAGAGAGAGAGATGAAGAGAAGGATAGGCACACACAGATTGAGACAGTCACACAAAGAAAGCGACACACAGACAAGACAGCTAAACAGACAGACAGAGACATAGACAGACAGAAAGGAACAGAGAGAGACGCTGCGAGAGAGAAACATAGTTTGTGGTTTCAAAATTTTACCAGATTTCATGTATTTTGTCAAATCATACGACGATAGTTGTGCGTTCTTTTGTTTTGGGGCCGAGCCCCGGTAGTTCAGTCGGTTGCATACCAGACTTGATAACAAGGGATCGCTGGTTCGATCCTTTTGGGCTACTTTCATTCCGAGGATAGATTATAGTCATTGCGACAGGATTTATTCTTCTCTCACAGCTGACTATTACTTCGACAATATGGGAAAACAACCAATGGTTTGGAAAGAATATGGTGCGGATTACTGAAAAAAAAATCTAGAAAAGCATGGACAGGTGCAGTGGGCGCCGCGCTTTAACTGAAATGATGTGTAAAACGGCGTTAAACACCATACACAGATCAATATTTTGTTTCTGGCTAAAACATATCGTCTTTCAATCAGATAACGTTGATTTGGCAATTTTTAATCTTAAACAAATACCAGAACAAACCGGTACAAGTACATCAATGTTAGATCAATAACTTTATTCAACTTACAGACAAACATGTCAAGATAAACGACTGATTTCATTCTTAATGAGTTTAATTGAATTCGAATGTCCTCTGCTTGTCCTCTGAAAAGTCGTTCATCGTTCACATAAATATAAATCAGGTTGAGAGAAAATTGACAGAAAATGTTCTAACTGTTCTATTTTTCTTTCATTTAAGGTTTTAAAAGAAACTTCTTTCCCTTTGTTGTGTAAACCTGGATTTTTTGGTAGGGGTACATTTGTTACGTATAAGGTAAGAAAAAGAAGTTAAGATTTGCAAGTTAAATGTGCCGTGAAATATTTTTTCAGCCTTCGGACACACGTTCATGGCTCTTCTATCACTGACACACGGTTTCTACATCGGTTATACAGCATAGCAGCCGCTTTTACATGTATTATGTAAGGAGTGTCGTGAAAACTGTTTATCAAAGAAATAACACAAATAGGTCAATAGGGGCACTGGCAGCCAAATTTTGATCATATCATTTTCTTTAAGGATTTTTGATAATAGACAAGACTAAATATTACCCTATGTTACCAATCCCGGATGTGTTACCTTAAAGTTAAGATTTAAAAATAAAGGGGGGGGGGGATAATTTACTCTTTTGATACAGACTATATCCAATACAAGTACGTTTAAGGAAAACTATATTTTTTATACCCCCGCTAAACGAATGTTTTCGGGGGTATACTGGTATCAGCCTGTCTGTCCGTCTGTGTGTCCGTCCGTGTGTCCGTGTATCGTCTGTGTACAAAATACTAGTAATTGCCTGTTTCTGTCAAACCGCTAGCGGGGATATTAAGTCACATTCAGTGACAGCTCTAATTTTTGTTTTGCAAATATGTTATCTGTCCATGAGCACCTTGTAAAAAAAGAAGTTGTAAAAAATTGGTTAAACACTTTATCGGAAAATAACAAGGTTGGAAAAAAAAGTTTCTTTTTTTTTAATGTTTTCGTTTACTATGACATTTTGATGGCATTAACTACCGGTATACAACATAATGGGCATCAGAGTTTCATATTTAACACTCAAAGAGTGTTTGAATGTATTTGATTTCCTATAAGGTTCAGTAGTTAAAATGTTCAATTGGTAATCCTAAAGTTCAAAAATATAGGCCACCGGCCCATAAAATACAAGCAAATTTACAAGATATTCCCTCAAAAGATTTCACCCGTTAATAATAATTTAAATTGAGACATTATCATTTTGACGGAAGGGGAAATTTTATCTCATCCAAATTGAAAGCGTCTGCTGGAGATAGATCAACGGTTCAGTTGGATTAGATTTGTTCCTATGATGGTAGAAGACATTGTTTGAATAGGAGAAAATACCCATTCAGGGCAATATTCTCGTTTTCCAACAATGCTCTCTCTGCTTACAATTCTTAAAATTATATTCATTTTTTTTTAGCTCACCTGCGCACGAAGTGCTCAGGATGAGCTATTGTGATCACTCACTGTCCGTCGGCGTCCGTCGTCCGTCCGGCGTCCGTCCGTCCGTCCATCATCCGTTCACATTTTTTTGGTTACACTTTAGCATCTACAAATATTAACTAATCAGCACCAGACTTGTTCAAAATATGTAGCACCATAAGATCTCGGATGAGTTCGATTATGGGTCTAATCGGACTAGAAGGACTGGATTTATTTGCCCTTGAATTAGAAAAATTGCTATATTTGCCTTTGTTTACGCTCTAGCGTCTACAAATATCAACCAATCAGCACCAAACTTGGTCAAAATATATAGGACTATAAGATCTTGGATGAGTTTGATTATGGGTCTAATCGGACCAGAACGACTGGATTTAATTGCCTTTGAATTAGAAATATTGCTATGTTTGACTTTGTTTACACTCTAGCATCTGCAATTTTTCACCAATCAGCACCAAACTTGGTCAAAATATATATGACCATAAGGTTTCGAATGAGTTCGATTATGGGTCTAATCAGACCAGAATGACTGGAGTTATTTGCCCTTGAATTAGAAAGTTCTGTAGAATAGTTCTTTGTCCTGAGCATAACTTTGTCATCTCCAGTCCGATTGACTTGAAACTTGGCATTTATGTCTGTTGCAATAATACGGAGTGCAGTATGAAAGAATCATAACTTTACCTCATACTGTCTATGAGTTATTTCCCTTTGATTGTCATTTTTACAGCATTTTCTGCTGTCCGGAATATAACTTTGTCATCTCTAGCCTGAACATCTTCAAATTTGGTATGCATGATTGTTGAAAAATGGGGTGCAGTGCACAAGAACCATAACTCTTCCTAGCATGAAGTTTGAGTTATTCCCCATTTGACCTTCATTTTTTATAGCATGCCTTGCTTTTCCGGAGCAAAACTTTGTGATCTTAAGTAGGAATGACTTGAAATATGGTATACTTATTTGTTGCAATAATTGGAAGTGCAGTGCACAAGAATTATAACTCTACCTCATGCTGTCTTTGAGTTTTTTTTCCCTTTGATCATCATTTTTACAGCATTTAGTCCTTGTCCGGAATATAACTTTGTCATTTCAAGTCAGAACGATATCAAACTTAGTATGCATGTTTGTTGCAATATTACCGAGTACTGTGTGCAAGAACAATAACTCTACCTAGTGCGGATTTTGAGTAATTCCACTTTGATCTTCATTTTTACAGTATTTCTTGCTTGTCTGGAATGGAACTTTGATGTCTCAAGTCAAATTGACTTGAGACTTGGTAAACATGTTGTTGCATTACCTGCCCTTTGCAATTATTACACCTCCTTGACAAATGGCGTTGGGATGGGCATATCTTGCAACAATTTGCCGCTCTTGTTTCATTATCATTTGGCATTGAACCTCAATATTTGGTATTTATCTTCATTGTAGACCTTTACTGCTTAGTACTCATGTGAGCGATATAGGACCATCATGGTCCTCTTGTTTCAAATCACATAGGTCACCGGCCAAGATAAAGATATTATTGTAAGACATTTCCTTACCAGTGCATTACCGTTCACAATCATTCAAACCTAGATATTTAATACCGTATAAAAATCCGAAGATTTTAGCCTTGTCCAGAATGAGAGCGTCTGCAGATGAGTCAACTGCGGCACATTTGGTTGGGTCTATTCTTCAATAGTAGAAGACATTGAGTGAAGAGGAGAACATGCTTTTGGTGAGTATTTCCTCCATATCCCACCATGCTCTAAGTGCTTAAGACTCGTTATATTGAAAATGTCTACAATAAAATATCCTGACATATAAGTGAAATGAAAAAAAGAAAAAATGCTTTTTAAACGGAATGTCCTGGGAAAATTAGTTCCTTATCGGACAGAGTAGATCCAGGATCTGACTGCAGAACCTCTGCCGTCTTATCTTGATCCATACTGTTTGCAAAGGGTGCTAGAGACGCATTTATCGGCCTAAAGGTTAGATAGTATTATGTCACATTGCAGACATACATCAAAAGTAAGTGCAACTTGTTACCGTTTGCGCGAGTCTGAAATCGCGTATTTGAAAATATTGCCACATGACTGAGAAGATGAACTTAATACGTCATATCCGTGTAATAAAGAATATTAGATGGTGAGGTAAATGAAATTAAGCATATATCGCCATACATGTGCCAATAGGCCTGCAAGGGCCTGTCGAGTAAACATGAGCATAATCATTTTGACCAATCCTAAATTACAATCCATTCATTGGACTTTATCAATACAAAGCAGTAGATAAAAACCCGAAGCATTCAGTTATGCCGAAAAATAAAGCGAATTAGATATGAGCTGCTGTGTCAGCAGAAAAGGGGCGTTTGAACGTTTTACATGCCTTTTTGTTGTCATATATAAATGAATAAGCGCCGTGGTAGATTTAAAATTAGTTGATGATCATATTTTGAACTTTGAAACATCAGCATATAGCGGGCAAGAGTCAGCAATATTCTTTAATAGTCAAAGGAAGAGACGAAATGTACACAAAAGATAAATCTATATTCGATGTCATTGACGTATTTGAAATGCAAGATTGGTCTATATATCTAAAATATTAATTAGTGATCATGTATGTATCTGTGACAAAGAATACTGATAAAGTTAGGACGAACATTTTCATTTCCAAATAAAGTATGATGGCTTTATTCAATATATCGTAAAGGTAATACAGGTCATGGTAAACAATATCTAGGTCGGTCAGGTGATCAATATCTAATACTCACGGTGACCGAGTAATTGACTTCGTCATCTACCTGCAGTCTTTAAACCTGTTTTTTTTTTAAACATGAACTTATGAAATATAAAAAAAAACCCGTCTTCCTTGACATCTGTTCAAAATTGCGTCAATTAATACCTGTGACAAAAGGAAAACGATACTACATGGAGGACACACAGCTATATTTTCTACAGTTTATACTACAGTTTGTACTGTTAGGTAAGTAATAAAAGAAGATGATTTTGATCCGTAAATGAACCCTGAAATCAAAATCCCAAAAAAGTAATTTAATCTGAATATCTCACTCAATATCCCTCAGTACTTAGTCAGGATCAGATAGCCCTTTCTGTTTTGTCTGATCTTGATCCTCACAGTTGGCAAACGGAACAAAACTCAAGTGAGTGATAAATATACAGATCATTGCTCCACCTATTTCAGCTTGTATCTGTTTATCCAGCAGAAATAGACAAAAGTACTAATCAAAGAACTGTCTATACTTTTGCTTAAAGGTTGGTATCGTTATATATTAAAACTGGTTCTTCTAAAGTTTTCTTTGTCACTCCTTCAACTTTTTTTATTATTTTCAGAGATCTAGAAACATTGTACATCAGAATATAACCTAGGTCAAGGTAATTTAGAGAGGACTTCCATTACAAAACTTCAAATTACGCTTACGACTTTTTCCCCAAACAACAAAACTTCAGACTAGTCCAAATCCAAAGCTTTCGCGTACTACTAATCAAATGTGGCTCAAATGTTGAATATTGTTTTTAATGGGAAAAGGAATAAATTGTGGGCAAAGGAGAAAATGCTGGTTACCTTTCCCCTTTTCCCACAATACGTCATATCCGTCATATTGATGTTTTCAAATCAATAACATTGATCCGAAGGGTTGTTAAAACTCGAGATTGTGCGGTCAAGGGTAAAGAAATGATGTGACTGATTTCAACCTATAGACTACCAAAAAGACGACATGTATACACATCAGAACTTATTTAAGAGGACCAGACATTGTACCTTCAAACGGTTGTCTAAATATCTTCAGTAGACAATGTAAATCCAAGATCAGTCTACATATTTGGTGTAGTCTTATTTCTAGTCTACACCGTCTACAAAAGTGCTGTTAGTCGGGCTTAGCAGCAGAAGGGTTAAAGATTTTGTACCAATTATAACTAAATAGCCTTTTGTCTCTTTTCTTTTAAAATACTAAGGCATACAGTTGAATGCATAACAATGACCTAAACCTTATCGGTTGGTGATATTGTACAAACTTGCCGAGAGACCAGATCAATATTGGACTCTTAAGATATATCTTTACAGCTAGAGAGAGAGAGAGAGAGAGAGAGAGAGAGAGAGAGAGAAAACGCTGTTAAAACTTGATAGTCTGTAGAATTAGATCAGCTATGATAATATAAATAACTTACAAGTTTATACGGTGTTGGGATATAAAAGCTCAAGGAATTTTCTTCGATTTAACTCATATCCTGCTTGATAAATGATAAAATAAAACAATATTAAAAACCCAATCATTGTTTTTTTTTCAAAGATATTTTTGGTGGGAAAATATGTCCTTATCGGACAGTGTAGATCAAAGATCAGACTGCACTCTTTGTGCAGTCTGATCTTGAACTACACTGTCCGCAAAAGGTCAGTGAGTCTCGCTTAGCAGCTTAAGGGTTAAAATTGATAGCCCAGAGCATGAAATGCATTTTCTATCCGTCGTAATCAGTACAACTTCGCAACCATCAGGGGCAACAATTGACTTAAAGATACAAGAAGGATTGTAGTTTTATAATCCATGCAACTTTGCAACCACCAGTGGCAACATTTGACTTAAAGATACAAGAAGGATTGTAGTTTCATTAAATAAAGATAAAATCGGTTTAAAAAAAATGGATTAAAACAAGTAAGATTGTATCTTTGAAGGAACAGACAATCTATTTTTTTCTTTTTTTTTCAATCACCGCCAATTTGTGAAATGTCCTAAAATGTGTTATTCATACCGTTTTCATTCATTTTATTTCTTGAAGATTGCATATCAAAAAAAGGACCCTTTTGCGGACAGTGTAGATCAATTTCAGGCTGCACAGAAATTTTATTTCATTTGTTTAACTGGATAAGGGTAAACTTTTATCCTACTTAATAAATTAAGTGAAATGTTCAAACCGATAAGAAAAACTTTATTTTTACTTCCAATGTATGCTCCGGGGAATATATATCCGTATCGAAGATCATACCGCAAGTTCTGTGCAGCCTGATCTTGACTTACACCATTCGCAAGGTGTCCTTGAGTCTCATCTAGAAGCCTAAGGGTTGGCAGTTTTCACATTTGCTGTGGGGTAGGATATATATTTTCACAGTAAAAGGCATCATAAAGTCATGGTCGCATTTACGGGCATGCACGTTATTGACCGTAGTTCATTTCAAACGTAGTCCGCCATTGTGTTAGGCCATGGTCACATTTACGGTCATGCACGTAGATGTCCGTAGTTAATTTCAAACGTAGTCTATCGTAGTGCTACTACGGTCAATTACGTTAGAGTAAGTTCAAAGTAGGTTCAAACTTGGCCATATAGAAAGTCTAAGTAGGTTGAACTACGTGTAAGTACGTTTAACTACATTCAACTACGTGCAAAGTGTCTAGAGTAAACTAGGGTATTACTACATATACGTCTAACTACGATTTACTACGCTAAACTACGCATAAACTACGTCCTAAGTACGCACAACTACGGTAAATTAAGGTCAACTGTGTAAAGCTACGGTAAAACGCTGTGTTTGTATTGGTCAGTACGGGCAGGCTGCAGTCATTGTACTTTTAACCACTGTCACAACCAGACCTGGGTCAAATTACAATTATAATTCAATTAATTGTAATATATTACAGCCTTTCTGTTATCTTATAGTAATTGGTAACTGATGTAAAAATGAATTACTTTAAAAGAAATTAATTATTGAAATAATATAATAGGTAAATAATTAACAATATAAAAATTCAATTACTTTTCAATTACATGTAGCAAACAATGCAACAAATAAACCCTGGGCAAAAGACAGGTTTTTATGCAGTAATCAATTTTACCTTGGAGTATAAAATTCACCCTTGGTCATCACCTAAAAAGGTGCTGCCGTATCATTTATGAATGTTAAACTGTTGAAATGGGTAAACTCTGTACCAAAACTGTCCAAATTGTATGAACTTTCAGAGGTCAAATTAAATGTAACTCAAATGCTGTAACTTGTCTGTAAAAGAGTAGAAAACATTTTGGAAAAAGAAGAACAAGCCAATATTTTCTCTTTTTCCCACAATGTTTCCAAAAACTGTGTGTTTCAGGGTCGTTGAAAATCAGGATTGTATAGAAAAAGATTGTACGGTAAAGAAGTCTTATGTAATGTGCGGTAAGTACTACTCTATCAGGTTCGGCCTAATGTACACTGAACCAGCGACCTCCTGGTGTTATGTAATGTGCAATAAGTACTACTCTATCAGGTTTGGCCTAAAGCACACTGAACCAGCGACCTCCCTGTCTTATGTAATGTGCAATAAGTACTGCTCTATCAGGTTCGGCCTAATGAACACTGTATGTTTTAACATGTGTTTTCTTTATCAAAGTACTTGGCAGACGTAGTACATAACCCCATGACAAATCTCAACGTATCTTTATTTTCGATTGATTTTTTACATTTTTTTTTTTTCTAAATGACAAAACATATGAGTCACGCTCTATGAAAAGGGGATCTAGTACATCTAGTACATCTGCAAAAAATATCGGACCATGTCAGCCTGCGCAGTACGCGCAGGCTGCCACAGTTCGATATTTTTGGAAATTTTCTGCTTATCCAAGGACTGGTCTACCTCATGCATCAGTCGGTTGTAGGACAACATGTATTTTATTGATTTATTATTATGTGATGAATTTCTTGGTTTTGTACAACACAGAAATGATTTCAAGCCCCCTTTTCTCGGAGTGCTTTTTCACATAATTTTGACCATTTTACGTACTTCTACCAATAAAAACACACACACTAAATGCATCCTCATAGCTGATATATAAATCAGCGATTATTTTTTTCAATAATAAACCTTTATCTGAAATATTCACACGATCAACAAAACCAATTTTGCCATATGACCAGGATCAATTTTTTTTTTTCTTATTTTTAACCAAAAGACGCTGTGTTTTCAAGACCTTGATGAAGAAAACTTGTGACCATCATTTTCATCCTTTTTCCGTGGTGTTTTCTGTCCTTAGTTTTTCCTTTCAAATTAAAAATACATGAGCCATGCTCTGTGAAAAAGGGGCTTAATGCATCTGCGAAAAGTATCGACCCAGGTCAGCCTGCGCAGTCCGCGCAGGCTGGCCTGGGCCGAAACTTTTCGCTATCGAACAATTTTCTGTATGTCAAAGGACCAGTCTATTTCATGATTAAGTTGTTTGTTTAAAAAAGTGGAAATTATGGGTCAATAAGTACGTGATGGCTTGCTTGGTATCACGGATCACGGAGATGCATTAAGCCCCGTATTGTCAAAACATAACTCACATGTATTTATAGATCTACGCTACATTTTATGTGTCGTCTGCTAAGGGCCTTAAATTTTGACCAGGGTAACATTTTGTTATCTAAAATTTTAAACAGTTCAATGGATACAGTAAAACTTTAAAATAGATAATAAATTATTTGATTATCAAAAAAAGCAGATAAAGATCAGACACCATGGAAATTCGGCCGATCTTAGTCTATAATCCTCGCGAAGGACATCACAGGTCACAGAAGGCTGGAATTTTCTATGACTCGTCCATAATGGAAGAAATTGTAGACGACAAATTTCTTGTCGCTTAACCTTTACCACACAACGATCCTGAGAAAACATTTGAAAACAATGTGGGGAAAAGGAGAAAATACTGGTAAACCAGCATTATGTTTTACATTTCCAAAATAACAAATGAGCACTGTGCACTGCTCTGTGAAAAGGGGGCTTAATGCATCTGCGAAAAGTTTCGGCCCAGGTCAATTTCTGTATGTCAAAGGACATGTCTACCTCATGATTAACACGGCTAGTATATACATGTACAATAATGGATCCATTATTATTTGATGACTTGTCAGGTATCATGCATCACAGAGATGTATTAAGCCCCCTTTTGTCTGAGCATGGCTCGAATTTTAATATTTTAGTAACATTTATTTTGTTCTCTGCAAATGCTTTAAATTTGAACGAGTCTAAACTGGTGGCGTGTGGTAACGAGTTAAATAACTTTTCTTTAAGAGGGCAGAAATATTAAGGTAAAGGGAAAATATTCAGGTAGAAATGTTTGATTGGACATGCGTCAAACAGTCACGTGGATTTTAGAGAGAGCACTGCAACAAGAGATTTGAAAGTTGATATACGCGCACCTGACTTTAATTATTGTTTGTGATTTACGACCGTGAATAAGTGGTATACCTTCAAGGCTCGGGGAAGATTTATAGAGAGAAAAAGAAAGGCTTTATTTAGTTTCAGTAAGGTGTCATTCCGCTTTCAGCAATATTTTGATTATATCACCGCCACAGCTCATTTGTTAATGTGTTTCCTGGTTTCTACATGTACTTTGGCACTATTGCAAAAAGCGGTCGCTGCACACGCGTGGTCTTTATTTTATTTTACCAAAAAGTCTGCGTATGTCAAAAGCCAAGGAGACTCTACAGATTGTAATACGCTGCGTTGACTTTCGGTCTGATCTTAGATCTACAGAGTGAATCTGACTAGGAGAGTCCTAAAATTTCATACTATTTAGTGCATGAACTTTATGATAATGATGATGACGAATAGACAGCGATGATGATGATGAGTTGTAGTTGAATTTAATGAACAGACTGATCCATGCTCTGTGAAAAGGGGGCTTAACTTAAATTTAATGAACAGACTGATCCATGCTCTATGAAAAGGGGGCTTAACTCTTTCCCAAACAATCCCGAGTTTTGAGTTTTCTCCACAACCTTGAAGAATAGGCCTTTTGAAAACATTGTGGGAAAAGGAGAAAATGCTACTTACCAGTATTTTTTTCCTTCTCCAACAATGTTTCCTACCCTTCCCAAAATAAGATTCAGTTTTTGAGTCACCTTTACTTTTTCGTCTGCAAATGTTTTGAATTTTGGACTAGTCTAAAATGTTGTTGTTTAGTAAAGAGTTAATGCAACTGCAAAAAGTGTCGATCCAGATCAGCCTGCGCAGTCCGCGCAGGCTGACCTGGATCGAAGCTTTTTGCTATTAGTCAATTTTAAGCATGTCAAAGGACCAGTCTGCCTCATGATTCAGTTATAGATCCATAGCTAATTGATGACCTGCTTGCTATAATTTATTTGTAGTATGTAGTAATTGATCACAGAGAGAGAGAGAGAGAGAGAGAGAGAGAGAGAGAGAGACGGACAGACAGAAATACAGACAGCTTAATCAAAAGAACATTTCAAGACAGTCTGATCTGAATCTGCACCCATTGCAAAAGAGTACTGAATCGTGTCTTGCCGTCTATGGGTTATGTAGGAGAACACATATATATGAAGATAAAATATCACTATTCCCTGAAAAGCAGACGGATGTTTTTTTAATCAGATCCTGTTTCATTTCTTGTTACCACATTATGCAACGTTTGACTGAATTTCTCCGTTTTTGTAATGATCACGCGGCACAAATATGACAGAAAATAAAGCGGGGATTTCTGATTTTAAAGTTGGTCATCCGAAACCTATGTTAATACCTGTACACTGATATACTCAACAGTGAACTGTGAATTTATTTATTGTTTAAAGTCACAATAAAGTCGAAATGTAAAAATGCCTTTTTATAAAATAAAAGTAAATTTTATTTTTACCATGTAAAAATATGGCGATTATTATTACTTTAACGGTCTGTAAAGGTGCAATTTGTAAAAGTTCCAGTCAATGGCAGAAAAAAGAATTTTGAAACTAGAACAGATCCTACCATGTCGCATTATCTGTTTGTTTACATCGATGATCGCCGACGATTAGCCGACTTTTCGTCGTAAATGTCCGCAGTGACTTAATAGTGACGTAAATACCACGTGATAATTCAATGCGTCCAAACAAAACTTTCATTCACTTGATCGTTTTGTCCCCATTCTAGGCTTGAAAAACTAAGTTTATCGACATTGTAAACAGAAACAACGACACAGGCTGATCGTCGCTTATTCGTTTATCATCAATACAGGAAGGGTTTACTACATCGAAATAAGAAAACAGATTCAGAATGAGCAATCTTACTCTCCGATTACATGGTATTGAATGTGTAAACATTATTCCTGTGTACTACGTCATAGCACTAATGAGAGGCAATGTTATCACGTGACTTTCTCGAAGACCTAGTTCGAATATACACGAACGATAACGGAGATTGTCTCGATCAATGGAGTCCCTGAAATCGACAGGCTTCTCCATGCATTTTCGCACGCGTATATCATGGCAACCAATGCAGAAACTGACACGTTCGGGTTTTCTCCAATCTTATATATGTGTGTTGTGATGGGTTTTCAGTTATATTTTCGAGTTATAAACGGTGAAAATTACCTATTTTTGGACTTTACAGGGGCTTTAACTACAATGTTTGTCTTTTTTCTTCACGTTTCTTTTCACCTAAATATATTTGTCATTTTTTTAAACATTTATCTTGTACTTAAAACAATACAAAACATTTCAACTTACTGTAATCCTGTAAATGCAAGAAAACAGTGGAACCTTTACCTTTTAGGACAAAAGTGTTAATTTATTTTGCAATTTTGTCGTCTGATGCGATGTCTTTTCGATATCTATTCTTGCGTTTCACTGTTTAACCCTTTCAGCGAAAAACAGAAATAACAGAAACTTTTGCTGACGACATAGATCAAGATCAGACATCAAATACATGTGACGTGCAATCTGATCTTTAATCAATACTGGTCGCCCGTTTACTCAAGCGTACAGGACAAAACTCAATCTGAGTTTCAGAATATTTTTGTTTTAGCCATTACAGTGTAGTCTGATCTTGATCTATGCTGCCAGATTATCTAGACGAGCCTAAAAAAAAAAAAAAAGCAAAGAACAAAAGCTGCCTTAGTTTTGGAGGATTGTAAGAGCTATTTTCTTAGAGCAGACTGAGTCGGAAGATGTATTGATCACCTTTAGTTAATTTATTGAATTTTTATTTATTTATTTATTTATTTATTTATTTTTTTTATTTATTTTTTTATTTTTTATTTTTTTTTTTAACGTTATCTCTATATACCATTAAACAGATACATCAAACAGACATGTCCAAATAAAATACCTTAACATTGTAGTTTAAGGTTGCTTTTGCCACAATGTTTCACAAAATAGTGCCAGTGTAGATCGAATACAAGACTGCACGTTGCCAACATTTTAAATTTGATTTATAAAGTTCTCTTTAGGCCGCCGTTTGATATTTATTCCCACCGATTTCCCTTCAAAAAGTGACGGAGTGCAATTTCTTCCCGACTGCTTTTTAAGGGGACAATTTCATCCAAACTTGGGGCCAACACTCCCCAACACAAACAAAAATCATGAATGAGGGCCAATATCATGGCATAATAAGGTTTGTCGTTTGCAAATGTTTTCTATTTGGACAAGTGTAAAAATACTGTCGTTTAGTAAAGAGTTAAACGAAAGGTACTTTAATATTTAAAAAAAAAAAAGAAACAGACCTAATCAATGCAATACTGAAAAGTATTTCTTCTGGAATATCTTACATGTAAATATAGCTCTCCTGTGTAGATCCAAGATCAGACTGCATGTTCTGTGCAGATTGATTTGTGTCTTCAGTGCCTGCATAATTGAATTTCACGGGTTTCAAAAAAAAAACCCTCTTTTTGTTGAAATATATAAGAAAAAAACTTTGTGAAAGACGGTGAAAATGATAGAAAATAAATGGTCTTTTTTTCTTACAACTGTTATTCTCACCGTCATTTCATCCGAAAACTTTTTGTGGACTGCAATTCATTAAATATTAATGACTTTAAATTGTCGCCGGCCTGATCTCACCTTGAGATGTAAATAGTTGCACCATATAAGGATAAACACCAGTATGTTTTGAAAGCTGCACCGCGTGATCAGTGTAATTGGAGAAGATTAGTTTCATAAGTTTAGAATTTAGTTATGAAAGTAGGACATCAGGGCGGGAACAAAATTTCCGTATTCGTCTTCTATTACAGGTACGGCGTTACCTTTTCTCATCTTATAAACCCATCCTTGATTTTATGTTGTACTAAACTAAATCAGTCTTTACAAGCAGAGAAAAATGAGACTAGTTAATACCGCAGATGACAAATTAATTGTTCTTTAAAATACAGTTGTCCTTTAAAATTTAACGCACAATGCAAAACTTTAACGACCCTGAAAAATATGCATTTTAAATCTATAACGGGAAAAAGGGAATTTGCTGGTAATAAGATCTTTCTCTTTTTCCACAGTATTTTCTACTTTTGCAAAGACAACTCCCGTCATTTGAACTACAATTAAGTTGTCCTGCTTTCAATTTGGATGCGTCTTACATTTTTATACGTGGTAGGGCTTTAAGTTTCCTTTTGGCGTTGTAGGTATGATATTAGACGCCGTTTTGAACTTTATTTCAAATTGAATGATGTTTGTCAGAGCACCTATCCATGTGTTCCCAGACTTTTACCAGTGCTTCACAAAAATTATTTTTCCAGGGCTCTGGCTTCTTTCCAACATAACCATCGTCGGAACAATGATTATCGATGAGAAGCAAATAAGTCTTGACGCAAAGGCTATGTTCAATCCTTGAGAAGAAAATGGCCAAGTTTGCGATTCGAACCATTAAATCCCTGGTTCCAAGCGTTACACGTTACCGACTGAACCAACGGGATCGGCAAACGATTGCAGAGTAGAAAGATTGTAGGTCGATGTTTTCAAAAGCCTGCCTACGAAAGGTCGTTATAACACAAGATTGATTGGTGAATAGTTTAATAAAAGAAACGTTATAATCGTGGATGATAAAATTGTACCTCAATGCATTTAAGTCATACCGTGTAAAAGTATAATAATAATGCTGAAGACGCTAATTGATTATTGTACGATCGGCCAAAGTTTTAGTCAATGGTAGAAAAATGAATTTAATACTAGATTGAAAGAAAACAAGAGATAGAGCGACTTGGCAACTTTTCACCCAGTATTATAATTCATTTCTTTACCAGTGAATAACACTTGGACCGGCTGTACAATAACAGATTGTCATCGTCGCAATAATTTCAATTCTTTTATATGGTATATAGTTAACATTTGAACACATGCACTACTTACTCTTGCCTGCTTCTGGGCCTTTCAAGTATCGACCCCGATAAGAATTGCACTTGTATATACCTGGTAAGCAGCCTACCTAAATAGTTCACATAGATTGTTTAACGCGTTACAGTCTCTTTATCCCTTTACTTCCTTCACGAACTCTAGGATAAAGGCTTCTGAAAGTATTGTGGTAGCTCGTTACAATCTCTTTATCCGTTTACTGCTCTTCAGGATGAAGACTTCCTAAAAAAAAAAAAAACATTGTGGCAGAAAGTGGGAAAATAAGGCATATAGTAAACAGCATTTTCTCTTTCTCCAGCAACTGTTTTCATTTTTTTCTTTTTTTTAATTAAGGAAGTGAGGCACATATTATGTCTTCAAATTCCTTTTAAATGGAACAGTCTAAAATAGTGTCGTCTTGTAGAAAGATATTTAAAGAAACCTGACTCTCAGATTTATGTAGAAAACGACACATGTATTACCATCGGAGTCTTCATGTTATCTACTGGCTCAGCCATTCAGGGATATCGATTTTCGGTGTAATTGACCATTAACATTATAGATGGAGACAGGAATTTCTAAGGAAGATATAGATCAAGATCAGACTCCACAAAATGCAAAGTCTGGTTCTGCTTCTTTAGTCAATCCTCTGGAGTAAAAATCTGAAAAAAAGACAGATCAAGATCACATTTCACATAATTGGAGAGGTCATCAGACCTCTGCAACAGTGGTGAGTTTAAAAGGCAGACTGCCACATAATTTGCAGTGTCGAAACTGTTTGACATTGGTAAGTTTTCTGAATGTCAAACGACTGTACTATGTAATTTTTAAGCCGGTATTTAAACAAAATGGTTGTATATTTTGCAATGGCTACCCTGCATAAAACCTTGATTTTCAAAGAGCCGTTTAAATAGTTGGACAGTTTGTTAATGGAAGTTTCGTGTCAACAACTTTCCGTATAGAATTATCACATGCCGTTTACAAAAATAAACTTACTCAAGTTTCACCCTTTCCCAACACAAAGATTATATAGATTTTCGTAGCATTCGTAAACAGCGTTGATAAATATCAGACAGCGCAAAACAGGTAAAACATTTCTGTTTATTCACAACCAGCATAGATAAATATCAGACAGCGCAAAACAGGTAAAACATTTCTGTTTATTCACAACCAGCATAGATAAATATCAGACAGCGCAGAACAGGTGAAACATTTCTGTCTATTCGCAACCAGCATTGACGGATATCAGACAGTACAAAACAGGTAGATACATTTCTGTCTCTACATTGTTCGCTAATTCACTTTGAGCTGTTTTGTATGTAGTTGTCGATTTTTGGCAAAAAAAAAAAACATTTACCAGAAATCGAAACTGAACATTATAGATTTCATCACTAGGGACCAAATAGCAGCCAACCAAATTGCAGGTTCATTCAATTGAGAGAGGGGGATGAATATTATCCAATGGCTATCCTCAACTCCCGGTAATATTTTTTTCCGCTTATAAAAAAATTTAAAATTGCTGACCTCCGGGTTTCAAGCTCTAGGCAGGCATTCACCAACCATTTTTAGTAACATTCTGAATCTAACTCTCAATAATTTTCTAATTTTAAAAGCAACCAAATGGTTTAGCTGATCTGAAAATGAGTTATCTTCTAAATGTAAAAATTATAGTCAAGTCAGAATAGTTGGTGAATACCTTGTAAGTTACCGACTGAGCTACCGACATCCTTTGCTTTATGGACAAATGAAGTGAATACTCTTACTGGTTGAAAACATTGTGAAAGAAGGTGCTTCTCATCCCTGTTGTTCAATTTTCGCGTTCTTAATCATGTATTTCATACGACCACTCGCGATAATTTCCGAATTACTTATTTTGCATCAATTAAAAATACAGTAGCTCCAGCCTGCCAGGTCAATTCTTACAGTCTATAGATTATATTACAGTTCACGATACTGTTACGCAGACCGAAATTTAAATGTTTTCAAGCCTAGTAACAAATCTATTTTTAGCCCAATATCGTTGAAAATATATCTTTTGTAGAGTTTTTGCATGATTATTTTCCATAAAAGGGTTCACCATCCACTCTCGCTCCCCATCAGTTTATACATCATGTCCTCAGATAAAAAAAAAGTTTAGAATATTATCATACCTTTTCGGTGTAGCTAGCTCAGGACCTTATTCTAGGTATTACTCCCAATTATAAGTGGCAGGTAAAAACTCTGAACCTGTTTATTCTGGGGGTACATGGTAAAATTGCATTATCTCATGTAGGCATCCATAATTGTGTACGTCATTCAGCTTAAACATCGTGACAGATGGTAAACTTTCATTTCTTTTGAACACACGTAGTCTCATCCTAAAATTACTTTGACATAAATAGAGTCACAACTAAAGAAAGATGATAAAATCGTAAAATCGTACTTTCTTTACCTTATTACTGATTGATTGTATGCTGATAAATGCTGTTGTCAACAATATTTCAGTTATATCGCGGCCGCCGGTGCACCTTTCCATGCTTTCTAGAATTTTCTTTCACCAATACTTTACACAATATGTTTACCATGCCACTGGCTGCTTTCCCACATAGCCATCGTCGATACAATGATCAGCAGTGAGAGAGAAATGAATCCTGTCGCAGTGACTATGACCTTTCCTCTCGACCGCATGTAGACACGTCCTGAAATATATCTATCATTAAACCTTATACATCGTGACAGGCGAAAACCTTGCACTTTCTTTTACCTCAATGAAGAAGAGTCACCACAACATACCTGCAGAAGTAACAGAAGAATCGCACGGATATCAGCTTATGTAAGTAAACCCTAAGTTATTTATAGCGGTCAGTTAAAAGGAGCCACTTGTGATCGTTTTTTGCCGCGCATTCATTTTCTGTTAAACAACCAAAATTAAGATTAGCGTAAGTAACGGATCAGTCGCTCTGCAATCGGAATCTCAGTTTTATGAGATCAACTATGACGTCTTCATACTTATGTTATTAGCACTCCACATGATCAACGTTCGATCATTAGTACATTTTTCTTTCTTTTTTACTAATGATTTGCTAGCATTTGCCTTACTTAATAAGGTGATGAATCATTTTGAAGTTTTGTAAGATACGGAAAATCTGAATAGCCCCCGGGTGAGAATGTCACTGGATGCTCTGGCTTTTTCGTGGAAGTGTACTTGTGCAAGACATTTTAGAGCCCTAGCCTTGTACTGGTGAAATCCGGAACATACATGAATATGGGAAATGTCGCCGTGATATGACTGAAATAATGTTGAACCCTAACCCTAACCCAACAACATTCAATCTATTAACCTGAATACTCCCCGTTTAACGATAACATTTAATTATGTTGCTCGATTAATTTTATTTCTCTTTAAAGAAGAAGAAAACACTGCTGGAAACGTGGAAATGCAGGTGACGGAATATTCTTCTTTTTCCACAATGTTTTCAATCGCATTTTTAATAAGCTTTGTGTCGGTTTAAAATTCAAACTCAGTAATGGGTTAATATTGAGGTTTCGTGTAGCCCACATCCTGTATCGGTTTACTAAATTGCTGATGAAATAATGCACGTGTTCGACTTAAATCCTTTCATCAACACAACCTATATGGTATGTAGCATTCATAGATCAAGATCAGATAGCAGAATGTGTAACGTGCAACGGACGTACAGTATGGTATAAATTCTGCAGTGTACAATGCATAAAAATGTTGACTTTTATTACATTGTATACATGTCTCCATTTCTTGCTGGTTGAAAACTATTGGAGTTTATTACATAACATACATTTGGTGTAAGCGTTTGTCGAAACCGAAGCAACCTTGAGTTGTTGATAACGTTGTGGTAAATTTCCATTCGCTGAATTGCCATTTTTGGGTCGTTTGTAATGGACATGTACAGCGACAGTCGAAAGTCGAGAACGAAAGTCGAAAGCGGAGAAACACAAGGAATCGTTTCAAAATTACCAAAGACAATTACAAGTTGGCTTCTTTACAAAAGAAGCCAGGAGAGGTCAGCGTCATTGTTTTCAAATAGTTTATTGGCTTTTAATTTCAATATAGTTTGGTGCATGTAAACAAACAAGTAAAACAGCCGCCGCATAGAAACCTCATGTGCTTTACATGACGGTCATTTGACCTTCTTGTCGCGTTTTAAAGTAACATAATCTTGCCAAGCGGTCTCCTTTCTCTTTTTAATGAAATTCTTCTTATTTTTTCTTCTGCTTAGATTTATTTGCTCATTGAAAAAATACAATTATTTGGGGGGTCATTTGCAGCTATGGCAAATTAATATAACAAATCTTTTCTGAAATTCGTCTTATAAAAATAAACTACGTCTATTTCCTGTTTCGGTTATTTGATTTCGCATTGTTTACGAAACCATGACGAAACTGACTGTGTATCAGAACAATTTCGCAAGAAAAATGGATTTAGACAGCAAAGTCTGTGGCAGTCTGCCTTTTAAACTCACCACTGTTGGAGAGGTCTGATGACCTCTCCAATGATGTATGTAAAACTGATTCAAATTGGACATGTACAGCGATAGTCGAAAGTCGAGAACGAAAGTCGAAATGAGAAAAACTCAAGGGGTCATTTATATGCTCCAATGATGTTTGTTAAACCGTTCTAAATAGCGTTAGCTTTCCCGAGCAATATTTCAGTTTCAGAGGATAACAGAGGATCAGACAGGTCTATGTTTTTCCTGTGGCATACCAATGCACCACAGATATGAACTGTTTCAGTCATAAATCTGCTTGGGTGTCTCCAAACACTGCTGATGGCCTTGCAGTAAACTTTAATTTGTGCAGTGGCGTGCTCAACAGCTACACGGTATCGTCTATGATAGCGGTTGAAACTTCCTGTAAGAGCGTGCATTTCGAAATTTTAGTAATTGTGATACAGTGAGTGGAGTTATCACTGAATTAGTTAGGATAAATTATATCTCCTAATAATGCACATTGATTTAGAAAAGGCAAAAAAGGCAAATCTCCAATTTGGAGCATTAAACGGATCTGCTGTGCGTCATTCTAGTGGCCGAGAAAGCCAGACTCAATATAGCCAATAGTACCCGAGCAATCAACCGTGATTTATGTATATAAACAATGGTAATGACGATGTCCAGAGGAGCAATGTCCTTGATGTTTGTTTGGACGATAAATTTTGTGACTAGTCGCATCAGTGGTACCTAAAGCTGCCTCAGTTTTATTCCATGTGCCCTCCATATTTCGCCACTCATCTAATGATGGCCAGCGAATATAACCTGCTAAACAAGTATAAAATACTTGAATAGCCGTCTGTGTCTCATTTTCAACTCACATTGAAAAGTGTTGAAAGCATTCTATATATCGGATATGTTGGTAACCACATACTAAATAAATGAACTCTATTGCGTTTCGACGATATATTTGGGAACTCGGGTAATTCTAGCATATTGACTAATTGAAGAAATGTTTTTGGATTCCACCCGTTGCTTGAAAAAACCCATATTGTTGACAACATACCATTTGAAAAACTTTTCTCCTAGAATACTGTCATAATCATAATGCAATTTGTTGCGATATTCAAGAAAAATGCGATTGGCGGTAAAAGGCACATAATTTCCCGAAGCCTATGCATATTTACGATAATGTACGAAATCGGGTGGCGGTTGGTACTAAGTATTGCCTAAATCAGCTATTGGAGTCTGCGAGTATATATATATATATATATATATATATATATATATATATATATATATATATATATATATATATATATATATTGAAAGTATACGTTTTGAAAGTGGTGATTGTGTACATTGTTTTCGAAACGGATTATAAAAACTTAATTAAAACGATAAGCAATGACCGTACACAATCACCACTTTCAAAACATATACTTTCAAAATCAAAGTAAATATTTCCTTAAAAATCCGTATTGAATCCGTTTCCAAATCCGAATGTATATGTATAGAGCTATACAACTAGCCGAAAATAACTCGTGCAAGGCGTTGTCAAATGGTCGTTAATTTTCTATCCAGATTTTATTAACATGCTACACAGTCGTACACAGTCACCACTTTCAAAACGTGTACTTTCACAATCAAAGTACAGCTTTCAACATCATTTCAGACATATCACGGCGACAACTCGCATATACATGTATTTCTTGGGTTTCACCGGTACTAGGCTAGGGCTCTGAAGGGTTTTGCCTAACAACACTCCCGTGAAAAACCCAATGGATCCAGTGAGGCTCGAGCCTGGGGCCTCCAGGTCACGAGTCCAACACTTTACCACTGAGCCACGCAGGATCCCCAAAATATATAAGGCCAAAAGAGATATTTGTCCAAAACAGTTTATATCTATGGTGAACCGGTATGTTGTAGGATAGAAATAGGTCTTATCCTCTGAAACTTAATAATTAATGCACGAAAAAAGCTAACGCTATTTGAATCAGTTTTACAAACTTCATTCCGTGGAGCGCAGTTATACGACCCCGGAAGTTTTTCCGCTTTCGGCTTTCGTTCTCGACTTTCGACTCTCGCTGTACATGTCTATTACTCAACTGTGCATTATGTGAAACCATGCACTGAGTACGTAGTCAGGAGTGTAGTAAAGATGAAACCCAACTTATTTTAAATTTTCTTCTTTTGTTGAGGTAATGTGCGAAACCTAACGAAGAATCCAGACTCAGATTGGATTTTGAATCTGATTCTGAGGTACCTAACATGGAAAAATCAATGACTAGCAAATAGTACCATTAAAAAACGCTACATTCAGTTGGGCGGCAATTGAAGACCAAACGTTGACAATAAAAAAAAGATGTGCAGGCTAGGGAAAGGTAAGAAGCTGGTTAGAAAGAGAAATGCCTTACTGTTCAAAATACAAAATGGAAATAATCTGGGAAAGAAGGACGAGAACAACTGTTAAGGGTAAATTGGTCAAATAATTAAAAGACTTCCAAAATCTTCAGCAAAAAGGTAAGACTTAGGAACTATGAGAAAATCATCCCAAAATGGCAACTTACATCAAATCCTTTCCTTTTTTCCATAATAATTTGTAATCCAGTAAGACAACAATGGTTTTCAAAGTGCACAACTGAAAGACTGAAGCGGAAATGAAAAATTCAAAAGGTCATGTGATTGATTGGAGGGAAATGATCGATCAAGCAGAACACAGGTAAAATGCAGACTGACCAAATAGGCATGTCATATAAAAAGTGACCCTACTACATGCTTCCCTGGCCTGTAAAATGACGTCCAGTCATTGTCATGTCAAGAAAATCATATTGTTAATATGTTACTACGTCAGTACAAACTGCAAAAATCGACACTCCAGACAAATAATGGCATCAGCAACTCCAGAAGCTGCAAAATGATAAACTTTATACATTATTCATGTGAAAAAATACATCACAAACTGTCCCTCCTCCTCCCTGGTAAACACGCGTCCACGCTAATGTCATATTTACAGAAGCCAGTATATCTATCTGTATGTTCCATATGTCTCCCTCTCAAATCCCTGCTTCTCATTAAAAGTAATGCAATAAACAATGACAAAGCCTGTAAATAAAAAATTATTTGATTATTGTGTCTAATAAACTGTAAGCGACACTTCTATCCATTTTTTCTAAAACACCTGAAGACATAAGAATATTTAAAGCTTCCAGTTTTGAGTCATGGGGTCTCAATACCACTTGGTTCATATGATATGAATCAAACCATGCAGGCTGTTTTCTCTCCCTAGAAGATCTTCTGGGCTTTGGAATTGGTGCCAATCTTTCTCTTTCGAGTACTCTTTGTTCACTTTATAGTGTTTCTCTCTGTTCTTCATTTTCAGACTCATATCTGTGTACTTCACTCTGAGAGTCCTCTATTGGATCCTGTGTTTGATTTTGGCCTCTTTCTTGTACTATTGAATCTTCTTCTGATCTTGTTCTTGTGGCAGCAGCTTGGTCTTCTTCTAATCTTTCCCTTTCTTTGTCTTCCTGTTGCATTTTCTGATTTTTGTCTGAGCTATCAGAACTTTGCTCATTTCTAGAGCTATTTTCCCTCATCTCTTCATCTCTTCTTTCTTCATATTCTTCTTTCTCCTCTGGAGCATGGGCGTCCCCATATAAGTTTGTGTTATTCACAAATCTTATTCCAGTTTCTCTTCTGCTCTCATCAGTATCTGATCCTTCACTGGAATCTGTCTGATCTCTGGTTACGTAACCATTACTCTGATCTTTTACTTCACTCTTTACTCTCCTTTTTTCGGTGGCCACCGTTTTCTTGTTCTTTTCAAGAGACAACCTCCTTTTGGGAAGTGGTTTTCCTTCTCCTATAGGGAAAAGATGATTTCTGTGTAAAGTCTTTGTCGAGGGTGTTGTTTCAGACCTAACCTTATACACAGGAATCTAATCATTTGGCTGATCTCTCACAATATAAACATCGTCTTCAAACCTGTCCTGGATTTTATGCTTTCCCTCAAAAGCAAGAATTTTTACTAGGACTCTGTCTCCCTTTTCTAGCTTGGCAGCTTTGGCTTTTAGGTCGTAATAGTTCTTTTGTCTTGCCTTTGACGTTTCTAGGTGTTTTTGAACTATTTTCCTAGTTGTTTCCATTCTTTGCTTCAAGTCATTGATGTATTGTTTTGTTGTTCTGGTTTTGTTTTCTGTGACTTGTTCAAATAGGGAGTCTACTGGTAATTTTGGCTTTCTCCCAAACATAATTTCAAATGGAGAATGTTTCGTCGAGCTCTGCGATGTACAATTATAGGCATAGACCAGAGAGTTGACGTATCTTTTCCAATCTCCTTTCTGTTCATTTTCCAAAGTGCCTAACATTCCTAACAAAGTTCTATAGAATCTTTCTGGCCCTGAGTTCCCTTGTGGATGATAGATGGATGTTCTTGTTTTTTCCATGTTGGTCAATTGGCAAAGTTCTTTTATGATATTTGATTCAAAAGTTGGTCCTTGATCCGAATGTAGTCTATTGGGAATTCCGTAATGAAGAATGAAGTAATTGTAGAAGGTTTCAGCTGTAGTCTTTGCTGTCTGTTTCTTGGTTGGAATAGCCATGGCAAATTTTGTAAAGTGGTCTGTTATAACTAGAATGTTTGAAAATCCTCCTTTTGATGTTTCTAAGGTCAGGAAATCCATAGACTAATTCTAATGGATAGTTCGTATCTACATTGACCAAAGGAGCTCTGATATTTGAACTGCTCTTTCGACGGATGCATCTTTCACAATTTTCAACCCAATTCTCAGCATCCTTAGTCATTCCAGGCCAGAAAAATCTTTCTCGCAAGAGTCCAATTGTTCGATCACGTCCAGGATGTCCGACTTCATTATGGAGGTCTTTCAGGACTTCTTTTCTATAGCATGGAGGTAAAACTAATTGTTCAATTGTCTCTCCTTCTACTCTTATGTTTCTATATAGGACACCTCGTTTCATGATGAAGTGCTTAAAATGTCTCTTCATGATGAGATCTTCCTTTGTCACAATTCGGGAAGGCATTTTCTTATCAATAACAGCAATCCTCCATCTTTCTATGACTGTGTCAAGTCGTTGCTGTTCTCTAATCTCCCTTAACTCTATCTGTGCCATTGGGAGTCCTTGGTTTTCTGTAGCTTCAAGAATATTGATGTTACAACAAATGGTCTCAATTAAAGGGTCCACATCTGTGCAGCTACATATAGCCTTCACCACATCATCTTTTACTTTTACTCTTTCCTCCTCATGCCCTTGTAATTTCTCATGTGGGTATCTGGACATTGCATCAGCATCTGTGTTGTTGAGTCCAGATCTGTAATATATATCGAAGTTGAATTCTCCTAGTGCAGAGGCCCATCTCTGTCCTGTTGCATCCAGTTTTGCGCTGGTTAGCACATATGTCAATGGGTTGTTGTCTGTCAGGACAGTGAAGTGGTGTAAAGCCAAATAATCTGCAAACTTCTCTGTTACCGCCCATTTCAATGCCAAAAACTCTAATTTGTAGGCGCTGTAATTCTTTTCTGACTTCGATAAAGCTCTACTGGCATAGGCTATTACTTTCTTTAGTTTTCCCTCTGACTGGTAAAGAACAGCTCCAAGTCCTTGCTTTGATGCATCAGTGTGCAGTTCAAAGGGTTTTGAAAAATCAGGGTAAGCCAACATCGGTGGTTTTGTCAAAACTTCTTTTAGACTTTCGAAGATATGTTGTTCATTTTCTGTCGAAGACCAGGGTTTCTTGATGGGTTTCTTTTTTGACACTGTTGGTGATAAAAGGTCTGCAAGTGGTCTCGTAATTTTGGAAAAATATTTGATGAACCTTCGATAGTAGCCGCAAAATGCCAAAAATGATCGCAGCTCATCCTGGTTCGATGGTGTTGGCCAGTTCTTGATTTTGTCTATCTTAGCTGGATCTGTTTCAATTCCTTTATCGCTCACACTATGGCCTAAGAATTGGACTTGGTCTTGAATGAAGTAACACTTTTCAGGCGATAGCTTCAGGTTACATTCTTTCAGTCTTGTGAAAACAATATCTAACCTTCTTAGATGCTCTTCAAAGGTGTCGGAGAAGATAATAAGGTCATCTAGGTAGATAACACAAATGGACATATTATAGTCTCCTAGACATTCCCCCATTAGTCTTTGGTATGTGGCTGGCGAGTTGGAAAGACAAAAAGGCATCTTGACATATTCATAGAATCCTAAATTAGAAACGCTGAATGCTGTTCTCTCCTTATGAATCTCTTCCACCTCTACCTGATGATAACCACTCTTCATATCTATGGTGGAGAAATACTTGCTTCCCTGAAGTATGTCAAAGATCTCTTCTATTTTTGGAAGGGCGTATGCATCCTTCACACTTTTGTTGTTGAGCATTCTGTAGTCCACACACATTCTAAGTTTTCCATTCCTCTTCCTAACTAGGACTACATTGGACGACCATGGAGACTTCGATTTTCTTATTATACCGGTGGAGAGTAATTGCTCTATATGTTGTCTGACTTCGTTAATCATTGCTGGAGGTATTCTTCTGGTTTTCTGCTTAAAGGGTGTCTCATCAATTAGGTCAATCCGATGTATGATTTTGTCACAAAAGCCGATATCTGACTCTCCCGTGGAAAAGATGTCTATATGTTTCTCCAATAGTTGGTTTATGTCACTAAGCTGATCTTTACTCAACTTGCTGTTTGTATCTATGTGAACTTGCTTCAAGATGCCACATTTTTCCTTATTTTCCATATGTTCTCCTACATCCTCGATTTTAACTGGTTGAAGCTCACATAAGGTAGCCCTTGGAGATATGACAATACTGTTTGTCGTGATGTTGGAGACAGTCACATTCACTCCTTTTGTTTTTCCATATTCATAATTGATGATATCAGGAGTTACATCAACAAAGTCTGGCAAAGAGGATGCTTTCGATTCATGGATAAGTCCTGTTGTTTTAGGATAGTTTATTTCCTTGTCTGTTTCTCCTCTTATTGTTCTTGTCTCATTTGGTCCCAGGATTATTTTTTGGGGCTCAGCAGATCTTATTATGGCTATCTGATTGCCATTTTTCTTTAGTTCTCTATCTCTGAGAACCAAACATCTGAATGTCAGGTACTATGGCGTTTGCAGAGCAGCACACTGTAAAAATTGTTTTCCGAAGTTTTCTTCACATTCCTGTAAAAGGGTATCTAAGATGTTTGTTCCAAGTATTACAGGAGTATCTCTAGAGTACTTTGTGTCGGGAGTCACCAGAAATAAACATGGAGTTGTTGTAGACCTAGGGATGCCATCTAATACTGAAAGGTTTGCCTGAATAAATCCAGAGTATGGCAGTTCCTGACCATCAGCACATTCAACTTTCATAATGTTATCAAATGGTAGAAGCTTGATGTCTAAAAGGTTCTCTTTGTAAAATGATTCCGAAACTGTGCTAATGCAGCTGCCAGTGTCTACTAAAGCCTTGGTCTTGTAGTTTTCTGTTGCAATTTCTACTTCATTTGATGTTCCGACTAATTCTGGGTCTTTTGATCGTGTGCCTAAGTTCGACCCTCTAACAGAGGCACATACTAGTTTGGGCAATCCTTTGCAATGTGGCCAAACTGCTGACAATTATAGCATTGCCTTCTTAATGCACTCGGACAGTCTTTGATCAGATGACCTTTTCCATTGCACCCAAAACATGTAGGTGCAAAGGTAGTTGATCCTAATGGCCTATGCTGTGTCTCTTGAGTATGGCTAGTCTGTCTTCTATTTCCCTTTGAAAACTGTTGTTTCTGTCTCCCTCGAAAATTTCTGTGATGATAATGCCCTTGGTTTTGCTTCATATCTTCTTGCTGCTTTTCTATTTTATCTATCCTGTCATTTAACTTCTGTAGTAGTTCTTTCACCTCTCCTAGTTCAGAAGATTTATTTTCCATATTTACTTGGGCATGGCATTGTTGATGACCTATGTTTGTTGAATCGGCTTCTATTTTCCGCAGCTCAATCTTAAACTTGTCATAATCGTGAATTATGTCATTCTTGTAAGATGCCATATGTTTGATATCAGAAGTCAATCCATGATAGAATACCCTCTGTAGAATTGTTTCATCTTGGGGTAAAGCACCAAGTGTAACTGCCTGGCAGTAAATTTCTTCAAGTCTGGTAGAGTAAGCAGTAACAGTTTCCTTTGGCAACTGTTGACAGGAATAAAATTTTCTCAGTATACTCTCTTTGGTCTTTATTGTTCCATAGATGCTCTCAAATTTCTGAAGAACATATTCCAATTTAATCCCAGGTCCTAATCTTCTGAGAATATCAGCTGCAGTGCCTTTCACTGATCTCCTAATTCCTAGAAGAATCTGATCTTTTGTGTATGCCTTGTCAGCCAACAGCGCATCTTTCTCATATCTTAAAGTTTTCCATGTTATTTCGCCTTTATTCTCTTCCCCATAGAATATAGATAATTTGGGGTAATTATGAGAAGCGGTTGGTCTTGAAGAGTCACGATCCGAGACAATCTTTCCAAATCTTGTCAAAAATTCAAGTAAATCTCCGGATGTTTCTATTTGAGGAGACAGATGTAGTTCGTGGAATGCTTTAATCAGCTTTTCATCCTCTTCTGTTAATCCTCCAGCAGCTATGCCAAGTTTACTCTCCTCTGTATCCTCTATATCTTTGTTGGCCATATTTGTGCTGTACCAAATGGGTTAAATACACTAATGTCACAAATATAACAATGCTAACTGCTTGTGTCACAATGTTATATTGCCAGATAGTCTATCACACAATTAAATGATCCTGGCACGGTAGTTAGATATGTCTGTAAAACACTAAAATGTTCACTTTTCACAATGATTTATTGTCAGACTTACACTCTATATATTTATCACACGGAATGTTAAGGCTTTTGTTGTTTAGTCTATCACTGTCACGTTCAGTAAGTACAAATCCTTCAAAGTAGGAATATTCACAAAATAAATGAAGGTCATCTCCCTTTTGTGGTTGCTCTCCACACTGTTTCTTGGAAGTTTACACACTCCACAATATTCACAAAAATTAAGCACTATAAGAGCATTTGGTTACAAATAACACATCATTTCCGCAACTCCACTCAGTATACCATGTATTTGCAACTTAATCCATGTTAGTTCTACATCACACTGTTTTTTTTTTTTTTTTTTGAGAAGGGGGGAATGTAATTAAGTGAATAAAGTAGCGCTACAAAATTATCAGATCTGTTTTCTTTTCGGTGATATGCAATTAGATTTCTAATTCCATAGCACAATATTTTGTTCAAAGTAATTGTAGAATGTATTATGCAGAAGAGAACTTCTACTGCATAATAAAGAAAAAATACCTGGAAAGCAAATATTCAACTCAAGACAAAAATCAAGTTTGTATATACGTAAATGCACCTGTAAAATGGCAGTAAATCAGAAAAATAAACAACAATACATAATAAATCAAATTCAGTAAACCTGTAGAAAAGACAAGTAGTTATAAATTATTGGTAGTAGCCAATGTTAATAGGTTAATTCAGTCTGGTCCAGTATTTTTATTTGTCCTTCTGTCAAGTCCAATCAAAATCTAAGATGCAAACAGCAATAATCAATCAAAATACAGCTTGCAAATCAAACAGCCAATGAAAATACAATATGCAAATTAAGTGAAGCCGGGAACCAGCTAAAAAAATTGAAATGAGGGCTAGTACAAATCTTATAATAGGGTAACAGCAAAAATGAATGATGGGAAGATCAGGTGAGAAAGGGGTGTTGTAAACAAGTAGTATCAACCAACCAATCAAAGTAAAGGTCAAAGGTCAAAAGAACACTGTGGTGTATGGGCTTTAGCACTGGCCAAGTAATGAGCAATGACAGTCTTTTAACCCTCCTAAATAAGAAATTAAAGCAGATATGGGCGCGTAGAAAAATGTGAAAAGAAAACAGTAAGGCAACCTGAGAGAGTCAGAAAGAAAGATTTGTTACCAAGAAATAGTGCTCATAAGCGTGAATCTTTCTCTCAAAATAATCTGTCACTCAAAAAAGTGTCCTTCTCTCACAAAAAGATAATGTACAGACTAAGATCAGATTTCAGTACTTACTAAGAGATAACAAAGTCTATAAACTACTAAAAGTGTTAATGGAACTACTTTGTATGGATGCTCCGAGTCACAAAGACACAGTGCATTCACACAGAAGCAAATATTCAAATAAAAACTGTAGAGCAACTGATCAGACTGAGTAAAGAATGAAACTATGTCTGCAAAATTTCAACTTTGTTACCTTTACAAAAAAATACATGTACTTACTGTGACTTATCCTAATTCCTATAGTCTCACTATTTTAACACTTATCACTAAAATTAACTTAAACTAAGACAAAACTAGCACAATTTCTAAAGTTAATAATCCAGGGCCATGTATCTGTTCCAAATAATATCCTTCAGAGCCTCTCTCTCCCTCCTGTTGAAGAAAAACGTCTGTCCTCAAAAATAAATGGTAAGTTAAGGGTCCTCCAGCTTTGTAAACAGTAATGTTTAATCAAGCATACCAAACACTGTGAGTAGCACTTAAGTCCAAAGGGGTAAAAGGGTTGTTCCACACTTCGCCATTATATATAAACAAATTCACTCCTGGTCCAGTTCAAAAAATCACGATGGGCGCCAAATGTTGCAGGGTTGTTTCCTTCCCCTTAAAGTGAATAATGGTGGGTTCTTAATTTTTGGGGAACTCCAGGAAAGTGACAACTACATTAAAGTTTCTTTCTATCCTTTAATCACCTTACTTCAGAGTCTGAACATCTTTACCCTGAAAAGGTATGTAAAAACAACACTAAATAAAACATTGCAGCAAAAGTAAAATATCACAAAAGAATAATGAATGAGTTATTTCAGTCACCTTTATGCAGTGTAGTTTAAGGTTGTAAAGGATTATTATGTCAGTTGCTGACATACAAATCCTTTACCCTTAGCTAAACAAACAAGCAAACAAATCAAACAATACAAAATATGGTTTTGAATATAAACTATACAAATAGTAAACAAAACTCTTATGCTAACTAATCTTATCACAAGGTAAGTTTAATCTAAGGAAAATGACAAATGTTAAATCTAAGGACTTCTAATTACTAAATAACAACAAATACATATGTCCTTACCAATTTGGGGAACTGGGTGAATTCACACTCCACACTGTTTCACGTGAGTCTTATCTCTCTCTGTCAATGTGACTGCTAGTGCTGAAAATATTAATAAAAGATGTGCAGGCTAGGGAAAGGTAAGAAGCTGGTTAAAAAGAGAAATGCCTTACTGTTCAAAATACAAAATGGAAATACACTGGGAAAGAAGGACGAGAACAACTGTTAAGGGTAAATTGGTCAAACAATTAAAAGACTTCCAAAATCTTCAGCAAAAAGGTAAGACTTAGGAACTATGAGAAAAATCATCCCAAAATGGCAACTTACATCAAATCCTTTCCTTTTTTCCACAATAATTTGTAATCCAGTAAGACAATGTTCAATGGTTTTCAAAGTGCACAACTGAAAGACTGACGCGGGAATGAAAAATTCAAAAGGTCATGTGATTGATTGGAGGGAAATGATCGATCAAGCAGAACACAGGTAAAATGCAGACTGACCAAATAGGCATGTCATATAAAAAGTGACCCTACTACATATACATATACCATAGCTCAGATTCACAAATGCTTTAAAAAAAAAAAATTGTTATTCAGCTATTGTGAATTATGACAGCACAGTTTGTTGGAACGTTTTTGGCACAGATCAATCTATCCACTTGTGACGCTGCCTTTATGTTTTTCCAACTGGAGATAAAGAAATAAAAAATAGTGTACACTTCTTTCATTTCTAAATACAGCATTTTTAGTGATAAAGGACACTTTAGATAAGAAATAAGTAGCTATGTCACAGGGGTGATGTCTGTTAAATCGATGTTACCGAAGTCAAATGTTTGACTCTAAACTGTTAAACACAAAGGAGCCATACTCTGTGAAAAGGGGGTTTAATGCATCTACAAAAAGTATCGACCCAGGTCAGATTGTACTGTCTGTGCAGGCTGACCTGGGCCGAAGCTTTTTGCTATTGGTCCATTTTCTGCATGTCAAAGGACCAGTGTACCTCATTTTTCATCCGGTTTTTAGACAAACTAGATGTTATAGAATCATAATAGTATGTAAACTTACTTGGTATCATGCATCACGTAGATGCATTAAGCCCCCATTTTGCCAGAGCATGGCTCAAATGTATTGTGACATATAGACGCAAAAACCCTATACAGCAATATTTCTGTTTTATTTTCACTGGAAATGTCTCATTCTTTTGGTTAACCTTTTACCACACAGTTCTAAGTTTTAACGACCCTGGGAAACAGGAAATTTGAAAACATTGTGGGAAAAGGAGAAAATACTGGTAACCAGCATTTTCTCCCTTCCCATAATGTCTTCTTATCTACAGAAACAAATGATACGATGGAACAGTTGCCAATGATTTTGGGTGTATGTGTGTCCGTCTGTATATCCGTGCGTGCGTGCGTTAGTACATGCATGCGTCCGTCCGAATTTGTCAAGACCGAAACTTTTACAGTTATGGATGCATTTCAGAATGATTTGGTCTCCTTTATGAGTAGAAGTGCCATTTGAAACATTTATTCAGGTTGGTCCAAGGTTAAGGTCACACTTAAAGGTCAAATGATGAAATAGAATGGAGCTTGTCCAAGCTACAACTTCTACATTTCTGGATTTAAAATTAATTTTACACATATAATCTTCTTTATCAGTAGAAATGCCATTGGAATCATTTGTTCAGTTAGGTCCAAGTTCAATGTCACACTGAAAGGGCAAATTGACAAAACTGTCATTAATAGAGCATGTTCTGAGCTATAAATCACATGTTTTGGATAGATTTCAATGTTGTTTGGCACAATTATTCTCCTTTATGAGTAGATGTGTCATTTAAAATCCCCCATGGCCGGCTGGATATTTTGCCCTTTGGCAATTTTCTAGTTTAATATTATTATTTTGTGCAAATATATTAAGAAAAAAGTTCTTCCGATGGCTCCCGATGTTTTTGCCAAAAATTGGGGCTATCCTATGATAGAAAAAAAGCACTTTTTAGCCCATGTGAGCACAGAGCGCTGAGTTTTTGTGATCATCCTGTGTCCGTCGTATGCTGTTCGTCGCCCGTCGTTCGGGCGTCAACAATTACCTTGTTTACACTCTAGAGGACACATTTTCAGTCCAGTACTCATACAACTTGGACAGAATGTTTGTCTCGAATATAACTCGGACAGGTTTGAAAATTGGGTCATGTCGAGTCAAAAATTAGGTAATTGGACCAAATGATAGAAAAAACTTGCTCACACTCCAAAGACCATATTTTCAGTCCAAAACCAACGAATCAGGTTAATCAGATTGCTTGTCCTGTTAATTTCTAGGACAAGTACGAAATGGGTCATATTGGGTCAAAAATAAGATCAGTGGACCAAATCTTTTAAAAAATTTGTTTACACAGTATAGGCCACATTTTTAGCTAGATTATCGTGAGACTAAATCATAGAGTTTGTCTTGATGATATCTCAGACAACTTTGAAATTAGGTCACAACAGATCAAAATGTAGGTCACTTGGTCAAATCTTTGAAAGCCTTATGTGCAGTCTAGAAGCCACATTATCAGCCTGATACTCTTGAAACTTTATCAAAATGGTGTATCTTGTGGATATCTCAGACAAGTTCGATATTGGGTCATGTCGGGTCAAACAAGTAGGTCATATACACTCATGTGTTTTACATCAAATCAGGATCTCTTCAGCTTTTTCTACCCTGGATGACTTTACTGAGGCGATCGCTTTAGCACCCACCAGTCAATGTAAATATGTAACATTTTTGACATGAAGCTGAATCAGATGTCTATCGAGTTTATGAAATACATCAGCAAAAGAGCAGCCAGGCTAGTGAATAGTCAAGTGTAATGTGTAAGTCTTATGATTTACAAACAAAGCTAACGTTCTTCAAATACATATTTGCTTCTGTTCAATTCTGCCACCTCAGCAGTGATTTCATTGCTTTGATTTTTCGTTTGTCGTCATTTTTTTTTTTTTTTTTTGCAAAATTAATCTTAGATTTGAGATGATATTATCCTGATTGAGACAGTACATTTCGTTTATTTGATGGTTTGTTGGTTAATGTTGAAGCCCAGGCTTCTGGGCGTCCGCCTGTCTAAGCGCCTGCTTTATAATCTTTTCATTATGCGAAAAGAGTTAGTGTTTTTAATGTAAATACATGTAATCAAATGAACTAGGTAACGTAAATTCAAGGCTGTATAAAAAATATGTAAATTTTGTTTGGAATGAATTATTCTAAAACGTCTTCGAACAGTATCTGTCAAAGCACGAACTCAGCTTGTTTATTTATGTAGTATTTTTGTTGCACGAGCACTAGGCTGCACCATGGTAATGTTTTCCATTATTTTCATATTGAATTTGCTATGCTTTATCTCAAACACGCATTCAAGCTTACATTCCTCTACTGTTAATACATCTAGTTTAACTTTTTCACCGTAAAAAGCGACTTAAGTAGGATATCCGGAAGGAGGGCATTCTGATCTTGGATCTGCTGACACAGCGAAATTATGCTAAGATGTGAATACGTAAAGCTGGAGATAAAATACATGTACCTCTTGTTCGCGGGCAAAAGTTGTAAAACCACAATAGATATTACTTGTCTTATCTGGTCTACAATGTTTTGCCAGTGGCAGACAAATATTGGTGCTTGATGAAGGACCACTAATGAAAAGATTTGATATCTTTCTGTTGTGAGCCTATACATCCCCATGTATTATTATTATTATTTGCAGGCATATTATTTATAATTATATTGCATATTGTAATACTTGTGTTGTATCACAAAATAAAAAGGGCAGCTTAAATACATCTACAAAGCTCAGAGAAGAAGAAAAGGGAACGACCGTCTACTTGCACGAAAAGGGATATGAAACTATTTAAGGTCAAGTATTTGGTTTACAATCTAACATACAACCTAAAAGTCACGTTTACCATTTCGAGGTTATGTACAGTTTTTAGCTCACCTGACCACAATCAAAAGCTCTGGTTGCCATGGCAACCAAATGGAATTTTCTAGGAAATTCTTAAAAAATCTTCTCTTCTGAAACCGCTTGTCAGATTTTGAAATAATTTCACAGAAATGTTCCTTGGGTGACCCTTTTCAAAAATTGTTCGCAAAATTTTGATCCGTTGAAAAACATGGCCGTGGTGGGGGGGGTGGCTCTTTGCATTGTATGGACTTAAGGAATTTTTTTGAAATTCTTCTTCTCTTAAACCACTTGTCAGATTTTGAAATAATTTCACAGAAATGTTCCTTGGTTGTCCCTTTTGTAATAGTTTTGCGAAATTTTGATCCGTCAAGAAACATGGCTGTGGTGGTGGTGGGCTATTTGCACTATACGGACGTGAAGAAACTCTTAAAAATTCTTCTTCTCTGAAACCACTGGTCAGATTTTGAAATAATTCCACAGAATTGATCCTTATATAATGCCCCCTTTTTTTAGCTCGGCTGTTTTTAAGAAAACATCGAGGTATTGCCATAGCTCTGTTGTTGTTGTCTGCGCTTTCGTTGTCGTTGTGCAAAAACTTTGACATTTTGTTATATCTCGGCTTCTACTCAACACATGTACTCTAAACTTAAAGTAATTGTTCACTAGTAAAAGAGCAACCTATACAATGACAGATAACTCTAAAATCATTTTTGTCCAAATCATGCCCCTTTTTCGACTTAGAATTTTAACTTACTATCCAGCATCCTACAGTCAATCCTTGGCACCCCATGTGGTGCTCTTGTTCGGCTTGATATTTGTAGCCACTATCGGGCATGAGCTCTTGTTTGAGAAATGGTCCTTGGCTGACCTATCCCAAAATTTATTTGCAGAATTCTGATTCATCAAAAACATGGCTGTGGTGATTGTAGGGGTGGTAACAGATTTTGAAATGATTTTTACCGGTGACCTTTTCAAAACTGCTTGGCAAAATAATGATTTTGTTTCCAAAAAAATGCAATATTTCAAAAAAAATCGGCTATGGTCCTCTCAAAAATTCAGGTGAGCGATCCAGAGCCATCTTGGCCCTCTTGTTTAGGGGAAAAAATCTCGTTGAAAGGTCCACATTGAAGGATATGTTGAACCTTAAAGCTCTTTTTACTTTCGTGACCTCTGGAGTAACTTGAGATAAGAATGCACGTTTAGCGGAGATCTTTGGTTTTCACTGTCCACTTAGCTTATCCACTCTGAACAACAAATTTATCCTTATTTCGTTGTTCTTTATCCATAGACTGAAAATGTTGACATAACTCTTATAGGGAGCAATTCAGTGATTATAACCTCATCAAAGTTCCAAAACGATTTATCACTGAATTAAGAAAGCGGGTAGCTCTGGCAAATCATCAGCAAAGAAGACAAAGTAAGAAAACAATAATGGTATACAGTATCCTTAACGGGATACGTAGCCTCCTTAGGTATCTTTAGAATTTGTGCCAGAGTTTCAGGAAGACATGTGGGAATGTCCTATGCTTAATCAGACGCGTCGATTACTAGGATTTTAAAATCAGTATGATGACGTCATATCTGAAGTTTTCGATTGAAAAATGGCCATGCCGCTTGTTTGACGCCCGAAATCGCGCCTTTTCATTGAATATATAATCATGAAGTTACGATTGTAAGAAAAACTATATCTTGTATCTTTCTATTTATTGATAATAAAAATGAAATTTTGATGCATGGCATAAAAACTAATAAGCCCCCTTTAAATCACCTTTCAAAACTTTAATTCCCAGGAATCTTTGATCTTCGCTGTCCATTTTGCCCAGCCGTTATGGAAGAGAACACTCCTTAAATTGCCCTTATTCTGCTCTGTTATGAAAATGTCATTTTTTTTTGTCGATTTTTCAAGCATTTTAAGTAGATCTAGTACCGCATTGTGAAATTTTTCGTCAGGTGTATAAATTTTATTCCACCTATCAGTGGGTTTCAGTATCTAAGATCGGCTTCGGAAATGTAGTCTGATCTTAATTCATATCTTGCATATCATGCTTAATACAGGTCGCAGAGAATAACAAGGTAAAAAATATAAACGTTTAAAACATGAAAACAGAGTCGATCTATATAGATCTAGCTTGAGCAAAAGTCTCGATTTTCGTGTTTCAAGGATAGGCATTTTCATGGCTGACATGGGTCGAAACTTTGCTTTTGCTTCTGCATGTACAAGCACCATATTACCGCAGGAATCAGTCATTTGTCCGAGGAAATGGATATAATTGATCAAAATTATGTTATGACTTGGATGGTATAATGCATCGCGGAGGTGCATGAAGCCTCCTTTTTCCAGAGCATAGCTCAGTTCTATTACACAAACCGAAATCATGTGTAAATGTATCAACCAAAAGCATCGATCGTATATTACTGGTAAAATGCAGACAGTCTTGTTAATAATTCAGTCTACAGATATGATTCATTGATTAACTGAATGGCATTTAACGCCGTTTCAACATTTTCTCAGTTATATTGCAGCGGCCAGTGCACCTATCCATGCTCTCCTGGAGTTTCTTTTACCAGTACTTTGCCGGGTGCTTTCCCACATAACCATCGTCGAAACAATGCGACAGATAGGTTTAGTTCTGTAAGTTATGGCTATTTTTGGGGTTTGCCATGAGCACAGGGCATGTTTTAAGCAAATTTAGCATTTTGACTTCTATAGGTTATTTCTGAAACAATTCTGTAAATCTACAATCCTATCAATACTATGATTTATCAAATCATCGCGTGCTATCGTATTATTAACTTTTGTCCTATGAGCTTATTTTTCAGTTTGTTATTGGATAATATATATGTACAGTATAATATATTTCTTAAGTAGACCAGTGGAAGAAAAAACCCTCAAAAGAATATTTTATTCCGTAGTCAAACAGTGTATCTTGTCAAACATGCAGGAAAGATGGTGGTCACAACTTATTTGTCCGTAATCGAATTAATTACACTTAGTTTGAGGTTTAAGCAGACGACAAAAGTCTAGAATTCTCCAAAGTCAAAGCGAAACAGTAAAAAATGTTTAAAAGGATAGTGGTTTGTCTTTGAAAGGAAATAAAACGATGTGGAAATTAGAGAAAGTGGTGGTTATCATATTTTTTCCTTGCTCCACCATATTTTCAAAGCCCGTCTACCGCAATGTCATTGAAATACATGATCGTCTGATGCAAAGATTAGCACATGTGCAAATTTTCCCGTAAATTGCGATTTTTCAAAGGTCAAGGCTGTGCCCTTCATTTTTCTTATGCAGAAACCATATAGATATTGTCTAACTACAAGTCCTTGTAAGAATATCAAAGTACATAACGTATACAAAGTATCTTGCTTAAAGAGGAATGCGATGGACATGAAGAATCTCAGTTAACAAATTCTCCATTCGTTTCAATGTTTCTGTGTAGGATCTACTAGATTCTGATTCAGCTACTTTCAAGATAAAGGTTTAACACGCCCCATACACTTTGCACGCCACCTGTTTACTCAAATACGATTGGTTACTTACAATCGCGCAATTCGGTGACTATATATTCACCGTCTCCGCACTGGGCCCACAGAGTTACTTGCTAAATTTATTATAACGCATTCTCGTTCCTCTACTGCTAGACTATATCTTACATCGTCACCGCTGCCTCAAAAAAATTCAAGAAAAACTGCTGCACTAAATTCATAGTTAGAGACCGCAGTCGCAACCAAAAGGTAGGATTTTCTTATTTTATTTGATTCACATTCAATAATTTTGAATGTTTATCTTATCCTTATGTACCTCACATTGAATTCGAGTAACAGAGTATCAAGGTCACTATTTTTTTTGTTTGTTTAAAGGACAAATGTTTGTGTTTATCTGGCCTGTAAAACTTAATACTAATGTCAAACATGTTCTTGTGTATAAAGCAATATAGCAGCAGTTCTGATTGCTTGTCATGATGAACATCCAGAACTGCTGTTTTACCGTTTTCAAAAGCATTCCTATTCCAACAAACAGTTGCAACTCGCCAATATGTTAGAAAGTGAACAATGTATCAGATTGCTCAGAACAAAGACACTCAAGTATTTAGTAGTTACGTAATTGTATAATCCATATTTCAATGTACGTCAGACCAACAATGCTGAAAGGTGTAGGTATAGGTCAGACTTCCCACAATCGAGTCTCGGTTGTAAATCTATTATATTGCTCAAAATATGTATGTATATTTTTTTTCGGGGGGGGGTCAAAATCGATAGTTTACACAGTGTGTTTACTCCGTCACAGACAGCAAATGTCAAACCTGTCAAATGGGAAGATTTACAAATGACAAAACAACTGTGACTGAAATTATTTGATTAGACTTTAAAAGGGTACAAACTCTTGGAAAACGTGAGAATATTGGTTCAAAATATTCCCCAAGTCATTAAAACCCTGGTTTATGTGGTAAACGGTTAACTGTTTAAATGCTGTGTATACATGTCTTTCGATATTTGAATGAACTGTGTAGACGTTGATCAGACTGGTCAAATAATATATTCATTTCAGTAATTACCTATTGTTTAATCAGTATTTCATTACATTATCCGATTACTAAATGCAATCAAAATTATTTCCGAAGAATAGCGATAATCATTGTAACTAGTCTTAATAACTAGACGCTACCGTGATTTGCTGTATTTGCGAAATTATTAGAGTTAAAACTTGCCCACAAAATCTGTGCGGAGCTTTCAACTGATTTTGTCTTGATCGTCTCTGTACCTAGAGGCGACCAGTCAAAAAGTAACATCACCTTTGGGGACAGTTATCTGTTCTACATTGCAACAAGATTCATATACCTTGCATTCCTGATGATTGTCTCTACTTTGCTAATGTTGAAAAGAAGCCATTTTCTGGGTAAGTCTGTTTTGCGTGGAATTCATGTACGTGAATCTGGTTAATTCAAGAAATACAGTTAATTTTAAACTTATTATTTTTCAAATTTTAAATAAACTATCATTTTTTTTCCCCAAATTTCAATTTTTATAGATCAGCAAATGTTTCGAGTACCTGGAACATAATTGAAATTCATAATTAATTTAGCAAATAGAAATCGGACAACAACTATTATTACCGATATTATATGTATTATTGATAATATTATTATTATTATTTCAAGTGTTTAATTTACGATTAAATAGATTTTCAGTCAGAAAAGCTCACAAAGTATAAGAGATCAGACTACATCATCTGTGCACTCTGTTTTTGATCTACATTTTAATAAAGCAACTAGGCTTGCTGTCAGAGGCTAATTATGGTTAACATTTTCTCATTTAAACGACCCCAAGAAATAAAAGTTTAGAAATAAAAAAAAAAAAAGCCTAAAAAATTTAGAAAACATTATGGGAAAAAGAGACAATGCTGGTAACTATTATTTTCTCCTTTTCCTATAATTGCTACCCTTTTTGACGAATTCCAACATTTGGTTTACACTTAATCTGTCGTCTGCAAATATTTTGTAAGTAGACGAGACTAAATAACTGTCTTTTGATAAAGTCTAGTAGCTAACTGTGTCGTGAAAACAATCATTCGCCGTATGAGCTTTTAGTAGATCTATATAAATGTATGTAATGGATAAGTTATTGTTATAGTAATTCATTTATTCACCTCGGGATTCAAACCTTTAAAAGATAGTTTTGGAGCCAAATATGGAATTTAAATCCTACATTTTTGCAATCTTTCACGAAACTTTTGTTTTTGTGAATGACAAAAGCATATCATTTCTGGTTACCAGCATTTTCTCCGTTCCGGACAATGTTTTCAATCTTATCAAAGACAAATTTCAAGATTTGGGCTACATTTAAAATTGTCGTTGGCAAATGCTTTGAATTTGGACAAGTCCATGTTTTGCTCGTGTGATAAAGAGATGGTATGATTGATTGATTGATTGTATGGTATTTAACGCTGTTTTCAACATTATTTCAGTTATATCGCGGCGGCCAGTGTACCTATCCATGCTTTGCAGGAGTTTCTTTTACCAGTACTCTGCAAAATATTCTTTCCAAGCCACTGGCTGCGTTCCCACATAACCATCGTCGAAACAATGTGGTGAAAGAAGAATGACTATTATCAATCTTCGGAAAGAAATTAACCGAGCCGGGATCGAACCAGCAACCCCGTTCTTGAATCATGTACCATTCCGGCTGCGCTACCGGGGCTCGGCGAGATGCTATGAACTGACCTCGGGAACACGGCGAGTCCTCTACCTTACAACTGACTAGATTGTAGCAGGTCAAACTTTGTACATATCAATTTCATGTATCCTTATTCGCCAGTATTTTCTCGTTTAAACAAAAGATTTTCGAAGCTTGTTTGTTAAAGCATTAGACTTGGTGTCAATGTTGCTGGTCACGTGGACATCACACTTTAGATCCGCTGTCTGGTACTTGTTATACCCAGGAAAATTTGAAGTCTCAGTTTCGAACCCCCACTTGAAGTGCTGTAGTTTTCATGAAAGTATCCTTGGGCAAGACCCTTCAGAGCTATAGCCTAGTTCTGATGAAACTAAGGACATATATAAACTAGAGAGTCGTATAGCGCTAATTTTTGCTCTAAAAGTTTGCAAATGTGCTGGTACGAATGTCTTGCGCTCAAAACCACACATCGATTATATCAGATCATTAAAAACAAAAACGATGACGGCATAAGAAATCACCTAAAAATAGACGTAATTCCACTTTGGCCAATGGACCGTCCCGTTATTTTAACGACAAAAAGTAAACTTTTTCTTACTGAATATAACCTTTAGACACGTCCATGGATATTGTAAAGCATGTTGCACACGACAAATCAAATCAGGTTCAAATCATTAATTTTTTGTATAATTCCAAACTACTGTGAGGATTTGTAAAAAAAGAAATTCTGAACTGACCGCTACTGGCACTTTGGATAACGTGGAAGTGTCCTTAGGCAAGGCATTGCAAAACCAACCATTAATCCACGAGAAATAGAAAAAGGGATCTTCATGTAAAAAACCTGCGATTATTATGACTTTCACGATATGTAAAGGTGCAGTTCGCAAAAGTTCCAGTCAGTGGCAGAAAAAAGGATTTTGAAACTAGAACAGATCCTACCATGCCGCATTATCTGTTTGTTTACATCGATGATCGCCGACGGTTAGCCGAGTTTTCGTCGTAAATCTCCGCAGTGACGTGTTAGTGACGTAAACACCACGTGATCATTCAAAGCGTCGAAACAAACCCTTCATTCACTTTATCGTTTTGTCCCCATTTTAGGCTTGAAAAACTTAAGTTTATCGACATCGTAAACAGAAACAACGACACAGGCTGATCATCGCTTATTCATTTATCATCAGTACAGGAAGAGTTTACTACATCTAAATAAAAAAAGAGGTTCAGAATGAGCAATCTTACTCTCCGATGACATAGTGTTGGAATTGTAAACAATAGTCCTGTCTACTACGTCATAGGACTAATGAGATGCAATGTTATCACGTGACGTTCTCGAAGACCTAGTTCGGATATACACGAACGATAACGACGGTTGTCTAGATCAATGGCGTCCCTGAAATCGACAGGCTTCTCCATGCATTTTCGCACGCGTATATCATGGCAACCAATGCAGTAACTGACACGTTCAGGTTTTCTCCGATCTTATATATGTGTGTTGTGATGGGTAATCCGTTATATTTTCGAGTTTTAAACAGTGAAAATTACCTGTTCTTTGGCTTTACTGAGGCTTTAACCCTTTATCAAACAATCCCTGGTTTTAACGACCCTGGGAAGGAAGGTTTTTGCAAATATTGTTGGTAAAGGAGAAAATGCTGGTTACCAACATTTTCTCCTTTTCCTACAATGTTTTCTACCCTGTCAAAAAACTCAACTTCATTTGTTCCACTTTCGAAATTTGTCATCTGCAGATCTATGCTTTCAATTTGGAATGGTCTAAAATTTGTGGTACGGGAAAGGGTTAATGAACTTTCATTATCAGCATTTTTTCCAGTATACACTTGACTATCGCCAGTGTTAAACAATGTCAAATATGGCAGAATTTAAGTTTGGCGATTTCGACGGTCTTTTTGACCAAGATTTTGAGGAAGTAACGACTACTCAACTTTTGGAAATTTCTACTGATTTACTACAGCAGTAATTTTTCTTTGAATTTCAACATATCGTCGATTTACTTCTAAAACCTAGTAACTACAGCTTGTTTCAAGCTGCAGGTGGTATGTTTTAGAGGAAAACCGACCATATAGATTGATCGACTTTTATTACACAATTTGTATCTGTGTTTTGCGATTTTTCTTCTGTCAACAACGTAAGTACCTGTGCTAATTTAAGTAATTGTTGAATATTAATGAGGGGTAGGGTTAATGTACGCATGCGCAGTAAATCCAGATAAACTGCGACGTTTAGGTAGCAGAACACAGTTTTCAGCTAAACTCGTCTCGGTCGACAATAGGCCAAACAGAACTTCCTCAAACAAAGGTCTATATAATGAGCCTGAAATTATAAAGAGCACTTAAATGCAAAAGCACAATCCTAATTCTTTAGATTTTATCAATAAGTCATGTTCAACTTGTGAAATAGTGAAATTAATGATCAATATAGGCAAATGGCACGGTCGGAAAAAAACTGACAAAATATGCCATTTTAGCCTATATTCCAAAATTCACAAAATGCAAACCCAGGAAGCTAGCCTGAAAATGCCAAGCTAAATTGAAACTCAAAACAACACATAATCTGGGGATAAAATCCAAAATAGCACATTACCATCCCGTTTTTTCGCAATCTTTCGTGCCCTGACCCTACCCTTATTTTCGCGGCTAAAAAAAGCCGCTAGCTCCATGACCCCTCATTTTCGCATTTAGGGTCAAAACTATAGAACAAAGAAGGAAAGGTCATGACCTACTGTTTCACAGACAAACCAAATGCTTCTTTTCCTTTATCTAACACAATTCATGTGTGTAATAACTTCTCTTCTTATCAAAATTGCATTGAAAACCTAACTTTCTCAGTTATATCTAATTTTGACCATGGCCAATTCGAAGCAAACTGTTTACATGTGCTTTAAATAGAATAATGATCAAAATAAACCTTCGTTGGGTAGTTTATAGAAAATAGACGGTCAAAATTTTTTTCAAATATGAGCCTTCTGATTGGATAGAAAAGTAGGACAAAGACTAAAGTCTTTTTGAGGACAAATCTCATAATTTGAGCCACAATTATATTGTTGTCCGATAATGCTTTCAATTTGGACGGGTCTAAAATTTGGTCATCTTGTAAAGATTTAAATCACTAGAAAACAACACGATTTTAGACTCGTCCAAATTCGAAACAACTCACATCGACAGTGTAGACTAAGATCAGGCTACACAGAGGTAGCAGTCTGATCCTGAATTTACACCTTCCGTTTAATGTGCTCTACAAAAATTATTATTTACTATCACTGATGATTGTCTTGTTACATTGGCTTTGTTCTCTTGCCGTAGAAGATTGTCTATGTGAGAAAGTAGTTGGTGGCTTGGAAAGACCATTGTGTGTAGATCAGAATTAGATTTCTGAAAATGTGCAGTTTTATTCTGAATCCACGACATCTGATTACCCGGTTTGATGGGCCAAAGCTTCAGGGTATTTTATGTAGTCTGAAACAGTGCAGCAGCTGTTCTGATTGTTCATATAAATAATTTGAACTGCCGCTGCACTGTTCTCACCTGGTATACTTATCTACATGTTCAGGAAATCTTGTAGAATTATCCGAGTTCCTATAATGTTTGTTTAACCCTTTACCAAACGACAAAATTTTAGACTCGTCAAAATTGAAAGCACTTGCAGACGACAAAATAAATGTAACACAAAAATTGAATGTTTTTTCTAGCAGGGTAGAAAACATTGTGGGAAAGGGAGAAAATGCTGGTTACCAGCATTTTCTCCTTTTCCCACAATGTTTTCAAAAGGCTTCTATCTTTGGGTCGTAAAAACCAGGGATTGTTTGGTAAAGGGTTAACTCATTGGCAAACGACCTAATTTTAGACTCGTCCAAGTCCACATTAAAATTGTAAATTTTCTAAAATTGGCTCGAATCTAGATCTAATGGGGTTTGACTCCTCAATGTAAAACAGATTTTTTTTTTTTTTTTGTCAGTAGTTTCTCCCTTTTCCACACTGTTTTCCAAAAGCCGTCAAAGTCAGGGTCGATGAAAACGGAATAGATTTGAGCCATGCTCTGGCAATAGGGGGCTTAATGCATTTCCGTGAGGAATTACTAGATCTACCAAGGAAGTCATCACATAATTATAGATCCATAAAGTACATTTTGTCTAACAACCAATTGAATCATTAGGTAGACAGGTCCTTAGACTGACAAAATATTGACCAACAGCAAAACGTTTCGGCCCAGGTCAGCCTGCGCGAACTGCTGCAGTCCCGAGTCGATACTTTTGCAGATGCATGAAGCCCCCATTTCACAGAGCATGGCTCATCTATTCTGGTAAAAAGTAAATTTTACTCTGCAAATTGATCCTAGCAATACTGAGTCAGACTTAAGGTATTTACGTATAAAGTATAGACCAAGATCAGAACAGAACAGAACATATTTTTTTATTCAGAAAAACGACTTGAACACATAAGGTTCATCGTCGACATACATACATAATAATATTACATACGTCAGTATGGACATAAAATCAATACATGTAAATACATTTCAATAGTGCGGAAATAATGTACAATGAAGGATCTTACAAAAAACCTTAATAAGAGTAGAGGATGATATTATATTTAGAATGAAAGATTGAAAAATTAATTACTGATATTATTTAATTCATGTTTTCTTTTATCTATTGCCTTAGTATAAATTATGCCAATTGCATTTAGAGTTTTAACATTTTCTGAGTTCAACAGTTCTATTAATTTAATCATATTGGGCTTGTTGTAATAATACTTTTTCAAATAATTTTGTCTTAATTCCTTATAGGCGGGGCAAACTAGCAAAAAATGAAATTCGTCTTCTAATTCGTTTTTGTCGCAAAGTTCACAGATTCTTTCATTTCTGGGGATATTTCTATGGCGTCCAGTTTCAATCAATAGTTGGTGAGCAGATATTCTTAATTTTATAACAGCGTTTCTATACTTACTAATTTTCATTTTATTTAAGTATGTTGAATAAGTAAAAGTATCCTTTAAATTTCTAAAAATTAATAAAGAGGAGCGATTACCAATATCTAGAAACCATTCATTTATATAAATATCCCTTAATCGATTACGGAATATTGGCAAAAAAGCTTTTGTATTGACAGAGGCAGGAAATAACCAAACATCATGAAAACCAGTTCTCTGTAATAAATCCTTCACTTTAAAGGTCCAAAAATTAGGGTTGGTAAGATAAATCATTTCTGTCAATACAGTTTGTAGTATACAATTCGAATTTTTTTCTGAAAAGAGTTTGACAAAGTATTTGATTATTTTAACTTTTATATTTATATGTAGAGGAAATCTTCCCAATTCTCCATAAATTGCCGAATTACTGGTTGATGACTTAACATTTAATATTTTCTTTAGGAATTTTTTATGTATCCTCTCAACGAGTTCACTCGTTATAAAGCCCCAGACCTCACTAGAATAGTATAAGATTGACGCCACAAAAGAGTCAAATAAATCAAGCATGATTTTTACAGGGATATCTTTATTTTTAGTAATATAAAATAATTCACTCATTGACCGAGTTGCCTTTCCAGTTAATGTTTTAATGGCATCATGAAAATTCCCGTTGCTACTAAAGATTAGGCCTAAATAGTTGAAGTTAGAAACAATTTCAATGTTATTTCCTGAATATGTAAAATCTATATTTTCATCTACATGTCTACCTCGACTAAAAATGACTATCTTAGTTTTTTTAACATTAACTTTTAATTTCCATTTATCGCAATATTTTTCAAAAGCAGACAACAAATTTTGTAATCCTGTAGAAGTATCGGAGATTAAAACTGAGTCATCTGCAAACAGCAAAAAATAAATCGATAATTGGCTAATAGTAAAACTTTCAGTAGTATTCTGTAGTAAAAATAGTTCAATGTCATTAATGAATAAGGAAAATAAGAATGGCGAAAGTGACTCGCCTTGTAACAATCCAACATCACAATTATATAATTCTGAAACAGAATTCGAGTGTTTAACACATAATTTAACTTCGTCGTATAACGACCGAATGACACTGAAAAGATTACCAGATATATTATTTTTGATTAGTTTTAACCACAGTCCGTTACGATAAATTGAATCAAAACATTTTTCTAAATCTATAAAACAGCAATAAAGTTTTTTTTTTATCCATAAATTGTCTCTGTATGAGAGAATTCAAAATGAAAATTGCATCTACTGTGCTATACTTTGCCTTAAAACCAAATTGGGCGTCACTTAAAATATCATATTTTGCAGACCACGCCTTAAGACGTTCATTCACCAGTGATGTAAAAAGCTTAGAAAAACAACTGGTCAATGTAATCCCACGATAATTGGCTGGGTCGGACTGGTCACCCTTTTTGTAAATAGGTATAATTACCCCCTTCGACCAGCTTTTGGGGAATAATTTTTAGTAAGAATATAATTAAATAAATTTAAAAGAGGTTTATTAAGATAGTCAATACTTTCTTTGAAGTATTCATATATTATATTATCAGTGGAACATGCTTTGTTATTACCAAGTTTTTTAACACATTTTCTTAATTCCGATGATGAAAATGGCAAATCTAATTCTTCGTATATTAACTCAATATTCTCAGAATCATCAAAATTTCTCAAGAATTCCTCGCATTCTTCGTCTTCACTTACATCTAACTTTGAAGATAGGTTATTAAAATGTTCAAAAAATTCTGAAATATCGATTTCTGAGTCATTATACTTTTTTTTCTTTTGTCTAAATGTTTTCCAAAATTCCCTTGGTTTTGTATTTCTCATTTTTTCTAAATAATTTGCAATTTTTGGGGTATATTTACGTTTTGCAGTTTTACATTGATATTTGTAATCCAGTTTGGCTGCGAAAAAATTTTGTCTTGTAGTTTCATTTTTATAAGCATTATATTGTTGCAACGCCTTTTCATAAATGACCCTTTTCTGTTTACAAACATCATCAAACCATTCTTTCATAGGGTATTCACTATGATCACAAAAAGTAGCATTTTTTGAATTTTTACAATGCTTCTCAAAATATTTATTGCCTATATTGTTTAAGTATTCTGTAAATATTTGTACTAAAGTGTCTGGATCGCTCTCTACTGCTATTTTTTCATCTAAATTATTATTCAAATTATTGATTGTTGAGGAAATATCATTAATAAAATCTTCTTTATAATCATTCTTCCATCTATATATTACTTTCTCCTTGTTTTTATTGGAATTAACTTTTAAACTATTAACCTTCAAACTAAAAAGATAAGGGTGCATGATTAGAATAAACGTTAAAAGCATGTACAGTAAAATCAAATATACAATCAAAATTCTGAAAGCCAGTTAACAGGTAATCTACAGTACTTTCTCCATTATGAGTATAACAAGTAAAATTCCCAATATTATAATCTTTACCGACTCTACCATTCAAAATTTGTAAGTTAACTGCTTTGCACATTTCAAGCAGACAGTCCCCAAACCTGTTTGATCCCCCATCGCAATGAGCGCGTGGGATAGAACAGGTAACGGGACCGTCGATCTCTTCACAGTCAAATAACCTCTGATCGTGGTCGATATAATCTGTTTTACCGGCAGTCCGTGCATTAAAATCTCCCAAGACAAACACTTTACCACTTAAACTTTGAAAATGTCTAATTTCAGATTCAATTTTCTCGAATATATCAAAGTCAAAATTTTCATAGATAGGTGAACTTTCAGGGGCTATATAGGTTGAACAAATATAAATATTTTCGGGTATGTTAAAATAATCCGTATCTAATTTAAACCACTGGATGCAATCTACTGTATCGCGGACCAATTTTACTCCACTCGAAAATCGATTTCTAACGTACAGTAAAATTCCTCCGCTACTTCTTTTCTCTCGTTTATTTTGCAATTTTCTGTAAGAGTGAAATAAGGTAAAACCATTTAATGATATTTTCGATTTTTTTTTTTAGTCCATGTTTCAGACAGGAAAATCAAATCATAGTCACTGATTAATGTGCTAAATCCACTATTGTTCAGTTTATCGCATGTGAGACCTTCGACGTTCCATTGTAATATTTTAACACTATTCCCGCTATTGTCCTAATCTGTTTGTCCCTGTGCTGTAGGTACTTTGTATAATACACCATCGATGTAAAGTCGGTCCATTACTAGATATGCTTCTTTTCCATTGTCACGGGCTTTTTTCATCACAGGGTAGAGTTTTTTTCTCTCATTAAGTATTTCATGGGGGAATTGTTGTGCTATGCCGTCGGGACGTGCCAACTGATCTGCGCTACGTCGCACTCTCTCTCGATCGGGGTAGTACGCAAATTTGGCCACTATAGGACGCGTTTTATTTTTATTGAAGCGTCCAATCCTGTGTGCTCGATGTAACTTTATTTCAGTTGATGCGTCCTTAATATTGCATTTCTCCTCTATCATCCTTAGCACTTTTCGTATACAGTCCTCGTCACGCTCTCCCTTTTCCTCTGGTATGCCAAAAAAGAGTAAGTTATCTCGCATACTTCTCGCCTTTAAGTCAATTAACTCCCTTTTCACTGTGTCACATTGTTCAGTTTGTTTTCTCTCAATATTTTTTAAGCTCTTTAGCATATTGTCAAGTTCGTTTTGTTTAATCTGTATATTCTCAATCTGTGAAGAGTCAAATTCTCTGCTCCTTTCGACATCTGTAACCTTCTTTTCTAAATTTGTAACTTTTGAGTCTAATTTGTCCAGACGAACATTTATGGATTTCACTGAGTTTTCGATAGCATCCAACTGAGATAATTTTTTATCAATCAACTCAAGTCTATTTAATATGGTGTAAAACTGGTCATTTCCCGTTAGATTATGATATGTGGGCGGTGTATTGTAGGCTGGGGTAAAGCAGGGAGATCCCTGACCCTGTGTTGTAGGTAACTGTGGAGACGCATAGTTTTGACCATAATTAACATAGTTTCCACCAATAGGAGTTTGGAACTGGCTTTGATTATTCATAGTTTCTTGTGTTTGTTGATTCTTAGACGAATTATTTACAGTTTGTGAATTTTCGCCGTTACTTACAGTTGCGCGCCTTTTTTCTTGTCCTTTGTTCTCAGGTGTTACTTTACTCCGATTTCGTTTTCTGCCCATAATAAGTCCATGGTTTCACTATCCCACAATATTCACAAAGTATTACTTCCACTTAATGTTCTAATCCAAATGTAATGATGATCTTGTCCAATATCTACAATTTATTTCCAATTTTCCATTATTTTTTCCAAGAGCTCTGAAAAGTACGTCCACACTTTACGCATGCGCACGACAAAGCGTGCAGTCCAATCCTGAGTCTACACCGTCTGATTTCCCGGTTCTGCAAACACTATCTCTATGTACTGATCATAATTTAGTCATTTTTACATTGGATTTGTTCCTCTCACATCGTGGAACATTGATTCGACTTCGTTTGTATGAAAGCAGCCTAAGATTTGTCCACCTACCACGATTAATCCCTGAAACATTGCAGAAGACGGAATAAAAGTTTTTGGGTTATTAATAAACCGATATGCTTGAAGTATCATTGTGAGAGAATGCTTCTTTTTCCAGAATGTTTCCAAAATAGCCGACTTTGATGAAAACCTGAGTACAGTCAATACATATGAGCCATTCTCTGGCAAAGGGGGGCTAACTTCATCTCCGTATTTCATGGTATCAAGCAAAATTAACCAAGAGCTAAAAGTTTCAGCTCAGGTTAGCCTGTGCGGACTGCGCAGCCTGACCTGTGTTGATACTTTTCGCAGATACATTAAGCCCTCTTTTCTCAGAGCACGGTTCATATAGACTAAGTTGCGAACCGAGTCCATTCATTAAAGCAGCTCAAAATTATCAATGAGTGACGTCATATTCTGACGTCATTTTTTATCTTCAGTTTCCCGCCCAGCGTTTCATTACAATGCACTTGTATTTCTAGCGGTCTTGATTTTAGATTTTTAGGTGTGGACTTATCTGGAGATATTGGATATTCTGGACAAATCTAAGTATTTTTATTGCTTATAATTGACATCTGAACTATCTTTTGCATGTTTTCGAATTGTTGCTAATAGTGCAGATCAAGATCAGATCATAGAACGTGCAGTCTGATCTTAGATCTACGCTTTTCGTCATTTTCCAAGCTTTTCTTTCTTAGAAACTCCAATAAAGATCTGAATCTACTGACTGTAATGGACAAAATGATAAAAATTTTGTTTAAACCGCTTTCAACAGTAATTAAATTAGATACCACAGCGACAGCATACTGTTAACTAACATTCTGACGTTTGGATGGTTTTATTTAACAAAACTGTTAAATAGATCTAATAAAATCATGAAAACAGTAGATCTAGGGCCTTAAGAACGATTTATCTGTCAGAAATATTTTATCTAGACCTAAAGCTACATGCACTAACTTTACTGTTTACTTTTTTTTTTTCAGAATTCATCAAAAGACTAGACATATTGTCACATCTGAGTTTGTTGAGAGCTGGGTATAAAATATTTAAGGTAAATAACAGTGGATCTACCAGTAGATCTAGATTTTTTTAAGGTGATGGGACAATACTCTACTTAGAGATAGATCTATATAGATCTAGTTGTTTCAGAATTTTCTTTAATCAATACTTGAATTGAGGTAAGAAATTGTTTTAAGACCTGTCTGTTGATTGGCTGAGCAAAAATATTTGAGCGAGTCTTAAGGCTACTCTCAGAAAATAAGGAATGGAAATTTGAAACACCGGTAGAGCTAAATCTTATCTTCAAAGTTAGTTCGAATTGTGTTTAACTCCGTTTTCAACTCTATTCAAACCATATCGCAGAGGCCAGTGCACTTTTCAGTGCTTTCCTGGAGTTTATTTTACCATGCTTCAAGAAAATATTGTGGAAAAAGGAGAAAATGCTGGTTACCAGCATTTTCTTCTTTTTCCTCAATGTTTTCCATAGCCTTCTTCTTCGTTTAAACGCAATATTGTTTTGTAAAGTGTGAAGTATAAAGTGTTATGTATAATGTATAATTTAATGCATGATCTAAATCTATTGCAGACATATTCAGTCACAAAATGGCCGAGGGAGACTGTGTAATATACCGCCGTTTTAGTACGAGAGATGAGAATAGACAAACAGAGATAGAAGAATTATACAGAATGATGGAAGAAGTTAGTCTGGATGAGAGAGTGGGAAAAGGAACAAAGTGTGAGAGTTGTGTGAGCAAGGAGTGTGGTGAGGGTGCGAGGTCTGAGAGTTATGAGCGAGTGAGACAGCTGTATGGGAGGGTGGCTGCTTTTTTCTGTTTTCTTTGTGAGATGTTTGTGTGTGCGGAATGCTTGCCCAAACATAAGTTTCATGAAGGAATAAAAGTGGAGAGAAAGGCTGAACATGAGAGTGAGGGAATGGACGAGCAGGGTTTGAGTGAGAGAATGAGATTATATTCAAAGAAATTCTTGGATGATGTAATGAACGAAAGTGAGATAGAAAGAGAAGAAAAGATTTTAACCAACAAAGTGAGTATTATTGATCGAATTGAAGTAAAACACGAATTCGATCTGAACGAGGAATGTTTGATATCTGGATTGTGTGGACTGGAGAACAAAAGGTTGGTAGTCTGTGATCAAAATAATTTTTGTATTAAAATATTTAAACTGGGAAGTTACGTGTTACAACGTTATATACGGTTTGTAGGGTCTGGCCCTGAACCTTGGGATGTTACAGAAATAGAACAGAATTCTACTGAACAGAACTTAGTGTCCGGCAGTAGTTCTGATATTTCTGCAACAGACCGGGCTGATCCGGATAAACAATGTTTGATAGCAGTAACGTTATCAGAGAAACGTCAAATAATGTTTATAGATTTAAGCAAAAAACCTGCAGAAACACAGAAAATAATAAAAACAGACAGACAATGTCATTCTATACAGTTTTATGATAACAAGATTTTTACCAGCTGTACAGAAGATCCTGGCTATCCCTATTCTGTTTATATACTCTCTACAGACGGAGACACGCTGAACAAGTTTTACACTGGTCTCTATGGTGACTTTGTTCCTTATCTCGCCGTTGTTTCTGGACGAGTCTATTTAACGGATATGCGCAATAACAAAGTAGAATGTAGACATGTTGAGGGTCAAGTTATCTCAGAAATAACAATTGAAGGGTCGGGGTCTTTAGGAATCAGTGTAGACCCAGATAACAACGTTTATATATGTGCACAGCAGCACAACAAAGTTTATAAACTGGATGCTGATCTGACTGAATACAAGTCAGTGTTAGATCAGACTGCAGGATATATAAAGAGTCCCCAAGCTCTGTGTTATTACAGAGACAAATTATTTATCAGCCATATCTGGCCGCCATCTTTAAAGAACTTTGTTACTGTGGTCCTACTGCTTTAACGGCACCTCGACCTGGACATTGTATATCATTATGGACTTTAGTCATCGGACATCTAAATCTGCACCACAATGTATTCTATTGTTACCATGGTTACCGCATACATCATTTATAAATCAAATGTGACTAATTTTCTTTTTTTCGGAGAGTGCAGACAAAGATCAGCCTGCAATAACCTGCAGACTGATCTTTGTCTACAATCACCGCTTTTCTTTCAATGAGTTTGATTAAATAATCTCCATTTTCTGCCGGTAAACTTTACGAAATCTATTTTTGTGATAGTTTATTTTAACGGACATTCGGCAGGATGCGGGATAAATAACTTTATTCTCAACATTTCATTGTACTTTGTTTAGTAAGCAAGCTGTCGTTGGAAATCTTGTCATCATTTAATTTTTTGGCTTTATTTATTTATTTATTTATGATCAAGTAATTTATTTTCGCCAATTTTAACCGAACTTGCTCCACCCACTCCTTCCGAATCATTTGTTATTTATGAATTTAACTTTAACCCCCTCCCCAACCCCTGTTCGAAAAAATTCACAATTCTGGGTAATCTATAAACATTAACTGACTTCCAAACGTGAATCTATCAAACATTGTTTATCCGGAAAACAAGGTGGCAGCAGTAATTTATCTGTATGCACCATTATCGCCGTTCTAAATGTTTTCTTTCCACAAAAACTGCTGTCAAATCGCAGACTACCCCTCTTCTTATCTAGTCTCCATAATTCACATGTAAATAGATTATTCAATTTTTATATTACAAGTTTGCATTCGGTCATTCTCCTGTCCAATTCGTGTTTTACGAGAGAGAGAGAGAGAGAGAGAGAGAGAGAGAGAGAGAATTAATTGGAGTTTTTGAATGTTTGATTTATTTTTATATTTTAAATCGTTTATTCCTAATTTAAACAAGAGAAATTCTGTAAATTATTTATATTTTGTTTTTGCATAATTGTCTGTATATCAATGATTTATTCAGCACGCTTAGTCCAGTCATAAATCTAATTTGTTATTTAGTTGTGTCATGAGAAATCTTTTATCTGAATTTCCTCCTTGTATACTAAATATATATTACATGAGCAATTCATCAGATTCTATCGTTTTTTCCTTCTTAATATGCGTCATAATTTCAAATACATTCTATCACGATTAAATTTTCAATATTCGTATTTATTTGAACTCGTTGTTTTGTTATTGTTTCTACACGAAATTATCATTGAAAGTTTCCTTTTCAATATCAAGCCAGACTCAGGTAACTGACTTAATAGCCAATCTATGACGATTATGAGCTGTCGTTCCAAAGATTAACATGATTTGTTCGTAGATTGTGTTACCCCGTTTTCAACAATATCTCCGTTATGTCGTGGCGGCCAGTACACCTCTCCGGGCATTGCCAATGTTTCTTACAACAGTGCTTCACTCATCCTTTGTAAGCCTCTGGCTTGCTTTCCTACATAGATATGAAGAGAGGCTGCATAGGTCCTGTCACATTGGCAATTACGTATGTAGAAGTGCTGAGATCCGAACTGGGGACCCTTTGATCACTTACTGATTGAGGAACCCCGCTCGGCACACCAGGTCCGTTACACAAGTGTTGTAAGTTCAAACCCCTGGACTAGACGTATCAGGCCTCTTACTCATAGACTGCGAATTTAAACCCGTACACTCGACACATTGATCAGCCTCGTAAAACAAAGCAAAAATTAATGGATGGATAGATGATTTGTTTGAATGGTATTTTATGCCACTTTCAACATTATTTCAGTCATATCACTGCGAAATGGATAGATGAATGGATGGATGAATGAAGTAACCGTGTTGTATCACCGGTCTAAATATAGCTTCTGTTCCAAGTATTCCTCGACATGATCGATTGATTGATTGGTATTGAACGCTGTTTTTAAAAATTATTTCAGCTATATCACAATGGCCAGTGCACCTATGTTTTCCTTGAGTTACCAGTATTCCACACACTATTCTGTATAAGTCACTGGCTGCTTTCCCATATAACAATCTTTGAAACAATGGTCGACAATGAAAGGGCATTGAATCCTGTCATTATGACAATCATCAATCCTCGGGAAGAAATCGGCCGATCCTGGGATCGAACGAGCTACCGACTGAGCTACAACGGCTCGCCTTTGACCTATTCCACAAAGATAACATGCTGAGGGTAAAGATCTAGGTTTTACATGGAGCCTAATCAGTTTCTATACACATATACACACAGACTAGGAGCATGTAACGTTACAAGCATCAATAATGTTTTACAAACAAGACAAAGGAAACCTGCGAAAACAATTAAAAAAAAAAAGATATGTTGGTAATACATTTTTCCTTTTCCCGCGACAGTTTCAGGTCTGTCAAAGACTAATGCCATCCTTCAAGCAACATTTAATTTGTCCTCTGCATACCATTACTCTATGGATAATTCTAATATTTTGTTGTGCTGTAAATATTTGTCCGTTCAATGGAAGACTACTTATACCCAAAACAGAACTAGAACTAGACAAGTGGGAGAACTTTCATGAATACAAAAAATCATCTTAATTAAACTAAGCAGGTGTTAAAATGCATTTAAATTCAAATTATACCATTTAAAAGTATGGAAATTACTGTAAAGATGACAATCTGTTACTGTACGGTCACTTTGGTTACTTTTTGCATGATTTTAAAATTCATTTTTCTGTCGGCGACTAACACTTGAACCGACCACACATACAGTAACAGATTGTCGTCTTGGCAATATTTTCCATGTTTTAAATGACATACATGTAATTTTAATTCAAACGCATTTTAACACCTGCATCGTTTTTTTTTCCCACTACTTGGGCCTTTAACTGAAACCTTCTTTGTCGATCCCTCTTTGAGTCTTTGATCCAAGGTTCAACCCTTCCACGAAGCTCTAAATTTGTCATGGGAGTGTCCTTTGACAAGACACCCCAGAGCCTCTGTCTATCTGAGTGAGCTGTTACCGTGATATGACTAAAATAATGTTTAAAGCGGTATAAATCTCCATCCAATTAACCAATCTAGGTCCTCTGTGGTACAGTTGTTAAAGTACTGAAACTGTTATTAACATGCTTTTGTTTGTATTACTCCTGACAAAGATAATCATGCAAGAATGCCCTTGGACAAGGTCCTACAGAATCCCAGCCTATCATCTGAAAAAAATTATAGAATCAAAATGTTCAGCCATCTGTCAGCCGAATGTTACTGAAATATATCAGATTAATCATACAGACAACATAGGCGTCAGAGGCAAACTTGAAATACGTTTTAATTTACACTTTCTAAGTTCCAATATTTCGTCTATTGCCTTTATCAAGAAATTACACTTGAAATTGATGCCTTCTACATTTTGGGACTATTATAATACCACCATTTATAATAGTCAAAAATGTAGAAGGCATCAATTTCAAGTGTAATTTCTTGATAAAGGCAATAGCCAAAACATTGAAAGAGAGTAAACTTTTCTAAAGTGTGTATAATTTATTCCCTTAGGAATATTAAGTGTATTTAAGGTAAATTCCAATATATTTTCTGTATGAGCCTTCGGTTAAACGTCATATTGACTTTGGTTAACATCATACAACGCATCTATAAACGCAAATTCAATTAATCAGCTGACCATGGGTGAGAAAATGAAGGTACTATTTGGCAGTACCTGATGAACATGTAAGCATGCTCTTATTATTTTTTTTTACTTTTTTTTTCCCACGGAGCTGATGTGCTGGCTTTTGACCTGCCACTGACCTGGTTTTGACCCGTATAACCCATAAGGAACTGTATGCCTGCCTAACTTTACTTTCATACACACTTATTTCAGGAGGAACTTCTCCTTTTCCAAACATAGATTCTAATCTTGAAAAATATATCTAGATCTATAATTCGAATTTTTGCTTTTCATTGATATGCAAAGCAGGAAAAAGAGACAATTTCTTGCAATTTTACTTTTCATTAGGCATATTTCTCTTCATATTGAATCCCCAAAGATTTTTGACAATATTCATATACAAGTGCCAAAAAGTTACGCCATCTACATTATGCGGATGATAATTCTTGTAGATCTATATACAACGTTTCGAGGTAGATCTAGATGTATAGATGTTACTTTTCTTGCGGAAATGTTTCTACACCCCCAACGTAGCGAAATGAAAATGATCAGAAATAATATATTTCCTAATGTACACAGAGCCATAATAAAAATACAAATGATATAGGTAATTGTATGTTTGTTTGGTGTTAACGCCACTTTCAAGATTACTTGAGTTATATCATGGCAGCAAGTGCACCCTTCCTTGCTTTTCTGGAGTGCCTTTAATAAGGATCACAATAACTTCTTTCCAGGCCACTGGCTTCTTTCCCGCCTTACATTTACCAGAATAATGACTAGCGGTGACAGGTAGTAGAATTCTGTCGTAATAATTATCATCAATCCTCGGGAACAAAAAAACTAGTCCAGCTGGGATTCTAATAAGCGACCCCTGGATCAGTTATTGTACCGATTATGTTTGAATATGTCTGGGAAAAAATGTCTCTTTCGCCCGTTTCTAAGCTTTGACTATTTTCATATTCATAATGTTGGATCACTAACTAAGTCAGTCAATATTTCCTTTTCGCGCGTCTTAATGCCATTTCAATTTCGCTCACATGTAAGAGAGTACTGAGCACGCTAGTTCCAAAAGTAAGGTGATCTATCGATAAAAAAAATTATCACTTTCTTCTTTCTGAATTGAAAAAAAAAAAAAAAAGACAAGTCACTATAAATCTATTAAGCAAGTATCTTTCACATTTTTGTTGGCAAATTTAACCTACGATTTTCCATTTCTTCAAACGATTTCCATTTCCTTGAAAAATTTCCGTTGCGTATTTTAGGTCTACTGCGAAAAAATATTGGAACGAAACTATTGGTATCGAAAACCTTTAAGCCGGCTTCGCTTCCCCTAACTTCCGGTTGGAAATTTCGCATTGTCAGAGTGTTGACGAACGAAATATTTAGTTAACTACAAAGACTACAAGTTGAAAGGATAAAGGTATGGTTTGTGTGAAAAAATCGTTTTAGATAAATCTAAAGCTTTGTGTTTCTTGTGGTCATGGCTGCATGTTTTGCTATTGTCAGAGAGGTTTTTGAAAATTTCGTGAAATGTTCAGAAACATTAATTGTTGATTCGGCAGTGGGAGGGGTAAGCCCATTGGTTAATCCGTCATTGCTTTTTGCTACCTGTAAGCAGATACAGTAGTATTTCCTCTTGACTGTCATTTCCCCTTCAATATTCAACAGTTAAGTTTCAATTTTAATTTAAACAGTGGTCTTAAACACAGGTGAACGGCAAGCGACAGTCTCTCAAATCATAATATTACACACTAATACACTGAAAGGTAAACAACTCCAGACATATTTACAATACCATAGTCACATATTTCACTCCGTTTACAAGTCATTTTACTACCAGTAATATGAATATAGGCAAAGCCTAAAGGCGAGCAGCGCTGCAAGTTTTTGCTACCAGTAATATGAATATAGGCAAAGCCTAAAGGCGAGCAGCGCTGCAAGTTTTTGCTACTTTCATAGAAGTAAACCTTATGAAATGCCTACAAATTATATAGGGGGTAAATCTAGATCTATCTCAGATTTTTTATAATCTCACTTATCAGGGATCGTATATACACATATATATAGGATCCCTGCACTTATGTTTAAAAATAATTAATCTCATAATATATTAAGCAAAGCAACTGCAGATGAACCATCAGAAAAAAAGGAAGACAAACGAATAGAATATTAAGAATCCCCTCTCGCTCCCCCCCTCCCCTGCTGACACAACTTTCTTTCAAGCTGTTGATTCCTTTTCTGAAATGCATCAGATGTGAGAGGCTAATAGTTGCTGGAAATATAGTATGCCTGCATGAACTAGGTATTGAACCCACAACCACCAGATCATGAGACAGGCACATGACAAACTACCAAGCTACCTGGCCAGGCAGGTTTCATTTCAGAATTAGGCAAAGGTATTAAGGAACGTAAATTGATCAGTGTTGTGCATCTGTTGTGTGTGATCGTATTCAAATTAGTATGATGATGTCATATTTGCTGGCAAAGCAGTAAACAGAGTAACATGTTGCAAATCACATATATTATTTGAACACAAAATTTGCACCTTTTTCTTGTATTTAACTGTATTGTGGCATATTTCTGCCACAAGATGCAAGGCAACTATTGTGATAGTTTGAGAGAACTACTGCCATAAAATTTTCCTGGAAATAGTATCTAAATAATAAAATATTTCACGGTAAAAAAAGCTGATAATTCTTACTGTTATCACGATTTTTATATTCGTGCCTACAACTGACATTCATGGTATTTATGATTAGATACGGTTTTAGAATAACTTGGTTTCCAACCTTATGAATTCTCCTTTTCCCTGAATGGTTTTAAAGTTGTTCGTAAGAGGCATTTCCAGTCGTCTTTGTGTTTAACAGACCAGTTCATTTCATGGCTTGTGTAGTCAAAATTTAACAATTAAACTACACTTGTAAAAAATTCAAATTATAATTTACTGCCATCTTGTGAAGTTAAAAACTACTGAGTTCATTCAAATGGTGGATTAAGTTTTTATAGATGTTGAGAAATAGGTAGAAATATCACTTGAATGTCACCATTTGCACAAATGAGAAATTTTGTGTAAAAATATGATCTGATCACTGTAGAATTTTCTTGGTACCAAAGTTTATCATGATTTTTTTTTTTTTTTTTCAGAAAACTTTTCACTATCTAAATAAATATTCTAGGAAATGTAGGGTCAGCCTCCAAAGAGTTTTGAGTTGTATTGGGTAGCTTAGTGCTTAAGGTGTTGAATCAGTAATCTTAAGGTCCTGGGTTTGATCTTAAACCAAGATAATGTTTTACTTGTATGGCAGTTTCTGTGGGTAAGGAAAGCCACATCCATAACATGGACTGCTTGTAAAACCAAGGAAAATAATTACATGAAGTGAGCTGTCAGCTTGATACAACTGAAATGACTTTGAAATGGGAGTACAACAGCAATTGATCAATCCAAAAAGTCCTAGTTTCAAAAGGGATTAGGCCAAAAGAGGCTGGTTAAATATCCTGGGTCTGACCATTATCTGACATTGGCATTTAAACTGAATTCATATACATGTAGTCATTGTTTGACAACACAGTATTTGTATTTCTCAATTAAAGTTATGAACAACATATGGTTCACATTCATGGATAAAGGGACATAGATCTAGGAAAGATTAAGAATTTTCAGAGATTTAGGTTTGTAGATCTGAATCTTTGTAAATATATGTTTGAATGGAGTTTTATGTTACTTTCCATTGTAATTCAGCTTACGTAATGTCATTAACATCTTTACTTAGTAATGTTTCAACCAGTGCTAGCCTGTGGCTATGGTGTGCCTTGCTGAAGGATACTCCTACATGACTGGCAGGGCCATCAGGGTTTTAAACAGGATTTCAATAGAACAAACTCTTTGCCTTGACCTAGAAATAAATTTCAGTCACGTACAAAAACAAATCTGCATAAAAGAAAATTCAGTGACTCCCAAGTCTTTGATGTTACTTTGCCACAAATTTACTCTTAACAGTCAGGTCATCAAGCTGATATGGTTTTTGATGACTATGCAGCTGATGGTTTTGTCTGAATGAAATAAGTTGACATTTGTTAGAAGCAGATTAATAGAGGGGTGAAAAAAGAAGGCATCATATCAGATTTTGTTTTTGGAAGTCAAAAATAACTTTAGAAAATTGATAAGCAATTTATCATTCTGCAAAAAAAAGCCTTTAGACCAAAATATCATTTCTAGAGAAAATACATAGGGGAATATCCTTTTCTTTTTCATTTAAATGTTTAAACTTAACTTCTGACTCCATGTAACTTGGTAGTTCTAAATACTAGGACATTTCAACGAGCCCGACATATACCATGGATGATTAGGAATGGTTCAGTCAATGAAGGCATTCTGTAGAAGCAATCATTTGATTGGTAATAAGTTTGAGCCCAGCCCTGGTGCAGACAATCTTGTTGGTGTCTTTTTCTGGCCCTGGCCACTGTTGTTTCAAGGTAACCCAACAATGTAGACCCAATTTTAGAGAATATTATGTGTGTGGGTACAGCAACAGGTTGCCCCAAAAAATGATATTCTATGCAAAATGAAATCTAAATCTAGATCTATACTGTCAAAACATCAAAGTGAATGCTGACAGAGTTTGATCAGATTTAGATTATACAACAATGATTATTTTGGCATCTAGATCCAAATCAGAACAAAACAAATAGAATAAAAGAAACCAAATTCCCTCTGTTAAAGGAAAACGAAGAAAAATCACTGTTGCGAGTAGACCATTTATTTTACTGAAAAAAATATAGTCTAACCTTTTTAAGCAGTTGTAATCTGGATCTCGATGAGAAGAGTTTTTGTTACATTCTGTTCAGAATAAAAGACATGTTTGTCAATCCGTTAATATCTACTCTACCGTACATAGATTAACAAACTTTGCTCGGGCCGTGTTGACTTGGGGACGAGTTAAGTACTGGCCGAGTTGTTTCGCTTTCTTTACTGAACAAGACTTGGAGAAAACGTCTGAATAAAACATGGACAAAATTTTCAAAAGCAAGAGCGCGAAAAAACTTGAAAGCATAGATCTATTGGCTCAACCGAAATGGTTCAGCTGCTTTATTAATTCCCGTAATGTTTATTCCTGTATTCGGAATTTTCCGTAACTCAGACAGATAATGGAAAAGACCGAACTCCTTCGTATTTGACCAGATCTCGCGAGGGTCTCGTTTGTAGACTGGGACACAGTTTCAAATCACGTGATTATCAAGGGTGTAAGGAATTATAGGTTAGAAACGCTCGTAGTGCCAGTCTTTTACGTCACTTCCGTCCGCCATATTTGAAAAATGTACGAGGGGTGATCAAAAAGATCGCGGACCACCTCGTTATTTTGAAAACTACTACACGTAGGATTACAAAAATTTGTATAGATGAGCATTAATTATCTGGTAACTGATTAAAGCTTTCAAATGTCGTCTTATTCAAGTAGGTAAAGTGTGACGTCATTCTCATGACGTCATATACTGCATTAGTGGTCCAAAATGTCGGACGACGTTTTATTTGAGCCGAGAGTAATCATAAAGTTATACGTCAAACTCGGAAAATATTTATCGGAAATCAAAACCGATTGAGAAACAGTTTAAGGGGACTCTGCACTAAAGAATTCTGATATTCGTACATGGATCGGACCAATTTAGACAAGAGTGCGATACTGTTAAAGATGGCCCTAAATCTGGCTGTCCATCAACATCAATCACAGACAAAATCATAACGTGTGTAGAGTAGCATGCAAAACAAAATCATCGAGATACTGTCAGGAAAATAGCTGACACATACAACATTTCATATAAAAGTGCTCAGAAGATTTTGATTGAGAATCTTGGAATGCTGTGTGTTTGCTTAAGGTGGGTACCTCGGCAACTGACGCCCGAGAAAATGGGGGTTAGGGTCGAAATCTGTTAAGAAATTTCAGAACGCATTAGGATAGAGGGGTCAAACTTTACCTATCGTATTGGAACAAGCGATGAAACATAGGCACACTTTAACGAGACTGAATCTAAACAATAAAGCACTGTATGGAAACATCCAACATCGCCTTCCGCTGGTAAAGCCAACCTCTCTAAGTCACTTGGTAAAGCTATACATCATGTATTTCTGTTCTCCTTTTTTTCCTCTACATCATGTTGTATCTATACATACTGCAGTCAATACTGAGTTTTATGCCAACATTATTCAAATAAATTTCACAAACACCATACGGAAAAAACAGCCTGAAGTCCTGTGGGGTGACGCGCTTGGACAAGAAACGTTGCAAAAACTAAACATAGAAACACCAACCAATGCCCCTTAAAATTTAGTCCTGACTCCATGTGACATCTGACTAGTTCCTGTTTTGAAAGATTCTCTATGTGGCACGCACTACAAGAGTAGAGAGGAGCTAACCCTCGCTATGACCGGGTCCTTGAGAGTAATGTCACGTGACGCGCTCGCACACGTGTTTCGCACATGGAAATCAAGAATTAGTAAGTGCATAGAACTCAAAGGAGGTTACTTTCAAAAATAGTAAACACTCCAAGTTGTTTTTTATAATGATATTCCGATACCGGCACTGGTCCACGTTCTTTCTGATCACCCCACGTACTTCCGCTCCACCACTTTCTCAGAGGCATAAGGTATGTACTTTTTTAACACCATCCCTACCAATAAGCTCTCGCTTACGCTAGACGTCGCTTCGCGACGCCTCTTGTGCGCTGCTCGCTATTAACATCCATTATATGAATGGATAGTGGAAACATTATTCCACAAGGAAATCGTCACAATTTCAGACATTTCAAACTGCTAAGAAATATCTAGCTTGATTGTATCAAACAAACCAACTCGAAAGAGATCTGACTGTATCGATTCACAAAAACTTTAAAGACTTAAACGGATTTAGAATGTGATTTTTTTCTGTTTTTGTGCAACATAGTTACGCTTCAAGTCCATAAACTTAAAACTATGCATGCACTTAAGTTTGAACATAAATGTGTTGTTCGATTTTATGAACTTTTCATCCATCTGAAGACATCAAGCCCTCAAAATTGTAATCCATTATCGTGTTCTGTGCATATTTTGTAAAGCTTTTTCTCTTCGGTCGAGGCTAGATACACCTCCCAAGATAACCAATGAAAATATGTGTTTCAAAATAACTGAGGTACGTCAAAATGGTGGAAACTGAAACGATAAGAAAGAGGTTTGTAATGTACAGCCAATTTTGAGCAAATTGTTGAAGGGTTGAGGCTGATGTGATTTAAGATTGATGGACCTGACATGTATCTTGTCCGATATTGAACAGCTTTTGTTCTAGAATAAGATTTATCTCTTGAAAAATTTAACTAAACGATGCAATCAGATCTCTTCCGAGTTGGTTTGTTTGACATTTTCAAGCTAGATATTTCATAGCAACTTGAAATGTCTGAAATTTTGACATGATTTCCTTGTAGAATAATGTGTCCAATATTTGTTTGTACTATGGATGTGGACATTGGTTTTAAAATGATAATTGGAAGCATATATGTCAGGCAGTCCGAGTAGAGGTTATGTTTTTGTCGTCCTCTAAATTTTCTATGTCCTTTTTCCTGCATTAATCGCCCACCTTTCGGAAACCTTGTTAGGTTTTTGATATTTTAACTTCTGTATCTTTCAAAACGTAAACAGCCCCCCTCTTGAAAAAAATGTTACAGATTGAGAAATTTGTCTAAATGATCAATTTCTTCTTTTGTAACATTTTTCTTTTTCATATTGACTTTGTAGTTGTTTGGTTTGTACCATTTAAACTTCTGTTTCAAAAGAGTCTCTCTCTATAACTTTGTTACAATAGGAGAAATGGCTATCGATGACCTAGTACTGCTACTGTCACAGTGGATTTACAAACATTAGTGATAGATCTAATTAAACTTCGTACAGAATGATTTTTTTGTTCTTAACAAAAATAATTTTTGAAATATATTAACACATTAAACATAGATATGAGTACAACTGAAATTAAATGTGATAAAGGAATGTTTTTAGCTCCACTGGCCGAAGGCCAGCGGGCTTATGTCATGGCCTGTTGTCCGTCATGCGTGCGTGCGTCCGTCCGTCCGTCCGTCCGTCCGTTAACCTTTTTTTAAAATGTCTTCTTCTCTGAAACTACCCATCCAATTTTGATGAAACTTCACAGAAATGATCCTGCCATGGTCCTCTTCAGAATTTCTTGAAATAATTTAATTCCTTCAAAAACTCTGGTTGCCATGGCAACAAAACTGAAAAATGTTGAAAATCTTTGAAAATCTTCTTGTCTGAAACCGTAAGGCCAAGGGCTACCAAATTTGGCATGTAGCTTTATCTAGTGGACCTCTACCAAGTTTCTTCAATTTATAGCCCTGGGGTCAAAATTGGCCCCGCCCCGGGGGTTACAAGTTATACATGGGCTTATTTAGGGAGAACTTTAAAATTCCTCTTCTACCTAGCCATAGGGCCTAGAGCTATCAAATTTGGCATGTAGCTTTATCTAGTGGACCTCTGCCAAGATTGTTCAAATTATAGCCCTGGGGTCAAATTAGGCCCTGCCCGGGGGTAACAAGTTTTACATGGGCTTATATAACAAGTTTTACATGGGCTTATATAGGGAGAACTTTAAAATTCTTCTTTGACCTAGCCATGGGGCCTAGGGCGACCAAATTTGGCATGTAGCTTTATCTAGTGGACCTGTACCAAGGGTGTCCAAATTATAGCCGAGGGTCAAATTTGACTTCGCTCCGGGGGGTAACATGTTTTACATGGGCGGGCTTATATAGGAAAATCTTTCGCATCTAGCTATAAGGGCTAGGGCTATCAAATTTTGCATTTAGCTTTATCTAGGGGGTCTCTATCAAGGGTGCCCAAATTATAGCCCAGGAGGTCAAATGTAGCCCCACCCCAGGGGGTCACAAGTTCTACATGGTCTTATATAAGGAAACTTTAATAATCTACTTGTACATAGCCATATTTAGGCCTAGGGCTACCAAATTTTGCATGTAACTTTATATAATGGGCCTCTACCAAGAGGGCCCAAATTTTAACTTTGGGGGTCAAGTTTGACTCCACACCAGGGGTCACAAGTTTTACATTGGCTTTTATAGTGAAAACTTGATAAACCTGTGTCATGGATCACATATTTTACAGGGCCTTTTATTCAGCAAACTTGTTTTACATGACTTTTTATTGGGCAAGATTAAAAAATCTTTTTGTTTATAACCACACATTCTAGTTTCATATTGTAGGTCTGGGGTCAAAATTGCCTTCATTCCAGGGATCGCAAGTTTAACATGGGCTTCAAAATATTGTCACTTCAATTTAAACATTAATCAAGGGAAATAACTATTTTTATGAAAGATAAAGTTCGTTACTATTTACCTCCCTTGATTATCAAGCTGCAGTGATACATGATTGGTGCTAGACAAGTTTTTTAGCTCCACTGGCCGAAGGCCAGCAGGCTTATGTTATGGCCCGTTGTCCGTTGTGCGTCCATCCGTATGTTAACTTTTTAGCTCACTTGAGCACAACGTGCTCAAGGGGAGCTTTTAGCATTTGTTTCAACTCAATAAAAGAATTTTCAATCATACACCAAAACAAAAAATTATCCTCCACATATCTGACTGTGTTTACAAACTATGAAGTGTTCATATTAATACACCATGTCTACTGTTTGATGATGACTAGCTTAGAAAAAGTATTAATAAAATAAGTTTGAAAAAAAATCTTAGTGATTTATTATGACAATTGTTAGCTCATTACCAAACGATAATATTTTAGGCTTGTCTAAATCGAAAGCACTTGCAGACGACAAAATAAAAGTGATTGAAAATTTGAAATTTGTTTTGTGAACAGTAGAAAACATTGTAAGAAAAGGAGAAAATGCTTTTCTAAAGCCTTCTTTCTCAGGGTCATCAAAAGTAGGGATTGTCTGGTAATAGGTTAAAAAGATATATTTCAAACTAAAATTGATGTATATACTTGTTTTTTACTGGCACTGAAGGTCCGTCCGTCCATCTGTCCGTGCGTGCATTAACTTCTATTTCAAACATCTCTGAAACTACTTATCCAATTTCGATGAATCTTCAAAGAAATGATCCTGCCATGGTCTTCTTCAGAATCCCATGACAGAATTTTATTCCTTCAAAAACTCTGGTTGCCATGGCAACAAAACTGAAAAATATAGAAAATTTTCAAAAATCTTCTTCTCTGAAACTGTAAGGCCTAGGGCTACCAAATTTGGCATGTAGCTGTATCTAGTGGGCCTCTACCAAGTTCCTTCAAATAATAGCCATGGAGTCTACCAAATTTTGCATGTAGCTTTATCTAGTGGGCCTCTACAAGGAGGGCCCAAATTATAGTCCTTGACCCAAGTTTGTCCCCACACCACGGAACACAAGGTCACCAGTTTTACATGGGCTTTTGTAATGAAAACTATCTTAAGTCATCATGTTACTAACCATTATAAAGACTAAGGCTATTAGATTTAGCCCTGTCTCATGGGTTTCATGTTTTACAGGGCTTTTCATTGAGAAAAATTTGAAAATCTTCTTGTTTATAACATTCAAGAACTGAATTATTTGGTATGGAGCTTTATATTGTGGACCTCCACCAGGATTCAAATAATTATAGCTTTGCGATCAAAATTGGCTTTGCCCATGGATCACAACTTTCTCGTAGGATTAGATAGAAAAATGTTTGCATGTCCTCGTGTTTGAAATCAATTTGCTGAATATTGTAATGTTTGGCTTGTAGTGTTTTTACTTAATAGCCAGTGGAGCGATACAGGTCCATCATGGCCCTCTTGTTTTGTGTATGTCATTGCTCATGACACAACCAAGCAATGATGATTTATTGGCCTTGATTGGCATCATCTGGCTCCAATTATTTTAATCTGGCGCAAACTTTTCTCATTTGGCGAAAGTGATGGCGCAAGAAAAAAAGTAGCCAGAGGGAACCCTGCTGCTGGAAACAAATCTTCAATTTTTGACTGATGTTTATTTTGTCGTCTGCAAGTGCTTTCAATTTGGAACAGTCTAAAATTTCATCGTTTGGTAAAAAATAAAGATATGACCCACAACTAAAGAGACATGGGAGTCATGATGACCCCCCAGTTTTAAATGCTGAGGGAAAACCTTGATCTCGTTTGGGTTTTTTAGGGGAAAAAGTTCATACTGTTTTTCGAAATGATCATTGTTTGTTTGACTTGCGTTTGATTTTGATTACTAGGTAAACAGTGTGGAACATGGACATATTATTAAGATTGGGAGGCGGTATGCATGGACTTGGTCAGGTATGATAATGTTTCTGTTGTAAATTAGCTCTTTCAGCGTGTTTCACAACTTAAATTGGCTTTGCAGCCTCTGTAGATCTAGATCAGACTGCACTAAATGAGCAGTCTGATCTTTGCTCAACATTGTCAGCTTTGCTGAGACCCTTCAGATGAAGGCAACTATGCAATATGCGCCATGCTTTGTGAAAAGTGGACTTAATGCATCTGTAAAAAGTATTGACCCAGGTCAGCCTACGCAGTCCGCGCAGGATGACCTGGCCTGAAACTTTTGATATTGGTAAATTTTCTGCATGTCGAAGGACAAATCTACCTCCAGATTCAGTCGGTTGTTTGACAAAACAGATTTTATGGATTCATAACTATGTAATGACTTGCTTAGTATCATGATTCACAGAGATGCATTAAGCCCCCTTTCGCCAGGGCATGCAAGGCTTTTTTTCCAAAAATTGGGAAGGGGCCTTAGCCTTTCATTTTGGGAAATTCAAGCGCGATTTTGGCGCGATTTTGGCCAATTGGGAAAAATCATACTGACTTTCAAGGTACATCAATAAAACAAATTAATGGCAGTGTACATTATAGTAAACAGAAAGGTGCAGCAATTTAATAAGTGAAACAAATTCAACATTCACACTCTAACTGCTTAAACTATCGCTAAATATCTCACAGCATTTGCGCATATAGGCTTATAGCCCTTTTTAACACTACTGTGGTACACCTGTGGGTGCCGGAGTTAATACTTTAGACGAACTGCTTTCCGGCCATCATATGATACAAGGGAAGTTACAAGGCTAGGCTTGGATATTATGTCTGGTGATACAGAGTTTGCATCATGTGCAGTGATAATAATTGTCTACCAGTAGTCTTCAGACAACAGATCGGCGATGCCCTCCTGAACTGTACAGAACGGGCATTTCAGATTGAGACTCAGTATGTGGAGATTTTATTACCTGTAGACAGATGGGCGAAAAATTCGAACGTTTCACGCCGAAAGTAAAAAGGCTGCGCTGGCCTTTATCATCTGCAGCCCTTTTAACAAACTTTTTGTAATGTTTCCCGGTTCTTGACATGTTTTACTTGGATACAGCGTTTTTTTTTTTTTAAATATGTTGACTGCAACCGAGTAAGAATGTAAGAATGTGTTCCACAGTGTTAAATTAAGAAAACTTCTTTTGTCAGCTGTAAGTTTTTACGAAAGACAAACAATTATATAATATGTCTAAGGATTTGATATTGAATGATAGGGAAATGACAATCGCATTCAGTCTACGTGCGGTGTTATAATGCGCAAAAAATAACTTGGTTCGGTTAAGAATGCCTCCATTAAACAAACCAAATGGCGCCAAAACAACGCAACGTTTCGGCCATACTGCAGTGCAGTCAGCCGAGTCATTTCGGTACAAATCAATAAAAAGCCTGCTTTCGGTTTCAATCACTACTAAATAACGAAAGTTTTGTGTCTGGTCATTTGCAATAGCTTTTGAGAAATTGGTATTTTAACTTATTGAGAATTTCAGCATTATATTATGATAAATTCTTGCAGCAAAAGTGGGAAATTCTTTCAGCAAAATCGGGAAATTCTTTCGCCATAATTGGGAAAAAAAGATGCTTTTTGCAATTGGGAAATCACCATATATATCGGCCTCAATTATAGAAGGAAAAAAAGCCCTGGCATGCTCTTATATTTTGATCTTATTTCTGATAACATGGTTTCAGTTTATTTGCTGCTCTAAAAGTTACCACAAGATCATAAATGTTTAGATTGATGAACCAATGAGACAGTGGTGAAAGTATATGCAGACAACAAATGTGTGGCTCAAAAAATGTGTTTAAAAAGCAAGAAACTACATACAAGTTTTTTAAAAGCTTTCTTCCTCTGAGTTTTTAAAATGTGGGATTAATTGGTAGAGGCTTAAAAGATGAGTGAAAATGAAAACAAGGGCCAGAAGGAGAAAATGTTCAGCATCTTTTTCTTCTCCCACAATGTTTGTAAAAGTGGCTTACTGCAAAATGCAGATAATCAGCATCTTTTCCTTCTATAACAATGCTTTCAAAAGTGGCTTTCACTCTTTACCAAATGACAAAATTTTAGTCTTGTTCAACTTGAATGCATTTCCAGACAACAAAATGAAGGTGACTCAAGAAATGAAATTTGTTTTTGGTAGGGTAGAAAACATGGTGGGAAAAGGAGAAAATGCTGGTTACCAGCATTTTCTCCTTTTCCCACAAAGTTTTCAAAAGGCTTCTATCTCAGGGTCGTAAAAACCAGGGATTGTTTGGTAAAGGGTTAAACAGCAAGACAAAAACTAACATTTTTCAATTCTATATTAAGTTCATGAGTAAAAGGAATATTCAGTGGCCTGGTGGTTTAGTCTTCATCACATGACAAAAGACAAAAACTAACATTTTTCAATTCTATATTAAGTTCATGAGTAAAAGGAATCTTCAGTGGCCTGGTGGCTTAGTCTTCATCACATGACAAAAGACAAAATTAACTTTTTTCAATTCTGTATTAAGTTCATGAGTAAGAGGAATCTTCAGTTGCCTGGTGGCTTAGTCTTCATCACATGACAAAAGACAAAAACTAACATTTTTCAATTCTATATTAAGTTCATGAGTAAAAGGAATCTTCAGTGGCCTGGTGGCTTAGTCTTCATCACATGACAAAAGACAAAAACTAACATTTTTCAATTCTATATTAAGTTCATGAGTAAAAGGAATCTTCAATGGCCTGGTGGCTTAGTCTTCATCACATGACAAAATACAAAAACTAACATTTTTCAATTCTATATTAAGTTCATGAGTAAAAGGAATCTTCAATGGCCTGGTGGTTTAGTCCTTATCACATGACAAGAGACAAAAACTAACATTTTTCAATTCTATATTAAGTTCAGGAGTAAAAAGAATCTTCAGTGGCCTGGTGGCTTAGTCTTTATCACATGACAAAATTGTGGACTTGTCTAAATGTAAAGCAATGGCACATGACAGAATAGGTAGAAAAATATTATGGGAAAAGAACAAAATGCTGGTTACCGTTTCCCAGAATGTGCTCAAAAGCTGTCTTCTACGTGGTTATTAACTTGCAGCTTTGTGTGGTAGAGAGTTAAGGGACTTGATTTTCAAACAACTGTATCTGATACTTTAACCCTTTATCAAACGACAAAACTTTGGACTAGACCAAATTAAAATTAACTGCAGATTTCAAATGTGGCTTAAATGATGGTTTTTGTCTACGATAGCGTAGAAAATGTTATGCGAAAAGGAAAAATGGTGGTAACCTGTATTTCCTACTTTTCCTATCGTGTTTTCCATTTTCAGGTTAGTTATTAGTTCGGATTGTGGGAAAGGGAGAAAATTCTTGTAACCAGCATTTTCTCCTGGTCCCATAATGTTGTCTATTTCCCATACTTATAACAACCATGTAAAGAAGACTTTTGAAAAAAAATTGAGAGAAAAGGAGAAAATGCTGAACTTTTGAAAACAATGTGAGAGGAGAAAACGCTGCTTACCGGCATTTTCTGCTTTTCACATGATGTTTTCTACTCTTCTAAAGACAAGTCACATCATATATACGAAATTTGTTAATTAAAATCAATGAAATTCATAGAGCTTTGTAATTTCGGGGATATTTTGCACCGAACTATTTACAGACACTCACTCTAGCATAGGGTTTCCCGATTCTAAATATAGATGTGAACCGGAAGGTTCTAAGGTTATCGTATGATGTTATATTGTTCGTGTCCAAAATGTTGCGGGTCTGTTTTGATCGGTTTGCCAACTTTAACATTTTTGCCGCTAGGATTGTAAAATAAAATAATGCATTAACAAAGCCGTTTGTTTTAGCGGACAAATTAGGCTGCAATTTGATTATTTGCTAGCGAAAGATGGCTCAGTTTAAAAGACCTTTGTTCTTTTCAATAACAATAGAATGTCAGAGCTGCGGATCGGCAACTAGAACTATCTTCCGAAGTTGACAGTACTTGCTACTCAAACGCCCATGCGACCGAAAAGGGGGAAACATTTCTTTCATACACTGTAATCCGATTTGTAGTGGTGGGCCAATGATTGACTATAGTTTTTTATTGGTTTTGGCTTCCGATTGCGATAAGCTATTGAGATATCCCGGAATCGATTGTAGTCGGTATCGAAGCTCGCTCGATCGCTAAACGTGAATACTGGTTTTTAGTGCTTGGTTTTCTGACTAATATTTATTACACTCTAGGATTCAACATAGTGATAACAAACACGGACATTGGCCGGAAAAATGAGAAAGACATTTTTGTCCATGGATTTATTGGCAAAACTTGACAACTTGGCAAGTTTCTCATTCGATCCCTGAGCCCGGATTTTGACGCTTGGAAATTTGAAATGACATGTCGTTACCGTTGAAAAATATGATCTGCCTAATTGTCAATCTGACGCATGAAATGATGGTCTAGGAGCTTCATATAACCTAGCTTGCGTGCATCAGGCAGAAATATGGGCTAAACATGATCAGTATAAAATGCGAAGGACACGCACGTGATCTAATGAAGCTGGCGAGTCATTTATGAGAACCTAATAAAGGTGTTAATCCTCTTATCTAGTGTTAAGTGACAGATTTTAAAGTTACATCCTATTCAAAATGACTAACTGAAATCATGTAGTAATACTTATCCAGAAATTAAGTGACACAAAAAAATTGATCGCCAATAAAAACGTGAAAACCCATGATACTACAATGATTAGCGTGGCATCGTCCGACCAGAGGGACTTTAAACTATCTTCTCTTCTTTCTCTATATAAAACAATAAGTGGAAGCTAAAATTCTGTCATGAGTGAAAAAAATTGTTGTTTTATGAAATGAAAATATAGATCCAACGCGGGGGGAGGGGGATGGGGGGTCGTCTGCAAATGCTTGAAATATATCTGAATTTTTTAACTGGTTTGGAAATTAAAATTTAAAGATCAAAATAAATGATATTAAATAAAGCAAAAAATAATGGTATTGTATTTCCATTGATTTTTAAAGTACAAAACACAACATCTTTATAAACTTACTATCATGTAGACAAATTGTCACAGTATTTAAAGCAAAAAGGCATTCTCAGTTCAACAGAAAACCGATTGTACAACCGATAGTTAGTTGGTTTGCTCTTTTGATTACAAAGTGATAATCATTTGTGAATTTAAACTGATTACCCAACACTACGGATTTGATAGATTTTTTACAGGAATTGGCCCAGTTACATGGTATATCACTTACCTGCTTGTTTTAGCAAAAATTAGAATTGATTTTGCCAAAAATGTTTTGCACATTTTAGGAAAGGTTCCCAAAGTGTTTGAAGAGCTTTTAACTGTGAACATGTAGGTCTATCTATAAAATCTTGTTTGCGCATATCGCATGAAAACAGTCTTTCATTAAAATGCTCAAAACTGATAAAGATAATAAAATGATACTGTTACTTTTCAATCAATCTTACTAACTGGACAGTATCTATAGTATGAGATAAAAATGATGTAATTGAAACATACTCCAGTTCCAAACTGAAATGAAACTTGGTTTTTACTCTACCATTAGAATTTCGTTGCTCAAAAATTTGCTTCTTTTGCAAAGTGGTTTCAATTTAGCCCTTTCATAAGCAAAATGATGCTTAAATACTCCTTGGTTTAAAAAATTATCTGGGGCACTGCAGAATGTTTCCAAAATCGCCGAGTTTGATGAAAAAACGAGTACAGTTACTACATATGAGCTATGCTCTGGCGAAGGGGGGGCTTAGTGCATCTCCGTATGCCATGGTACCAAGCAAAATTGACCAAGACCGAAAAGTTTCAGCCCAGGTTAGCCTGTACGGACTACACAGGCTGACTTGGGTTGATACTTTTCGCAGATACAATAAGCCCTCTTTTCTCAGAGCATAACTCATATAGACTTAGCGGCATACCTAGTCCATTCATTAAAGCAGCTCAAAAGTATCGATGCCTTATTTATCAGTGATGTCATATTCTGACGTCATTTTTGTCTTCAGTTTCCCGCAAAGTGTTTCATTACAATGCACTTGTATCTCTAGCGGTCTTTGCTTTAGAATTTTAGCTGTTGACAAATCTGGATAAATTGGATATTCTGGACATAGTTTAAGTATTTTCATCATTTATAATTGATATTTAAACAATTTTTGTTTGCTTTATTTATAAAATATTTCGGATTGTTGCTTGCAGTAGAGTAGACTACAGATCATGATCAGATTACAGAACATACAGTCTGATCTTAGATCTATACTATCCACTATTCTCCAAGCTTTTCTTTCTTAGAAATGCTGATATGATTTAGAACTACTGAATTTAATCGACTAATAGATCTATTTGTTAGAATGCCTTTTTATGCCGATTTTAACAGTTACATGTAATTAAATTTTGCCAGGACCAAAGTATATTGTTAGATAATATTCAGACGTTGTGAAGTTTTCATTGAACACAACCGATTGATACTCATAAGATTAGAGTCTAGTCGATTTTTATCCTTATGAATGGTTTAGATTTATGTCAGAAATAGATCTATTTCATCCTGACCTGAGCTAAATCTAGTAGATCTAACGTTATTGTTTCCGTTTTTGCAGATTTTATCAAAGTACATCCAAATATCAGTTGATTTAGTTGAGAGCCAGATTTATAAGTATTTCAGGTAAATAACGTTTGATCTATCAATGCATGTTTGTATGGAGATGGGACGAAAGTAAAGATCTCTCTAGCTTTTTTTTTTTAATTTTATCATCTAGATCTTGAATTAACGTAAAAAAAGGTGCCCATTGTATTAAAGACCTGACTCTTGATTGGCTGAGGTAAAATATCCGGGCTAATCATAAGGCTAGATCAAGTCTTAAATAAAAAGGAAATTGGATGCACCAGTAGATCAGGTAACACGGCTTTTTGGTTTATGTCTAACCCGTTTACAACACTGTCTTTATTCAATCGCGGCGGCCATTTACACCTATCCATGCTTTCATAGAGATTCTTCACCCAAAAATCTTTCCAAGCCACTGGCTGCTTTCCCAGCTAACTATCGTCGAAACAGTGATTAGAGGTTGAAAGCATTTCTTTGCAAAATTGCTTATTAATGCAGATTTTTGCATTATTTACAAAAAAAAAGAAAAAAAAAAAGAAAAAAAAAAAAAAACAAAAAAACAGCTTCAACATTGAATGCAGTAGCAGAAAACAAATTGATAGATTTCAAAATATAGATCTAAACGTTTTTTTTTTTTTTTTTTTTTTTTTTTTTTTTTAAGAAAGGCGGGGGGAAACATTGTCGGAAAAGGAGAAAATATCGGTTACCACGTTTTTTCTTTTTCTTTCTTTCAATGTTTTCCAAAGCTGTCTTCTTCAGATTTGTTTAAATGCAGTGGATCAATTGATTCGTACAGAAGTTATTATATTTAACTAAATGACCTTTATTTATTGCCTTTACATATTTAAAAGAATGGCCGAGAATATACTTTACAACAGCTTAGAAAGTGACGACTCCTACTATACTGCGGAAAGCTGCGAGGAGGAGACAGAAACAGTGGAGGAAATCTACAAACAGATAGAGTTAGAAGAATTGAGTGTGAGTGAGAGAAACGAGAATGCGTCGAAGTGTGAAAGTTGTGTGAGTAAATGTTTGTATGAAAGCGTGGCTATCTTTCTTTGTTTTGTTTGTGAGGTATATGTGTGTGTTAATTGTATGCCAAAACATAGATCACATGAAGGAATGAAAGTATGGAGAAAGGAGAGAGAGAGACAGAATGAGAGAACAGAAGAACAGGGTGAGAGAAAAGAAAAGAAGAAAGAGAGGTTGCTGAAGAAATTAAAAGAAATTGAAAAGAAAGATGAGAATGAGAGAAAAAAAGAGAAATGGGAAAAAGACAGAGAGAGAGAACAGCGTGAGAGAGAGAGAAAGTTAAAAAAAAAATGTTGATACACTTATGGATGAGAGCGAAAGAAAGAGAACACAAAAACTGAAGAACAGCCACGTCAGTGTTTTTGATCGAGTTGAAGTAAAACACGAATTGGATCAGTGGGATTGTGGGATAACTGGATTGTGTGGACTGGAGAACAGACGGCTGGTAGTCTGTGATCATTATAATTCTTGTATTAAAATATTTAAACTGGGAAGTCATGTGTTACAACGTTATATACGGTTTGTAGGGTCTTGGTGGTCTAGACCTTGGGATGTTACAGAAATAGATTTAAAACAGGATTCTGCTGAACCGAACTTAGTGTCCGGCAATAGTTCTGATGTTTCTGCAACAGACAGGGCTGATCCGGATAAACAATGTTTGATAGCAGTAACGTTGCCAGGGAAACGTATAATAATGTTGATAGATTTAAGCAAAAAAAAGGCAAAAACACAAAAAATAATTGAAACAGAGGAGAGAATGTCATTCTGTACAATTTTATGATAAGATTTTTACCGTCTGTACAGATCTTGATTCTCCCTGGTCTATTTATATACTCTCTACAGACGGAGACACGCTAAACATGTTTGACACTGGTATATATGTTCCTGATCTCGCCGTTGTTTCTGGGCGACTCTATTTAACTGATTGGGACAAAGTACAATGTAGAAATGTTGAGGGTCAAGTTATCTCAGAAATAACAATTAAAGGGTCGGGGCCTGCAGGAATCAGTGTAGACTCAGATAACAACGTGTATGTATGTGCACTGAAACACGACGAAGTTTATAAACTGAATGCTGATCTGACTTGATACAAGTCGGCGTTAGATCAGACTGCAGGATATATAGAGAGTCCCGACGCTCTGTGTTATTACAGAGACAAATTATTTATTGGTCATGTCAGGTCGTCATCTTTACTTAACTTTGTTACTGTGGTCCGAATGCTGTAACGGCACCTCGACCTGGACATTGTACATCGTTATAGACTTTAGTCATCGGATATTTAAATCTGCACCACAATGTATTCTATTGTTACCATGGTTACCGCATACCTCATTTTTTTAATCATATGTGACTAATTTTCTTTTTTCGGAGAGTGAAGACAAAGATCAGCCTGCACTAACGTGCAGACTGATCTTTGTCTACAATCTCCGCTTTTCTTTCCATAATTTTAATTAATTAATCTCCATTTTCTGCCGATAAACTTTACAAAATATATTTTTGTGATAGTTTATAACGGACATTCGGCAGGATGCGGGATAAATAACTTTATTCTCAACATTTCATTGTACGTTGTTTAGTAAGCAAGCTATAATTGGAAATATTGTTATCATTTATTTATTTGGCTTTATCTATTTATTTATTTATTTATTTTTGATCAAGTACTGTAATTTATTTATTTCTGATCAAGTAATTTATTTTCGCCAATTTTAACCGAATTTGCTCCATCCACTCCCTCCGAATCATTTGTTATTTATGAATTTAACTTTAACCCCCTCCCCTACCCCTGTTTGAAAAATTTCACAATTCTGAACAATTTATAAACATTAATTGACTTCCAAACGTGAATCTATGAAACATTGATTATCCGGAAAACAATGTGGCAGCAGTAATTTATCTGTATGCAGTATCATTATCGCCGTTCTGAATGCTTTCTTTCCACAAAAACTGCTGTCAAGTTGCAGACTACCCATCTTCATTATCTAGTCCCCATAATTCACATGACATGGTGGTTTATTACTGGTTTGCATTTGGTCAATTTCAGGTCCAATTCGTGTTTTACGAGAGAGAGAGAGAGAGAGAGAGAGAGAGAGAGAGAGAGAGTGTTAAATGGATTTTTATGAATGCCTTATTTTCATCTTTATTAAATATATATATATATTGGTATTTTTGATTTTAAAGAAAGAAAAAAAACTATTGTTCCCTAATTGTAAAATACATCATGTATTTATTCAGTAAGAGACTGCAGTATTTCAGTAGGAAAATACCATAGATGAAACTATGTCTTGCGCTTTTGCCACCTATTTTCATAGACATAGACATAGACATTCCTTATTGACGTAAGCTAATACAGCTTCTAGTCATTAATACATAATACATACATAATACATTTACACGTAATAGTTACCCAAGTTTGAAGATATTCTCTCTGGAAGAAAGCATACATATTAAAATCGTGTTTATAGCTATAAACGTTGCCTAATCATAATGAAAACTAAAACATTTCATTGATAACTGTTTACCAGATGACGCAAATTTAGACTGGTCTAAAATGGAAATACATACGGCAATTAAAAATTACTTAAAAAAGGAACAGGTTCTTTCTCTCAAAGAGTAAAAAACATCGCTTGAAAAGGAGAAAATGCTGGTTACCAGTATTTTCTTCGTCTCCAATAAGACTTCCGGAGCTTTCCTCCTTACAATTTTTGAAAATCGAAATTGTTTGGTAAAGGTCCATTGACTTATGATCACGGCAACATCGCTATACAATTAAGAAAATATAAATAAAGTTAACATTAAAGGACCCCCCCCCCAAAAAAAAAAAAGACATATTAATCGTTACTCATGGAATTAATTGTGTTATTTCTGACTTCGAATGCAGATTTTATGTATTTTCCCAAATTAAGCAGATTTTTTTTACTTTCTGATTGGAGAAGATAAATGAATTTTTGCATACTAGGTTTTAAATAGAAATATTTCTTCTCTCAGATGATCATATTTTTTGCATTTAAGAATGAAATGGTATTCCTCTTCAATGTCATTTTCTTTACATATTTCACAATGGTGTTGACTTTATTGCGTAACCAGACCGCCGTGGTCCGCCAGGGATCGTCGCGTTTAAGATTGGTCCGCGTTCACCTGTGTTTTAAAATCGCCGCGTTGGGTCCGCGCTAGGTCCACCGCGGAGAGCGAAAATAGCAAAAAACGTGCGAACTGTACTGTATATCGGGCAACAACACAGGGAACTTAAATTCCAAGCCTGCACTCTTTACCAAACATCCTATTTTTGAACTATGAGGGAGAACACTTAACATAGTTGAAAAGGGAAAAATAAGGAACCTTACTGTTCTTCTTTTCTCACAATGTTTTCAATACTTTCAAATACAAAACTATTTATTCAGCTTGAAACATTATGGGAAAGTCTAAAATTTTGTCACATGGTACAGGAAATTCATTGTACTTATAGAATGGTGATTGACATTGCTTTCAAAGTTAGGTTAGTTATATTAATGTGTTTGATAAAAGATCCAAATCTGATCTTTCAAATTGAATTTCTCATATATCACATTGAGCCATGCAGGACTCAAAATAGTCAATCAACATGCGATGTTTAAAATTTTACAGAACAATCTGAGGTTTCGATGACCATAAGGACAAAAACTTTTGAAAACACTGTGGAAAAGGAGAAAATGACGTTAACCCTCCAAAAAAACAAATTTCAATTTTAGTATCACGTTTATTTTGTTGTCTTCAAATGTTTTAAATGTAGACTAGTCTAAAATTGTATTATTTGATAAAGTGATAATTACAGGTTTACCAACAGTACTTACTGGTTTCCTTAGCTAATTCAACCGTCCTTTTTTTCAAGCGTTCTTTGTTATTGAGAAATCATCAAAAACCTCTTCAATTGTTCTTTCTGACTTGCAAGCTAAATTAGAAGAACCCTTCACAGCACAAAAAACATTATAGAGGTAAAAGAAAACGGCCCTATGTGTAAAATCTCCATATCAACATCTATCCCCACGTGAACTTTCATGAAACTGGTCAATATATCTTTTAACTCTTTACCTCACAATCAAAGTTTTTAATTACCTTAAAAAAAGAAGGCTTATGAAAACATCGTGGAAAATGACTAAATGCTGGTAACCTGCACTTTTTCCTTCTCCCACAATTGTTCAAACTTTTTGCAAGACATATCTCATCATTTGGGTCGCATTTACCTTGAACTATGCAAATATTTGCAATATGGACAAGTCTACTATTTTCTTGTTTTTACCAAGTTTCAAATTTGCAGACTTATCCAAATTGAAATCATTTGTGCACGACAAATATAATATGTTCACAATGAATGGAAATATCTTTAAAAGGGCAAAAAGCTTTGGTTAAATATATTTTCCTCTCTACAAGAATATTTTCAAAAATATTCTTCTTTAGGTTCATACAACTATGGGATTTTCTGTAAATCAAAAAGACAATTACACTATTGCTAATGCTTCCTTCTAGAGTGTGTTATGTAGATAAGACATACAGTGACCTGTTTTCAGAATATATTCTAGAAACATGAGGAACATTTATTGGTTTTTCCATTGTGGTTATTTTTAGAAACAGGTTGTTAGTAAACAAGCTGTTTACTAATCGATGATGTCATCATTCTAGAAAAGACTAATCTATAATTTTCCAAACTGATATAAATAGGAGTGACTTATTTGGTGATTTTGTACTTGAACTTAGACGTCTGGCTTGGAGGATACAGAATTAGTGAAAAGTGTTGGATTTAACTTGGGATATAGATTTGTAAGTTGGAATTACTTTACTTTTAAACAGGTTGCTCATATCTATTTGCAAGTTAAACTATTGTTAATTTATGTTTTAGGAACCAGAGATTTTTTACTTTTTGTAGTCTAAACATAATTCTTAATTTCGAAGGACTAATTCTATTTCTTGTTCTAAGATTAAAATTGTCAAAATTTCATTCAAACTCAACTGTTATTGTACTCTTTTGTTTTTGTTCATTAATAAATATTGTTAATTGTTAAAGGCTTGTTGCTGGTTTTCTTTCACAATATTTCTTGTCATAAATCCTAATATGTGCTGTTATTGACCAATCATCCACCATGTATTATAGTGTATTTGTGTAACCTGACTACCTATACAGGGTTTTATCATTTTGTCTATTTAGTGTATTGTATCGGTCTATCCCACAGATGGATATATAAGAGCTATGCTCTGGCAAGAGGGTTTAATGCGTCTACTTGACACTTGATAACAACCTACTTATCACATATTCATGATCTATAAAACCCATTTGTGTCTCACAAATACCTGAATCATGAAGTAGACTGTCCTTGAACATGCAAAAAAAAATACCTTAAGCAAACAGTTTTGCTACAGTTCAGCCTTTACGGCCTACGCAGACTGACATAGGATGGTACTTGTCTATGAGTATGGCTCAAGTATATGTAGCCTGTATTTATATGAGGAGACACTTATACTGCCTTGCAAGTGTTAGCTTTTGTGCCAACATGGCAGAGCAGTTGCCCAGGGACCTAGAGGTCCTTGGTTCGATCCCTGCTCTGCAAGGTTAAATTTTTAGGGCTGTTGCATTTGTGAGGGTTTACCTTCATTGCCGATAGCTTTTTATCATAGGGCATTTCTGGTCACTTCCTACCTTCTCTGTATTCTCCAGAATAACACCACTTCATGATAATCCATCTGTAAAATACAAACAATCACATATCTGGTCTAGATTATTTGCAACAAAACTAAACAATAACAGATTCAAATTCTATCACTAAGTACCCACATTAACAGTCATTATAAGTTTTCCTATGTTACACACATTTCAGATAGGCAAAAGTGCTGTACAATTTGGTCAAAGTCTGATTTCTTGCTGACCCAGAATTCTATGTGAAATTATATGTCAGAATTGATTAACATGAATTATAATTCTTGATAAACAGTTTCGTGACAGCATTTTCTTCTTTTCCAAACATATTTTCTGCCCTTTCAAAGATGAATATCATCATGTAAGCGACAATACAAAGTGGACAATATCACATACTAGGATTAAACCCTAATGTCAATGTTACAAACACATATATATGGTTTGTCCACTTAGACCTCTAAGTGCGAACCGAGTTGTACACCAGATGGCATTTACCAGTGCTTTTTAATCCCTTGTAACCTTTTACTTGATCACTGTATTTTAATAAAATTTGTAACATGCATCAATTGTACGTCCAGGAATACATGTAGGTCAAGAAACTCTGGTATTAAACTGTCTATAACTAGTGAAGTTATGGGAAAAGTCAACATTGTTCTTATTAATATCAATATTCAAGCCGAGTATTTATCTGACATAATGCTGATGGAAAGCTTCTAGCTTGTATGTGAGACCTATTGGCTTCGTCAATATCTCTATGTAGTCAGCTTTTTCTTGAAAGTTTTATGACAGAAAGTAACAAGAGCACTGCGTGCCAACGATTGACTGAAAGTGTTTGATTTTCAGTGAAAATTCTAAGTTAAAAAGGGGCATAGTTGTGTAAAAATTACTTTGATGGTTACCTGTGTAAAACATATGTTGATGGTTACCTGCTCCTGTTGTATGGATTTTCCTTTTGATAGTTATCACACTAGTCCTAGTGTGAAGTAAAGTATCTTTATTGATAACAGAGATATTATAAAATGTCAAAGTTTTTGCACGATGGCGATGCCACAGACAACAATGATGGCAGGAAAACAACGCCAGGGCTATGACTATACCTAGACTTTTTTTTTTCAAAAACAGACGAGCTAAAAGTTAAACCAAAAAACCTCACAACTAGGTGAACATGATCCTCTTGGGTATTACTTACACATCTATGGAGTTTAAGAAGTTCATCAAACTTAAGTATGTCTAAGTCGAACTCTTGACTGTGGAATCCTGTACAGAAAAAATAATACAAGAGGGCCATGATGGCCCTGAAGTCGCTCACCTTAGCCTTTACCAAACATGACCCATTTTTCGATCACTTTCAAGACATTATGACAAACATTCTAACACGCTTTCATAATTATTGGACTGAACATTTACCTCTGCCTTGTACACAAGCTTTTACCAGAATTTCTCTCAGTGACCTACTTTATAGCTCAAAATAGTCAATTTTCCCTTTATAGATATTTATTAAAAAAAAAAAATAAATAAATAAAAATAAAAATAAAAATGTTATGTAAACCTTTCGTGAGTTTTGGACAGAAAATGTGGCATCTAGAGTGTACAGATGACTTTTCCAAGATTTGTATTGGCGATCCCTTTTTATTACTTAATGTGACACATTTTCAGTCTCATTTTAATGATCATTAAGGAAACCATTCTGACTAATTTTCGTAAGTACTGGTCAGGAAATGTTGACTCTAGAGCGACACAAGCTATTTCAAAAATTTGATCCATTGACCTAGTTTTTGACCTGATGTGACCTATTTTCAAACTCATTCCAGATATCATCAAGACAAACATTCTGACCAAATTTCTGAGTGTTGAACTTAAAATGTGGGGCCTCTACAGTGCACACAAGGTTTTTCTAAGATTTGCCCTAGCTTTTCACCAAACTGACCCATTTTCGAACTCATCAAAGATGTCATCAAGACATACATCTGACCAAGTTTCATGAGTAGTGGATTGTAACTGATGCTTCTAGAGCATACTCAATGTTTTTCTAAGACTTGACCTAGTGACCTTGTTTTTGACCCAACATGACCCATTTTCAAACTATCCGAGGAATCATCAAGACAAACATTCTGACCAACTTTAAAGACTTTTGGGCTGAAAATGTGGCATCTAGAGTATACATAAAGTTTTCTAAGATTTGACATACATCTATGACCTAGGTTTTGACCCGACATGACCCATTTTCCTACTTGTCCGATATTTTATCAAGACAAACAATCAGACCAAGTTACATGAGTATAGATCAAAAAAGTGGCCTCTAGATCGTACAGAAGGTAAAAGTTGACAACGGACGACAGATGATACAAGATGGACACAGCATGATCACAAAAGCTCACCATGAGCACTTCGTGCTCAGTTGAGCTAATAAAATGATTTCTGAAAAAACTGTTAGAGGAAAAATGTTAGGAGAAAAGGGGAACATGCTAGTAACCAGCATAGTTTTTTTTTAATGTTTTCTGTCCTAAAACAATAAATATCAGTTCACTTCGTCATCTGAAAATGCTTCCAAATTGAAAGGATCTAAAATTTTGAGAAAGGTTAGGCAAAGCGATAGCATTTGAGAGATCTTCATTTATGTTTTCAAATGAGCAATCGTATTCTACACATCCTAGTTATATCAACATCTGTAGTCTTATCTTAACCCTTCACCATACAGTCAGGAGTTTCAATCACATTGATGATGAATGATGATTTATGGTGATTAAAATTTTCAAAATTATTCATGTTATATTGACGTGGCCAGTGTGCTTATCCATGCTTTCATGGGGTTTCCTTTACCAGTGCTTCACAAGAGGCCAAGACACTCACATAACGGTCGTTGAAACAATGATCAGCAGTGAGAGAGAAATAAATCCTGTAGCAATGACTATTATCAATCCACAGAAAAAAAAAAAAAATTGCAGAGCTGAGGATTTGAATCAGCTTCCCTCTTCTGAAGTCCTGTATGCTTCAGACTGCGCTTCCAGGTTAAGCGTCAACAAATACTTTGGACAAATCTGAATTATATCTTTTGGTAAAGGGTTAATTTTCATTGTACCCAATATCAGCAATAATTGTGACAGGTACCTTGGGAGTTAAGGTAAAGTACTTCAAGTCTTTCCAGTGGGTGATTTACCATATCTTTGTAAGGATTCATTCTTTGGACTGATTCCTTCCAACATGACTCAAACTGTGCCTTGTTCATTTTGCCACATTTGATTTTGTCCCAGCACTAGAGAAAAGTTATCTTGGTATTGTCAGCAGATCCTTCACACAAACCTGTATAAATATGCTGGCAATCGGTAGCTTTTGAATATCTATAGACTTGCCATTGCTGCTGTCTGATACAGAAATTAGAAGACATGTACTCTTTATCAGAAAACAAAAAGGCCAAAATATTTCCAAATATTACTGAAATTTTCTTCTATTCCAATGATGTTTGCCAAAAAGGTTTAGAAAAGTCTCTTTCCAAAGGATAATTAAAATCTGGTAAAGGGTTAAAATCCAAAGCATAATTTTTCACTAACACCATCAGGCCTCAGTACTATTACAGTAATTGTACCAAAATATTTCTCTTAAATAATAAAGTCATTGTATAAATCGATCAACCTGTAAATTCTTCTAATTCTTAACCAACAACAAAATTTTAGACTTGTCCAGTTCAAAAGTCTCTTTCCAAAGGATAATTAAAACCCAGGATCCTTTGGTAAAGGGCTAAAATCCAAAGTATAAATGTTCACTAACACTATCAGGCCTCAGTACTATTACAGTAATTGTACCAAAATATTTCTCTTAAATAATAAAGTCATTGTATAAATCGATCAACCTGTAAATTCTTCTAATTCTTAACCATTGACAAACATCTAAACATGTCCTGTTCAAAAGCAGTTGCTTACTGTGACAACAAAAAAATGTCAAATAAAACTCAGGATTGTCTAGTAAAAAGGCTTATTATATACCAGTAAATTTTCCCGATCAAATACATGGGTTGAATCGGGTAAAATAACACACAAGACAAAAAAAAAAATCCGTATCTACGCCCAATGAAATACGGTCCCAAATATGGTATGCTGACGTGTCTTGCGCACGGACTAAGCATGCATTCATTTGCGATTGGATTGGTCAACATGTTACACTGTAATGTTAATCTGCAATTCATGAAAACATAGTTACTACCATCCACACTATCAATTGTCTCTTTTTGTTTGCCGTTTTCCAATAAAATTTCAATAATTGCAAAATGTTGTCTTTGAAAGTTGTAGGTATATAATAAAAGAAATATTATGTTGTAGTAATTTTCCTAGTGCTTGTATTTACTTCTCACTGCGTAAGAAAATTTTGACATCGCGCGAGACCGAAGGTATATCAAATATTTTCACGCTGCTCGAAGTAAATACAAGCACCAGGAAAGTTACTACAACATAATATTTCGTATTTACTCTTTTTCATACAATAGGGAAAACATTTCCAGGCATTTGGTTATGGAAGGGTATAAAACATTGTGAGAAAAGAAGAGAATGCTGTTTTTTTTCCACAATCTTTTCAACAGCATTTCTCCTCAGGATTGTTTAAACTCTTTCAAGCAATAGAGGAAGCACTCCCTGTCATTTTGTTTTTTGGAAAGTACAAAATATTGTGAGAAAAGGTTTATAGTTACTGGTACTTTCCCCGTTTTTCCCACAATGTTTTCAAAAGCGTTGCTGAGAATGAGATAGAATGTTCTTTAACTGGAACATGAAACTGGAAAATTGTACCGTTTTTTTTTTTTCTACTCCTTGCACTAACTCCCTGAACGGGCTTTTTTACCAATTTTATTATCGTATCATTTTAAATTTTCAGCAACACAATTGAGCTCCCGTAAACATGTGTGGGCTCTGTTTCACCGGTGCAAGGCGAACGCCCTGAAGTATCTCATCAAAGGTCTTAAGTTAAGTCTTTACTAAACAACAAAATAAGAGACTGGTCCAAACTGGAAACATTTGGTGACGTGCATCTAGTGTGTGCAACCTAACTGGGCATGGTATAAACAACTTCCAAATCAATCCTGAACAGTCGGAAGGTTTTAACAAATTTGTAAAAGCAAAGCATCACTCTTAATTCACAGGACCTAAGTTCATATTGTACACGACCAAAATTCATATCATTAGTAAAACTCGTATATAAAAACTAATTTTTTTTAAAGAAGTTTAATTTTTTTTTAATAATTCAACAAAGATTGCACCATTTTAGTATCTGGCCATCTCGGAATTGGGCTGTTTAACCCTTTACTTTTAACGACCCCGAGACGCAAATCGTTCCAAAATGTTGTAGGAAAAGGAGAAAATGCTGATAACCAGAACTGTCTCTTTTTCCCCACAATGTTTTCTACCTCCCCCCAATAAAAAAAAAATATTTTTTAATCACATCCATTTTGTCGTCTGCAAATGCTTTTAATTTGGACAAGTCTATTTTTTTTTTTTTTTTCATTTGCTAAAGAGTTAAGCGATAGGCTGTTTAGGAAGTGGGCTGTTCTGACCCCAGCGGTTGAATGAAAAACATTTGATCTTGTCCACTTAGATGAAAACATTTGGAGACGTCGGAGTCCATTACAACATGGTTAAAATGATTCCATTTACAATCCTTTTTCAAAGAAGGGTAGAAAACATTTTAGGAAAAATAGGAATCGCTGGTTACTAGCATATTTTTTTCATTACCAGCAATGTTTTTACCCTTAAAAAATACATATCCAATTCTTCGCACCATTATTAACCCTTTACCAAATGACAAAATTTAAGACTGGTCCAAATTGAAAGCATTTGCAGACGACAAAATAAACGTAACTCAAAAATTGAAATTTGTTTCCAGCAGGATAGAAAACATTGTGGGAAAACGAGAAAATGCTGGTTACCAGCATTTTCTCCTTTTCCCACAATGTTTTCAAAAGGCTTCTATCTCAGGGTTGTAAAAACCAGAGATTGTTTGGTAATGGGTTAATTTTGTCAGCTACATATGCATTCTATACGGTTTTATAAAGAGCTGTCTGGTTATAAATTTCGATCGGGTGAAGCTACCAATTATCATGAATAGATTGCTTGTGCTACATGTACATCAGAGATCAGCGCTGTGTGAATTTAAGCCAACACGAAGGACATGGGTATAAGGCCTGGTTGTATACAAAACAATCTAGCAGGACTCGAACCACTGACTACAATCATAACTTGAAATGTGGGCAGGAAAATCAAAGACAGATTAAAATTCAACACAGCAACATCGTGGACATAATTATCGAAGCAACCGATTGAATGAAAAAAAAAAAAAAAAACTTAAGCTTGCAAGACTTCAAGACATGAACTAGAACAAAAACAATTATAGCTAGAATTAAAATTATCACAAATGTAATCTTATATGTGCAAATATGTTTTGGGCTATCTGATTATGCATATACTCGCCTGAAGTTATAAAGAGCACTTAAATGCAACAACACAATCCTAATTCTTTACATTTTATCAATAAATCATGTTCAACTTGTGAAATAGTGAAATTAATTATCAATATAGGCAACTGGCATGGTCGGAAAAAAACTGACAAAATATGCCATTTTAGCCTATATTCAAAATTTCACAAAATGCAAACCCAGGAAGCTAGCCTAAAAATGCCAAGCTAAATTTAAAATCAAAACGACATATAATCTGGGATAAAATCCAAAACAGCACATTACCATGCCGTTTTTTTTTTTTTTTTCAATTTTTCGTGCCCTGACCCTACCCTTATTTTTGTGGATAAAAACAGCCGCTAGCTCCATGACCCCTCACTTTCGCATTTTGGGTCAAAACTATAGATCAAAGAAATAAAAGCCATGGCCTCCTGTTTCACAGAGAAACCAAATGCTTCTTTTCCTTTATCTAACAGAATTCATGGTTGTGTTAAATACTCTTCTTATCAAAATTGCATTTAAAACCTACCTTACTCAATTATTTCTGATTTTCACCATGGCCAATTCGAAGCGAAATGTTTAGATGTGCCTAACACGCTGGACTACGTCATTCATGTGATGACGTTATCAAATTAATGAATATGCAAATCAAGATTTATCGATGGAGAGGCCGTCTCGTCCCTGGGCTTATTCGTCCTAGGATTTTTTTGCGTGGGCTTGATCGTCCCATATAATTGCAAGCTACTTTATACACCAAAGTGATTGTTGAATATCAAATAAAGATCAAAGTTAAGAATTTATCTGAATGCTTTTAAAAAGTTCTTACTGATTTAAAAGGAACATTGTCCATATGATTAGTTTGTCTATGAGAGGGTAGAAAAAAAGTATGAGAAAAAGAGAAAATGCTTGTTATCAGTATTTTCTCCTTTTCCTACAATGTTTTCCAAATTCTGCTTGCTCAGGATGCTTAGAAAATGGAATTACGTCGAGAAGGGGTAAAAATAATGCAAGTAAGGATTCCAGTCAAGGGTTGTGTTACTTTCAAATTCAGAAAATTCTGGAGAATAAGACAGAAATTGTTCATATGAATGGTTGGTGAATACAGGCCAAGAGCTTCTCACAATCTATTTGTCAGTTTAGACATAAGATAAGACTGCATATTTACAAAGTAATTCTGAGTTTTAACGATCCTGGTGGATAAAGCTTTTGAAAATATTGTGGTAAAAGAACACTTTGATAGGCCACAACACAAAGGTTTAAATCTTTTCCAAATGACAAAAATATCAAAATGTGTCTTAACAGAAAACACTCGCAGACAACAATTTGAAGGCGTTTCAGCGAGTTATTTCTAGCGCAGAGAACTTCGTGAAATTTGACACAGAAACAGTTCAAAGTATGTTCTTTGAATATGCGAAGAGATAATCAGACGTTGCCTGATGAACCAAAACGTTCTGAGCCCACGAAGAACATAGCCCTTTTTTCAAATTACACAAAAACCCAATTATTGCAGCATACGTCAGAATTTTGTGATTAAAATCTGTAATTTCAGTCAAATCATGTTCTCCGTGTTTTAAATTCATAGTGAACCAGTGGATCCTCTGACTTTGATGAGAAATCAACAGATATTTCAAATTAATGATACGCTAGCTATGATTTAATAAAACCCTTAGCCCACAAAAATGCTTATTTTATCACAGAAAATCAGTACATTATTTAACCCTCAAACAAATCTAGTGCAAAGATTTTTCTCATTTTTCTCAGAAATATACATATTATATCCTTTATCAAAAAATGCAAAAAAAAAAAAATATAATAATAATAATAAAAAGATAGGTTGCCGGGCTACTTTTCCCAATATTCGAACTCCATTGCCTCCCTTGGAACAATGAAAATGACACAAAACATCCAAGAGTCAAATTACTTAGTAAGTTGTATATTTTCTGGCACAAAATCACGTCTTTTTCACAATAAAGAGGATATATATACTTGATGTAACATTGTTATGCGACAGCTTTAGAACTTTTTTGAAAAAGGGGTAATTGCTCAAACCCTTAGCTCATGAAAATGTTCAATTTATTAGTGAAAATTAGGACATCATTTGACCTTCAAAAAAAAACTAAAGCTCAGAGATTGTTCTCATTTGTCTATGAAATATACATAATTATATCCTTCATTTAAAAAAAAAAAAAATGCAAAAAAATGATAGGTAACCTGACTACTTTTCCCAATATTTGAACTCACTTACCTCCCTTGGAACAATGAAAATGACACACAAACATCCAAGAGTCACTTTTATACTTAGTTGTATATTTTCTAGCACAAAATCACGTCTTTTTCACAACAAAGATGATATTATTAATCCTTTCCCTGACATATACTTGATTTAACATCCTTATCGGCCGGATTTAGAAAAACAATTGGTAAAAGGTGGAATTGCTCATAGGCAATTTTGCATTTCCCCACAATATTTTCTACACAATCAAAATTTCAACTTCAATTTGAAGCATTTCTAATTAGTCATTTGTAGCTGATTTCATCTGACAGTCCGATGATAGTATTACAATCGAACAAAATTACGCACAAGGAAAATAAAGAAAGGAAGAGACATGCGCGGAAAAGTTGCGCACTGACAACCCGATAATACGTCATTAAGTGACACTCAATTGATGAATTTTATCTGTGATTGGGTAGAGAAAAAACAACACTTGAGAAAACCAGACTTCGCCGGTAACCAGCATTTTCCTTTTACAAAATGTTTTAAACGTCTTCTCTCTCATGGTTATTAAAACTCAAGATTGTGTGGTAAAGGGTTTACTCTTTAACAAACAAGAAAATTCTAGACATGTCCAGATTTGAAGCATTTGCCTGCATATTATTTGTTACTTGACAGACATATCTTATTTGTCTTTCATATGGTAGAACATGTTGTGGGAAAAGAATGAAATACTGGTAACCAGCATTTTCTCAATTTTCCCTCAATTGTTTTAATCTTTCACAGGGTTGTTAAAATTTGAGATTACAAGTTAATCCTTTACCAATGAATATATATATTTTTTTTACTCTTCCAAATTGTCCTCTGCAGATGACAAATCAAACTTGCTAAGGTAGAAAACTTGATCAGTGTTTTCCGTAATCTGCAGTGACCGACTTAATTGTTGTGGAAACTTGTTTGGGTAAAAATAGATTCATACATGTAGTTTTGATACCTGGAAAAAAAGGGGGATTACTTTATGTGTATGTTTGTGAGTGAGATGGGGGTGGGGTTAGTTAAGCTATACCACAAATTGTATCATGGAATACAGGTTTTCGATCAGCTCGAGCCTGGTAGTTAAGTCGGTTACGTTCTTAGTTTGTACTCCAGCGTTTCAACCCTTTACCCAACAGTAAACAGCATTTTCTCCCTTTAAACAATGCTTGTTACCGCTTCAGAAGTAAATTACATTTTCTAAGACATATTCTATTTGTCGTCTGCAAATACTTCCAATTTTGAGCATGTCTATCATTTACTCGTTTTATAAACAGTAACAAGTTACCTAATACACTGCCAGATAACCTAGACGAACGTCCATAGCTGGTAGTTAACACGCAAACTATAGTGTTGGAGAAGTTTTTTTTTTGTGTGTGTGTGTACAGAAAAATTCATCGTATTGAACTATGTAGATCAAAGATCAGACTGCATGTTCCGTACAGTCCGATCTTACTCCACTACACTGTCTGCAAAATTACCATATAAGGGTTACAACATAAAGTGCTGAATAAACACATTTACAGCTGACAGTAAAAACCAACTTTACAGAGTTTAAGGGGTTTTTTTTTCTTAAAAAATGTCATCGTGTCAGACACCATAGCTCAAAGATCAGACTGCATGTTCTGTACATCAAGCCTGGTTCAGAGCTTGAAGTAAGTTGAAAAATCACTGCTATAAGTAAAACCCAACTCTTGCAGTTTTAAATTTCTTTTTTCCTGAAAAAAATTCACAATGTCAGACATTTTGCATCCAAGTTCAGACTGCATGTCATATTCTATAATCCTGATTTTTCAATATAATATCCGCACAAAGTTAATTTTACCTCGGAATATGAAAGGGGTGTCTGTGGAAGAGAAAAGAAGGGGGAAATTTGTATCTACACGTGGATTGATTGATTGTTTGATTGATTGATTGATTAATTGTGTTTAATGCCGTTTTCAACATTATTTCAGTTATATCGCGGCGGCCAGTGCACCTATCAATGCTTTCCTAAAGTTTCCTCCGCAAAATATTCTTTCTAAGCCACTGGCTACTATCCTGCATAACAATGCCGGAATAATGATTAGCGGAAAAGGAGAAATAAATTCTGTCACAATCACTGTCATCAGTCCTCGGAAAGAAATTGGCTGAGCCGGGGATCAAACCAGCGACCCCATCCTCAAGTATTGTATGCTACCGACTAAGCTACCGAGACTTTACATCTGCATGTGGAATAATGACTTGAGACAAAAAATCTGTATCTTTGAATTGAGAGGTAAAAATCAAACAATACCAAGAAAAAATACACATCTACACATTTATTACTAGTACTGGTTAAACCCAGGAAAACATGAATATGTGAGCTGTCGCCGTGATATGACTGAAATAATGTTGAAAGCGGCGTAAAACACCATTCAAACAAACAAACACATTTATTGATTATTCCGAAAGCATCTACATACACATGTTAGAAAGAAAAAAAAATCAATTATTGATAAAAAATATGCATCTACATATTTATCAATTGATAAAAAAAAAAAAAGTCTGCATAATTGAGTTATGCTCTGAAAATGGGGGTTAAATGCAACTGCCAAAAGTATCGACCCATGACAGCCTGCGCAGTCCGCGCAGGCTGGCATGGGTTGATACTTTTTTGCTATTGGCCTATTTCTGAATTTCAAAGGACCAGTCTACTTTTTAAGTTTGTTGTAAAAGAAAAATGGATATAATAGATCCACAATTATGTGATAATTCGCTTGCTACCATGGATGACGGAGGTACATCAAGCCCCGTTGTGCCAGAGCATGACTCATATTTACCTATAAAGAATCAACCATCTAAACATTTATTGAACCTTTACAAACAGTCTCGTGTTTTCAAGACCTAAGAGAGAAAACTTCTGAAAAAAGTTGTTTGAAAAGGAGAAAATGATAATAAGTAGCAATTTCTTCTTTTTCACAAAAATATTTTCTGTCCTTTCATTCAGTTTACATTATTTGAGCAGAGTTATTTGTCGCCCACAAACGCTTTCAAACTGGACCATTCATTGATTGATTGTATGGTGTTTAACTTCGTTTTCAACATTATTTGAGTTATATCGCGACGGCCAGTGTACCTATCCATGCTTTGCTAGAATCTCTTTTACCAGAACTCCTCACAATTTTCTTTCCAAGCCACTGGCTGCTTTCCAGTATAAAAATCGTCGAGACAATGGTCAGCGGTGAGAGAGGAATGAACCCTGTCGCAATGACTATTATCAATCCTTGGAAAGAAATTGGCCGAGGCGGAGATCGAACCCAACACCCCCTATTCTCAAGTCCTGCACGATACCGACTGAGCTGCCGGGACTCGGTTCAAATTGGACCAGTCCAAATTTTTGTTGTCTAGTAAAGGATTAATCAAAAATAAATCTACACATTTATTAATCAAAAAGATAAATATGCTACAAGCTAAGCTAAGGCAATCTAACCCTAAGGCTGCTAAGCGAGACTCAAGGACAATTTGCGGACAGTGTGGATCAATATCACGTGCAGTCTGATCTTGGATCTACACTATCCGATAAACTGATGATTTTAGCCCCCCCCCCAACTTTGAAATAGTAATAATTGACATTTTTTTATCACTTAAAAATGCAGAGAACGTACAGACTGATCTAATATAGCCAATTTTAAGTTGAACCATTCAGGTCACAAAGTTTATAATAGTATCATTTCTATCAAATTTCGAGTTAAACGAACCTGAAAAAGAGGCCACTTGAAAACATTGTGAGAAAAGGAGAAAATGCTGGTAACCAGCATTTTCTCCTTCTCCCACAAGGTTTTCTACCCTTTCAAAGATGACATCCATCTTTTGAGCCACATTTATATCGTCACTTGCAAATACTTTCAGTTTGGACAAATTTATATTTTTTGTAGTGTGGTAAAAAGGTAACTAAATGCTTGATATTTTCTTTCTTTTTTATACATGTTAAAACTCAAGGAATTTCGGGACAAATTATAATTATAGCTCGAATAACGGTTACTTTTTTGACATAGTGGAACACATTGTGAGAAAACGATAGAAAATGTTTTCAGGTACATACTGTCCAAGGGTCGTAAAACACGGGATTTTTTTCGACAGAAGTAAAGAATTATCTCCCTTGAGACGTTTTAGCACAATTTTCTATTGTTAGAACTTTGTTGAAAGTGGTTTACAATTTTACTTCAGTTTTTACGCGGCTACTAGAGCACCTACCTATGCTTTCCTAAGTTTCTGGTACTTGTACTTCGCACAATATTCTTGCCGAGCAATTGGCTGCTTTCCTACATAACCATAGTCAAAATAATTATCAGCAACAAAACAGGAAATATTGTTTATTCGCATTAATCGCATGGTAAATAATGCTGTTTTCAACATTATTCCAGTTTTATCGCGTTGGCCAATGCACATATTCATGCTTTCCTGGAGAATGACAATCATCAATACTCGGGAAGAAATTGACCGAGCTTGGGTTTCTAACCAGCGACCCCTGGTCTTATGTAATGTGTGGTAAGTACTACTCTATCAGGTTCGGCCTAATGTACACTGAACCAGAGATCTCCCGGTCTTATGTAATGTGTGATAAGTACTGCTCTATCAGGTTCGGCCTAATGTACACTGAACCAGAGATCTCCCGGTCTTATGTAATGTGCAATAAGTACTACTCTATCAGGTTCGGCCTAATGTACATTGAACCAGAGATCTCCCGGTCTTATGTAATGTGCAATAAGTACTACTCTATCAGGTTCGGCCTAATGTACACTGTATGTTTTAACATGTGTCTTCTTTATCAAAGTACTTGGCAGACGTAGTACATAACCCCATGACAAATCTCAACGTATCTTTATTTTCGATTGATTTTTTACATTTTTTTTTTTCTAAATGACAAAACATATGAGTCACGCTCTATGAAAAGGGGATCTAGTACATCTGCAAAAAATATCGGACCATGTCAGCCTACGCAGTACGCGCAGGCTGCCACGGGTCGATATTTTTGGAAATTTTCTGCTTATCCAAGGACTGATCTACCTCATGCATCTGTCGGTTGTAGGACAACATGCATTTCATTGATTCTTTATTATGTGATGAATGTCTTGGTTTCGTACAACACAGAAATGATTTCAAGCCCCCTTTTCTCGGAGTGCTTTTTCACATAATTTTGACTATTTTATGTACTTCTACTAATAAAAACACACACACTAAATGCAACCTCACAGCTGAAGTATAAATCAGCGATTATTTGTTTTCAATAATAAACATTTATCTGAAATATTCAAACGATCAACAAAACCAATTTTGCCATATGACCAGGACCCATTATTTTTCTTATTTTTAACCAAAAGACTGTGTTTTCAAGACCTTGACGAAGAAAACTTGTGACCATCATTTTCATCCTTTCTCCGTGGTGTTTTCTATCCTTAGTTTTTCCTTTCAAATTAAAAATACATGAGCCATGCTCTGTGAAAAAGGGGCTTAATGCATCTGAGAAAGTATGGACCCAGGTCAGCCTGCGCAGTCCGCGCAGGCTGGCCTGGGCCGAAACTTTTCGCTATTGAACACTTTTCTGTATGTCAAAGGACCAGTCTATTTCATTATTAAGTTGCTTGTTCAAAAGGTGGAAATTATGGGTCAATAAGTACGTGATGGCTTGCTTGGAACCACGGATCACGGAGATGCATTAAGCCCCCTATTGTCAAAACATAACTCACATGTATTTAACATAGATCTACTCTACATTTTATGTGTCGTCTGCTAAGGGTCTTAAATTTTGACCAGGGTAACATTTTGTTATCTAAAATTTTAAACAGTTCAATGGATACAGTAAAACTTTAAAATAGATAATAAATTATTTTATTATCAAAAAAAGCAGATAAAGATCAGACACCATGGAAATTCGACCGATCTTAGTCTATAATCCTCGCGAAGGACATCACAGGTCACATAAGGCTGGATTTTTCTATGACTCGTCCATAATGGAAGAAATTGTAGACGACAAATTTCTTGTCGCTTAACCTTTACCACACAACGATCCTGAGAAACAATTGAAAACAATGTGGGGAAAACGAGAAAATACTGGTAAACCAGCATTATGTTTTACACTTCGAAAATAACAAATGAGCACTGCTCTGTGAAAAGGGGGCTTAATGCATCTGCGAAAAGTTTCGGCCCAGGTCAATTTCTGTATGTCAAAGGACATGTCTACCTCATGATTAACACGGCTAGTATATACATGTACAATAATGGATCCATTATTATTTGATGACTTGTCAGGTATCATGCATCACAGAGATGTATTAAGCCCCCTTTTGTCTGAGCATGGCTCGAATTTTAATATTTTAGTAACATTTATTTTGTTCTCTGCAAATGCTTTAAATTTGAACGAGTCTAAACTGGTGGCGTGTGGTAACGAGTTAAATAACTTTTCTTTAAGAGGGCAGAAATATTAAGGTAAAGGGAAAATATTCAGGTAGAAATGTTTGATTGGACATGCGTCAAACAGTCACGTGGATTTTAGAGAGAGCACTGCAACAAGAGATTTGAAAGTTGATATACGCGCACCTGACTTTAATTATTGTTTGTGATTTACGACCGTGAATAAGTGGTATACCTTCAAGGCTCGGGGAAGATTTATAGAGAGAAAAAGAAAGGCTTTATTTAGTTTCAGTAAGGTGTCATTCCGCTTTCAGCAATATTTTGATTATATCACCGCCACAGCTCATTTGTTAATGTGTTTCCTGGTTTCTACATGTACTTTGGCACTATTGCAAAAAGCGGTCGCTGCACACGCGTGGTCTTTATTTTATTTTACCAAAAAGTCTGCGTATGTCAAAAGCCAAGGAGACTCTACAGATTGTAATACGCTGCGTTGACTTTCGGTCTGATCTTAGATCTACAGAGTGAATCTGACTAGGAGAGTCCTAAAATTTCATACCATTTAGTGCATGAACTTTATGATAATGATGATGACGAATAGACAGCGATGATGATGATGAGTTGTAGTTGAATTTAATGAACAGACTGATCCATGCTCTGTGAAAAGGGGGCTTAACTTAAATTTAATGAACAGACTGATCCATGCTCTATGAAAAGGGGGCTTAACTCTTTCCCAAACAATCCCGAGTTTTGAGTTTTCTCCACAACCTTGAAGAATAGGCCTTTTGAAAACATTGTGGGAAAAGGAGAAAATGCTACTTACCAGTATTTTTTTCCTTCTCCAACAATGTTTCCTACCCTTCCCAAAATAAGATTCAGTTTTTGAGTCACCTTTACTTTTTCGTCTGCAAATGTTTTGAATTTTGGACTAGTCTAAAATGTTGTTGTTTAGTAAAGAGTTAATGCAACTGCAAAAAGTGTCGATCCAGATCAGCCTGCGCAGTCCGCGCAGGCTGACCTGGATCGAAGCTTTTTGCTATTAGTCAATTTTAAGCATGTCAAAGGACCAGTCTGCCTCATGATTCAGTTATAGATCCATAGCTAATTGATGACCTGCTTGCTATAATTTATTTGTAGTATGTAGTAATTGATCACAGAGAGAGAGAGAGAGAGAGAGAGAGACGGACAGACAGAAAAACAGACAGCTTAATCAAAAGAACATTTCAAGACAGTCTGATCTGAATCTGCACCCATTGCAAAAGAGTACTGAATCGTGTCTTGCCGTCTATGGGTTATGTAGGAGAACACATATATATGAAGATAAAATATCACTATTCCCTGAAAAGCAGACGGATGTTTTTTTAATCAGATCCTGTTTCATTTCTTGTTACCACATTATGCAACGTTTGACTGAATTTCTCCGTTTTTGTAATGATCACGCGGCACAAATATGACAGAAAATAAAGCGGGGATTTCTGATTTTAAAGTTGGTCATCCGAAACCTATGTTAATACCTGTACACTGATATACTCAACAGTGAACTGTGAATTTATTTATTGTTTAAAGTCACAATAAAGTCGAAATGTAAAAATGCCTTTTTATAAAATAAAAGTAAATTTTATTTTTACCATGTAAAAATATGGCGATTATTATTACTTTAACGGTCTGTAAAGGTGCAATTTGTAAAAGTTCCAGTCAATGGCAGAAAAAAGAATTTTGAAACTAGAACAGATCCTACCATGTCGCATTATCTGTTTGTTTACATCGATGATCGCCGACGATTAGCCGACTTTTCGTCGTAAATGTCCGCAGTGACTTAATAGTGACGTAAATACCACGTGATAATTCAATGCGTCCAAACAAAACTTTCATTCACTTGATCGTTTTGTCCCCATTCTAGACTTGAAAAACTAAGTTTATCGACATTGTAAACAGAAACAACGACACAGGCTGATCGTCGCTTATTCGTTTATCATCAATACAGGAAGGGTTTACTACATCGAAATAAGAAAACAGATTCAGAATGAGCAATCTTACTCTCCGATTACATGGTATTGAATGTGTAAACATTAGTCCTGTGTACTACGTCATAGCACTAATGAGATGCAATGTTATCACGTGACTTTCTCGAAGACCTAGTTCGAATATACACGAACGATAACGGAGATTGTCTCGATCAATGGAGTCCCTGAAATCGACAGGCTTCTCCATGCATTTTCGCACGCGTATATCATGGCAACCAATGCAGAAACTGACACGTTCGGGTTTTCTCCAATCTTATATATGTGTGTTGTGATGGGTTTTCAGTTATATTTTCGAGTTATAAACGGTGAAAATTACCTATTTTTGGACTTTACAGGGGCTTTAACTACAATGTTTGTCTTTTTTCTTCACGTTTCTTTTCACCTAAATATATTTGTCATTTTTTTAAACATTTATCTTGTACTTAAAACAATACAAAACATTTCAACTTACTGTAATCCTGTAAATGCAAGAAAACAGTGGAACCTTTACCTTTTAGGACAAAAGTGTTAATTTATTTTGCAATTTTGTCGTCTGATGCGATGTCTTTTCGATATCTATTCTTGCGTTTCACTGTTTAACCCTTTCAGCGAAAAACAGAAATAACAGAAACTTTTGCTGACGACATAGATCAAGATCAGACATCAAATACATGTAACGTGCAATCTGATCTTTAATCAATACTGGTCGCCCGTTTACTCAAGCGTACAGGACAAAACTCAATCTGAGTTTCAGAATATTTTTGTTTTAGCCATTACAGTGTAGTCTGATCTTGATCTATGCTGCCAGATTATCTAGACGAGCCTAAAAGATAAAAAAAAAAAGAAGCAAAGAACAAAAGCTGCCTTAGTTTTGGAGGATTGTAAGAGCTATTTTTTTAGAGCAGACTGAGTCGGAAGATGTATTGATCACCTTTAGTTACTTTATTGAATTTTTATTTTTTTCTTTATAACGTTATCTCTATATACCATTAAACAGATACATCAAACAGACATGTCCAAATAAAATACCTTAGCATTGTAGTTTAAGGTTGCTTTTGCCACAATGTTTCACAAAATAGTGCCAGTGTAGATCCAATACAAGACTGCACGTTGCCAACATTTTAAATTTGATTTATAAAGTTCTCTTTAGGCCGCCGTTTGATATTTACTCCCACCGATTTCCCTTCAAAAAGTGACGGAGTGCAATTTCTTCCCGACTGCTTTTTAAGGGGACAATTTCATCCCAACTTGGGGCCAACACTCCCCAACACAAACAAAAATCATGAATGAGGGCCAATATCATGGCCCAATAAGGCAAGGTTACAACTTTGTTGTTTGGTAGAGTTGAATAACTCTTAACTCTTTACAAAATGACAGAGGTTTTGATTTATCCAAAGCATGCACAGACGACAAATTGATGAAACTTGCCAATGAATGAGTAAATAACGTTGTCGGAAAAGTAGAAAAATCTCTGATTACAGCATTATCTCTCATCCAATCATGTCTTAAAATCTTTTATCCTTGACAGCACAACCCTGACGTTTAACGACGCCGAGGAATAAGGCTTTAGAATACATTATGAGAAAAGGAGAAGATGCTGGTAATCAGCTGTCTTCCCCCATCAAGAGTACTTTCACCATTTAAGCTAGTTTTGGTTTGTCGTTTGCAAATGTTTTCTATTTGGACAAGTGTAAAAATACTGTCGTTTAGTAAAGAGTTAAACGAAAGGTACTTTAATATTAAAAAAAAAAAAAGGAAACAGACCTAATCAATGCAGTACTAAAAAGTATTTCTTCTGGAATACCTTACATGTAAAAATAGCGTCTCCTGTGTAGATCCAAGATCAGACTTTATGTTCTGTGCAGTTTGATTTGTGTCTTCAGTGCCTGCATAATTGAATTTCACGGGTTTCAAAAAAAAACACCTGTTTTTGTTGAAATATATAAGAAAAAAACTTTGTGAAAGACGGTGAAAATGATAGAAAATAAATGGTCTTTTTTTCTTACAACTGTTATTCTCACCGTCATTTCATCCGAAAACATTTTGTGGACTGCAATTCATTAAATATTAATGACTTTAAATTGTCGCCGGCCTGACCTGACCTTGAGATGTAAATAGTTGCACCATATAAGGATAAACACAAGAATGTTTTAAAAGCTGTACCGCGTGATCAGTGTAATTGGAGAAGATTAGTTTCATAAGTTTAGAATTTAGTTATGAAAGTAGGACATCAGGGCGGGAACAAAATTCCCGTATTCGTCTTCTATTACAGCTACGGCGTTACTTTTTCTCATCTTATAAACCCATCCTTGATTTTATGTTGTACTAAACTAAATCAGAGTTTTTACAAGCAGAGAAAAATGAGACTAGTTTATACCGCAGATGACAAATTAATTGTTCTTTAAAATACAGTTGTCCTTTAACTTTTTATCACACAATGCAAAACTTTAACGACCCTGAAAAATATGCATTTTAAATCTATAATGGGAAAAAGGGAATTTGCTGGTAATAAGAATTTTCTCTTTTTCCACAATATTTTCTACTTTTGCAAAGACAACTCCCGTCATTTGAACTACAATTAAGTTGTCCTGCTTTCAATTTGGATGCGTCTTACATTTTTATACATGGTAGGGCTTTAAGTTTCCTTTTGGCGTTGTAGGTATGATATTAGACGCCGTTTTGAACTTTATTTCATTTAAATGATGTTTGTCAGAGCACCTATCCATGTGTTCTCAGACTTTTACCAGTGCTTCACAAAAATTATTTTTCCAGGCCTCTGGCTTCTTTCCAACATAACCATCGTCGGAACAACGATTATCGATGAGAAGCGAATAAGTCTTGACGCAAAGGCTATGTTCAATCCTTGAGAAGAAAATGGCCAAGTTTGCGATTCGAACCATTAAATACCTGGTTCCAAGCGTTACACGTTACCGACTGAACCAACGGGATCGGCAAACGATTGCAGAGTAGAAAGATAGTAGGTCGATGTTTTCAAAAGCCTGCCTACGAAACGTCGTTATAACACAAGATTGATTGGTGAATAGTTTAATAAAAGAAACGTTACAATCGTGGATGATAAAATTGTACCTCAATGCATTTAAGTCATACCGTGTAAAAGTATAGAAATAATGCTGAAGACGCTAATCGATTATTGTACGATCGGTCAAAGTGTTAGTCAATGGTAGAAAAATGAATTTAAAACTAGATTGAAAGAAAACAAGAGATAGAGCGACTTGGCAACTTTTTACCCAGTATTACAATTCATTTCTTTACCAGTGAATAACACTTGGACCGGCTGTAAAACAACAGATTGTCATCGTCGCAATAATTTCAATTCTTTTATATGGTATATAGTTAACATTTGAACACATGCACTGGCTACTCTTGCCTGCTTCTAGGCCTTTCAAGTATCGACCCGGCAAGAATGGCACTCGTATACTTGGTAAGCAGCCTACCTAAATATGTCACATTGATTGTTTAACTCGTTACAATCTCTTTATCCCTTTACTGTCTTCACGAACTCTAGGATGAAGGCTTCTGAAAACATTGTGGCAGCTCGTTACAATCTATTTATCCGTTTACTGCTCTTCAGGATGAAGACTTCCTAAAAAAAAAACATTGTGGCAGAAAGTGGGAAAATAAGGCATATAGTAAACAGCATTTTCTCTTTCTCCAGCAACTGTTTTCATTTTTTTTTTTTTTTTTTTTTCTTTTTTTTAATTAATGAAGTGAGCCACATATTATGTCTTCAAATTCCTTTTAAATGGAACAGTCTAAAATAGTGTCGTCTTATAGAAAGATATTTAAAGAAACCTGACTCTCAGAGTTATGTAGAAAACGACACATGTATTACCATCGGAGTCTTCATGTTATCTACTGGCTCAGCCATTCAGGGATATCGATTTTCGGTGTAATTGACCCTTAATATTATAGATGGAGACAGGAATTTCTAAGGAAGATATAGATCAAGATCAGACTCCACAAAATGCAAAGTCTGGTTCTGCTTCTTTAGTCAATCCTCTGGGGTAAAAATCTGAAAAAAAGACAGATCAAGGTCACATTTCACACAATTGGAGAGGTCATCAGACCTCTGCAACAGTGGTGAGTTTAAAAGGCAGACTGCCACATAATTTGCAGTGTAAATCCATTTTTATTTGCGAAATTGTTCTGATACACAGTCTGTTTCGTCATGGTTTTGTAAATAAATCGAAATCAAAAAAACGAAACAGGAAATGGACGTGGTTTATTTTTATATAACGAATTTCAGAAAAGATTTGTTATATTAATTTGCCATGGTTGCAAATGACCTCTCAAATAATTGTAATTTTTTTCATTAAGCAAATAATTAAATCTAAACAGAAGAAAAAATAAGAAGAATTTCGTTAAAAAAGGAGAAAGAAGACCGCTTGACAAGATCATGCGACTTGAAAACGCGGAAAGAAGGTCAAACGACCGTCATGTAAAGCATAAGAGGTTTCTACGCGGCGGCTTTTTTACTTGTTTGTTTACATGTACCAAAATGTATTGAAATTAAAAGCTAATAAACTATTTGAAAACATGGATGCTGACCTCTCCTGGCTTCTTTTGTAAAGAAGCCAACTTGTGTATGTTCTGATCTTGGATCCTTACCGTTCTCTTGTCGAGTGTAGCATCTAGGGTAAAAATGTGTGAAAGACAACGATCTAACTCAGACTGTACAGAGTATAAAGTCTGATCTGGGATCCATACTGTCCGCTAGTATATTATCCAAGTCTCCAAGGTAAATATATACTTGAGTGTCAGTAGATTGTATTTTGTTAGAAAGAGACCGAGTTAATTAACCCTCGGTCAAATATTTCGTTTTTTAAGTCACAAACATTGTTCTTTATGTTTTGATAAATGTGCTTGCATGGAATTGAGTCACGTTCTTCCACACAAGCTAACCTCTGTCGAAACTGTTTGACATTGGTAAGTTTTCTGAATGTCAAACGACTGTACTATGTAATTTTTAAGCCGGTATTTAAACAAAATGGTTGTATATTTTGCAATGGCTACCCTGCATAAAACCTTGATTTTCAAAGCGCCGTTTAAATAGTTGGACAGTTTGTTAATGGAAGTTTCGTGTCAACAACTTTCCGTATAGAATTATCACATGCCGTTTACAATAATGAACTTACTCAAGTTTCACCCTTTTCCAACACAAAGATTATATAGATTTTCGTAGCATTCGTAAACAGCATTGATAAATATCAGACAGCGCAAAACAGGTAAAACATTTCTGTTTATTCACAACCAGCATAGATAAATATCAGACAGCGCAAACCAGGTAAAACATTTCTGTTCATTCACAACCAGCGTAGATAAATATCAGACAGCGCAGAACAGGTGAAACATTTCTGTCTATTCGCAACCAGCATTGACGGATATCAGACAGTACAAAACAGGTAGATACATTTCTGTCTCTACATTGTTCGCTAATTCACTTTGAGCTGTTTTGTATGTAGTTGTCGATTTTTGGCAAAAAAAAAAGAACAACATTTACCAGAAATCGAAACTGAACATTATAGATTTCATCACTAGGGACCAAATAGCAGCCAACCAAATTGCAGGTTCATTCAATTGAGAGAGGGGGATGATAATTATCCAATGGCTATCCTCAACTCCCGGAAATATTTTTTTCCGCTTATAAAAAAATTAAAATTGCTGACCTCCGGGTTTCAAGCTCTAGGCAGGCATTCACCAACCATTTTTAGTAACATTCTGAATCTAACTCTCATTAATTTTCTAATTTTAAAAGCAACAAAATGGTTTAGCTGATCTGAAAATGAGTTATCTTCTAAATGTAAAAATTATAGTCAAGTCAGAATGGTTGATGAATACCTTGTAAGTTATCGACTTAGCTACCGACATCCTTTGCTTTATGGACAAATGAAGTGAATACTCTTACTGGTTGAAAACATTGTGAAAGAAGGTGCTTCTCATCACTGTTGCTCAATTTTCGCGTTCTTAATTATGTATTTCATACGACCACTCGCGATAATTTCCGAATGACTTATTTTGCTTCAATTAAAAATACAGTAGTTCCAGCCTGCCAGGTCAATTCTTACAGTCTATAGATTAGATTACAGTTCACGATACCGTTACGCAGACCGAAATTTAAATGTTTTCAAGCCTAGTAACAAATCTATTTTTAGCCCAATATCGTTGAAAATATATCGTTTGTAGAGTTTTTGCATGATTATTTTCCATAAAAGGGTTCACCATCCACCCTCGCTCCCCATCAGTTTATACATCATGTCATCAGATAAAAAAAAAGTTTAGAATATTATCATACCTTTTCGGTGTAGCTAGCTCAGGACCTTATACTAGGTATTATTCCCAATTATAAGTGGCAGGTAAAAACTCTGAACCTGTTTATTCTGGGGGTACATGGTAAAATTGCATTATCTCATGTAGGCATCCATAATTGTCTACGTCATTCAGCTTAAACATCGTGACAGATGGTAAACTTTCATTTCTTTTGAATACACGTAGTCTCATCCTAAAATTACTTTGACATAAATAGAGTCACAACTAAAGAAAGATGATAAAATCGTAAAATCGTACTTTCTTTACCTTATTACTGATTGATTGTATGCTGATAAATGCTGTTGTCAACAATATTTCAGTTATATCGCGGCCGCCGGTGCACCTATCCATGCTTTCTAGAATTTTCTTTCACCAATACTTTACACAATATTTTTACCATGCCACTGGCTGCTTTCCCACATAGCCATTGTCGATACAATGATCAGCAGTGAGAGAGAAATGAATCCTGTCGCAGTGACTATGACCTTTCCTCTCGACCGCATGTAGACACGTCCTGAAATATATCTATCATTAAACCTTATACATCGTGACAGACGAAAAACTTGCATTTTCTTTTACCTCAATGAAGAAGACTCACCATAAAATACCTGCAGAAGTAACAGAAGAATCGCACGGATATCAGCGTATGTAAGTAAACCCTAAGTTATTTATAGCGGTCAGTTAAAAGGAGCTACTTGTGATCGTTTTTTGCCGCGCATTCATTTTCTGTTAAACAACCAAAATTAAGATTAGCGTAAGTAACGGGTCAGTCGCTCTGCAATCGGAATCTCAGTTTTATGAGATCAACTATGACGTCTTCATACTTATGTTATTAGCACTCCACATGATCAACGTTCGATCATTAGTACATTTTTCTTTCTTTTTTACTAATGATTTGCTAGCATTTGCCTTACTTAATAAGGTGATGAATCATTTTGAAGTTTTGTTAGATACGGAAAATCTGAATAGCCCCCGGGTGAGAATGTCACTGGATGCTCTGGCTTTCTCGTGGAAGTGTACTTGTGCAAGACATTTTAGAGCCCTAGCCTTGTACTGGTGAAATCCGGAACATACATGAATATGGGAAATGTCGCCGTGATATGACTAAAATAATGTTGAACCCTAACCCTAACCCAACAACATTCAATCTATTAACCTGAATACTCCCCTTTTAACGATAACATTTAATTATGTTGCTCGATTAATTTTATTTCTCTTTAAAGAAGAAGAAAACACTGCTGGAAACGTGGAAATGCAGGTGACGGAATATTCTTCTTTTTCCACAGTGTTTTCAATCGCATTTTTAATAAGCTTTGTGTCGGTTTAAAATTCAAACTCAGTAATGGGTTAATATTGAGGTTTCGTGTAGCCCACATCCTGTATCGGTTTACTAAATTGCTGATGAAATAATGCACGTGTTCGACTTAAATCCTTTCATCAACACAACCTATATGGTATGTAGCATTCATAGATCAAGATCAGATAGCAGAATGTGTAACGTGCAACGGACGTACAGTATGGTATAAATTCTGCAGTGTACAATGCATAAAAATGTTGACTTTTATTACATTGTATACATGTCTCCATTTCTTGCTGGTTGAAAACTATTGGAGTTTATTACATAACATACATTTGGTGTAAGCGTTTGTCGAAACCGAAGCAACCTTGAGTTGTTGATAACGTTGTGGTAAATTTCCATTCGCTGAATTGCCATTTTTGGGTCGTTTGTAATGGACATGTACAGCGACAGTCGAAAGTCGAGAACGAAAGTCGAAAGCGGAGAAACACAAGGGGTCGTTTCAAAATTACCAAAGACAATTACAAGTCGGCTTCTTTACAAAAGAAGCCAGGAGAGGTCAGCGTCATTGTTTTCAAATAGTTTATTGGCTTTTAATTTCAATATATTTTGGTGCATGTAAACAAACAAGTAAAACAGCCGACGCATAGAAACCTCATGTGCTTTACATGACGGTCATTTGACCTTCTTGTCGCGTTTTAAAGGCACATAATCTTGCCCAGCGGTCTCCTTTCTCTTTTTAATGAAATTCTTCTTATTTTTTCTTCTGCTTAGATTTATTTGCTTATTGAAAAATTACAATTATTTGGGGGGGTCATTTGCAGCTATGGCAAATTAATATAACAATTTTTTTCTGAAATTCGTCTTATAAAAATAAACTACGTCTATTTCCTGTTTCGGTTATTTGATTTCGCATTGTTTACGAAACCATGACGAACCTGACTGTGTATCAGAACAATTTCGCAAGAAAAATGGATTTAGACAGCAAAGTCTGTGGCAGTCTGCCTTTTAAACTCACCACTGTTGGAGAGGTCTGATGACCTCTCCAATGATGTATGTAAAACTGATTCAAATTGGACATGTACAGCGATAGTCGAAAGTCGAGAACGAAAGTCGAAATGAGAAAAACTCAAGGGGTCATTTATATGCTCCAATGATGTATGTTAAACTGTTCTAAATAGCGTTAGCTTTCCCGAGCAATATTTCAGTTTCAGAGGATAACAGAGGATCAGACAGGTCTATGTTTTTCCTGCGGCATACCAATGCACCACAGATATGAACTGTTTCAGTCATATATCTGCTTGGGTGTCTCCAAACACTGCTGATGGCCTTGCAGTAAACTTTAATTTGTGCAGTGGCGTGCTCAATAGCTACACGGTATCGTCTATGATAGCGGTTGAAACTTCCTGTAAGAGCGTGCATTTCGAAATTTTAGTAATTGTGATACAGTGAGTGGAGCTATCACTGAAAGACTGTTAGGATAAATTATTTCTCCTAATAATGCACATTGATTTAGAAAAGGCAAAAAAGGCAAATCTCCAATTTGGCGCATTAAACGGATCTGCTGTGCGTCATTCTAGTGGCCGAGAAAGCCAGACTCAATATAGCCAATAGTACCCGAGCAATCAACCGTGATTTATGTATATAAACAATGGTAATGACGATGTCCAGAGGAGCAATGTCCTTGATGTTTGTTTGGACGATAAATTTTGTGACTAGTCGCATCAGTGGTACCTAAAGCTGCCTCAGTTTTATTCCATGTGCCCTCCATATTTCGCCACTCATCTAATGATGGCCAGCGAATATAACCTGCTAAACAAGTATAAAATACTTGAATAGCCGTCTGTGTCTCATTTTCAACTCACATTGAAAAGTGTTGAAAGCATTCTATATATCGGATATGTTCGTAACCACATACTAAATAAATGAACTCTATTGCGTTTCGACGATATATTTGGGAACTCGGGTAATTCTAGCATATTGACTAATTGAAGAAATGTTTTTGGATTCCACCCGTTGCTTGAAAAAACTCATATTGTTGACAACATACCATTTGAAAAACTTTTCTCCTAGAATACTGTCATAATCATAATGCAATTTGTTGCGAATATCAAGAAAAATGCGATTGGCGGTAAAAGGCACATAATTTCCCGAAGCCTATGCATATTTACGATAATGTACGAAATCGGGTGGCGGTTGGTACCAAGTATTGCCTAAATCAGCTATTGGAGTCTGCGAATATATATATATATATATATATATATATATATATATATATATATATATATATATATATATATACACACACACACACACACACACACACACACACACACACACACACACACACACACACGTGGGGTGATCAAAAAGATCGCGGACCACCTCGTTATTTTGAAAACTACTCCACGGAGGATTACAAAAATTTGCATAGATGAGCATTAATTATCTGGTAAATGACTCAAGCTTTCAAGTGTCGTCATAATCAAGCAGGTAAAGTATGACGTCATTTTCATGACGTCATATAGTGCATTAGTGGTTCAAAATATCGGACGACGTTTTATTTGAGTCGAGAGTAATCATAAAGTTTTACGTTAAACTCGGAAAGTATTTATCGGAAATCAAAACCGATTTAGAAACAGATGAAGGGGACTCTGCACTCAAGGAATCTGATATTCGTACATGGATCGGGCCGATTTAGACAAGGGTGCGATACTGTTAAAGATGACCATAAATCTGGCCGTCCATCAACATCAGTCACAGACAAAATCATAACGGATGTAGAGCAGCATGTAAAACGAGATCGCCGAGATACTGTCAGGAAAATAGCTGACACATTCAACATTTCATATAGAAGTGCTCAGGAGATTCTGACAGAGAATCTTGGAATGTCGCGTGTTTGCATAAGGTGGGTACCCCTGCAACTGACGTCCGAGAAAATGTGGGTTACGGTCGAAATCTGTTAAGAAATTTCAGAAAGCATTAGGGTACAGGGGTCAAACTTTACTTATCGTATTGCAACATGCAATGGAACATAGGCACACTTTAACAAGACTGAATCTAAACAACAAAGCAGTGTATGGAAACATCAAACATCGCCTTCCGCTGGTAAAGCCAACCTTTCGAAGTCACTTGGTAAAGTTATACATCATGTATTTCTATTCTCCTTTTTTTCTTCTAAGTCATGTTGTATCTATACATACTACAGTCAATACCGAGTTTTATGCCCACATTATTCAAATGAATTTCACAAACACCATACGAAAAAAACAGCCTGAAGTCCTGCGGAGTGACGTCACTTTACACTAAGATAACGCCCTAGCTCACAAAGACGCACTTGGACAGGAAACTTTGCAAAAACTAAACATAGAAACACTAGCCAACGCCCCTTATAATTTAGTTCTGACTCCATGTGACCTTTGACTAGTTCCTGTTTTGAAAGATTCTCTTTGTGGCACGCACTACGACAGCAGAGAGGAGCTAACCCTCGCTATGACCGGGTCCTTGAGAGTAATGTCACGTGACGCGCTCGCACACGTGTTTCGCGCGTGGAAATCAAGAATGAATAAGTGCATAGAACTCAAAGGACGTTACTTTCAGAAACAGTAAACACTCCAAGTTCTTTTTTATTACAATATTCCGATACCAGCACTGGTCCACGTTCTTTCTGATCACCCCTCGTATATATATATATATTGAAAGTATACGTTTTGAAAGTGGTGATTGTGTACATTGTTTTCGAAACGGATTATAAAAACTTAATTAAAACGATAAGCAATGACCGTACACAATCACCACTTTCAAAACATATACTTTCAAAATCAAAGTAAATATTTCCTTAAAAATCCGTATTGAATCCGTTTCCAAATCCGAATGTATATGTATAGAGCTATACAACTAGCCGAAAATAACTCGTGCAAGGCGTTGTCAAATGGTCGTTAATTTTCTATCCAGATTTTATTAACATGCTACACAGTCGTACACAGTCACCACTTTCAAAACGTGTACTTTCACAATCAAAGTACAGCTTTCAACATCATTTCAGACATATCACGGCGACAGCTCGCATATACATGTATTTCTTGGGTTTCACCGGTACTAGGCTAGGGCTCTGAAGGGTTTTGCCTAACGACACTCCCGTGAAAAACCCAATGGATCCAGTGAGGCTCGAGCCTGGAGCCTCCAGGTCACGAGTCCAACACTTTACCACTGAGCCACGCAGGATCCCCAAAATATATAAGGCCAAAAGAGATATTTGTCCAAAACAGTTTATATCTATGGTGAACCGGTATGTTGTAGGATAGAAATAGGTCTTATCCTCTGAAACTTAATAATTAATGCACGAAAAAAGCTAACGCTATTTGAATCAGTTTTACAAACTTCATTCCGTGGAGCGCAGTTATACGACCCCGGAAGTTTTTCCGCTTTCGGCTTTCGTTCTCGACTTTCGACTCTCGCTGTACATGTCTATTACTCAACTGTGCATTATGTGAAACCATGCACTGAGTACGTAGTCAGGAATGTAGTAAAGATGAAACCCAACTTATTTTAAAATTTCTTCTTTTGTTGAGGTGGTGTGCGAAACCTAACGAAGAATCCAGACTCAGATTGGATTTTGAATCTGATTCTGAGGTACCTAACATGGAAAAATCAATGACTAGCAATAGTACCATTAAAAAACGCTACATTCAGTTGGGCGGCAATTGAAGACCAAACGTTGACAAGAGTGAAACTTAAACGAATTGACGATCTATACATAAACAAATACAATTTTACCCTAAAAGAATTAATCTAGGAGTGAGAACGACCTAAACAATAACAGAATAGAAGCAAACTTGGGAATGCGCGTTTATGTTTCGGTCCCACTATTATGCGACAAAGAGCGTCAAGAAATGCCATGAAAAGACTATAGTTACCCTTTCACTGAAGAACAAACGCAAAGAGTTAGCAATAGTATTTTTAGTACGCAAGCATCCAGTCTGAAACCTGTTTCGCTACACAGAAAACCTACATTTTCCGTAAATATCAGCGTAATTATACCCTTGGTAAAGTCGATAAGCTTGTATTCTTGTGTCATGTCCGCCGCCGCTTGTTATATGTCCAGCATCGCCATCGTGCTTTCCATGCAAATAAAGAGAATATCCATTCTAGTTTTTTGAGGACAAATATATTTTGGAGAAGCCTCAACTAAGGTCAGCGGGAATGACAGGAAAAGACTGATCTGCGGGGCGAATGACTGATCGGACGAAAAAGTGAATTGAAATGTTTCGGTAGCGTTGTATTGTAGTATTTTGAGTACCATTTAATGCAGTTTGTAAATGCATATGCATCCTGAGATGGAAACCGAATGAAAGTAAAAAAGGTCCGTCAGAAAAACTGAAAATCAAAATTTATGCTGATTAGTGCTGCTGTCCGGAACCTAAAGTATTACACTCACCGTATAAAGTAAATATAACATGAAATATGGCAACATTCGGAAAAAATAGGACAGTTTCGACTGTAAGTCAAGTACCAGTTAAAGCAGTTTTTCATAGCAAATAATGTCGATGATAATGATCAGAAACGAACTATTTCCCTGTCTCCTTGTGGATCTAACACCTACAGCCTACTCTGTAATTAAATTGCACCTCAAAAGCCTGGTGGTAAGACGTAGTTGAAAATTATTGATATTAAATCACTTGCAACCCAAACCCCACATCAGTGCAGAACGATTTAAGTTTCATTGTAAGATGCAAAGTTAAAATGAAACTGTAACTATCTTTTTGACAGAATTTTGGCGGCTAAGCGACTCCTGTTGGATTTGAACTTTTTTGAAAGAGGCGCTGAGAGATCTTTTTTGTCTGTGGGTTAGGGAACAGTGTCATTTAGAGAACTTTATCGTCAGAAGCAGACTTAACTATGAAAAAGACATATGCTGTGGCTATAAGTATGGAAATGGCGGACAGTAAAGCATCAAAGTTCACAGGCTCTGCCCTAACGGAGATAAAGGCCCATAAAGTGTCCAAAGTGTTTTAGGTGTGGTAAAACTAATCACGACAGTGAGTATTTGTTTCACAAGAATGACAAATGTCATAGCTGTGACGGTCAAGGTACAATGCAAAGTTCGTGTTATGACAATGTGTTAGATGTGCAGAGTGAAATTATGGTGTACATTTGAGATTCTGATCTTATTCTGCACAATGCATAACACTGTGAGCTTTTGAAAAAAAGATAATAATAATGAGAATATTTTGTTAAGCTAGTCTTTTATCGGTCTCTATTTTGTTTGAGGTTTTTTTTTTTCTATTATATATGTTGCAGGGTTGTTTCCTTCCCTTTAAAGTGAATAATGGTGGGTTCTTAATTTTTGAGGAACTCAAGGAAAGTGACAACTACATTAAAGTTTCTTTCTATCCTTTAATCACCTTACTTCAGAGTCTAAACATCTTTACCCTGAAAAGGTATGTAAAAACAACACTAAATAAAACATTGCAGCAAAAGTAAAATATCACAAAATAATAATGAATGAGTTATTTCAGTCACCTTTATGCAGTGTAGTTTAAGGTTGTAAAGGATTATTATGTCAGTTGCTGACATACAAATCCTTTACCCTTAGCTAAACAAACAAGCAAACAAATCAAACAATACAAAATATGGTTTTGAATATAAACTATACAAATAGTAAACAAAACTCTTATGCTAACTAATCTTATCACAAGGTAAGTTTAATCTAAGGAAAATGACAAATGTTAAATCTAAGGACTTCTAATTACTAAATAACAACAAATACATATGTCCTTACCCATTTGGGGAACTGGGTGAATTCACACTCCACACTGTTTCACGTGAGTCTTATCTCTCTCTGTAAATGTGACTGCTAGTGCTGAAAATATTAATAAAAGATGTGCAGGCTAGGGAAAGGTAAGAAGCTGGTTAAAAAGAGAAATGCCTTACTGTTCAAAATACATAATGGAAATACATTGGGAAAGAAGGACGAGAACAACTGTTAAGGGTAAATTGGTCAAACAATTAAAATACTTCCAAAATCTTCAGCAAAAAGGTAAGACTTAGGAACTATGAGAAAATCATCCCAAAATGGCAACTTACATCAAATCCTTTCCTTTTTTCCACAATAATTTGTAATCCAGTAAGACAACAATGGTTTTCAAAGTGCACAACTGAAAGACTGAAGCGGGAATGAAAAATTCAAAAGGTCATGTGATTGATTGGAGGGAAATGATCGATCAAGCAGAACACAGGTAAAATGCAGACTGACCAAATAGGCATGTCATATAAAAAGTGACCCTACTACATGCTTCCCTGGCCTGTAAAATGACGTCCAGTCATTGTCATGTCCAAAAAATCATATTGTTAATATGTTACTACGTTAGTACAAACTGCAAAAATCGACACTCCAGACAAATAATGGCATCAGCAACTCCAGAAGCTGCAAAATGATAAACTTTATACATTATTCATGTGAAAAAATGCATCACAAACTGTCCCTCCTCCTCCCTGGTAATCACGCGTCCACGCCAATGTCATATTTACAGCAGCCAGTACATCTATCTGTATGTTCCATATGTCTCCCTCTCAAATCCCTGCTTCTCATTAAAAGTAATGCAATAAACAATGACAATGCCTGTAAATAAAAAATTATTTGATTATTGTGTCTAATAAACTGTAAGCGACACTTCTATCCATTTTTTTCTAAAACACCTGAAGACATAAGAATATTTAAAGCTTCCAGTTTTGAGTCATGGGGTCTCAATACCACTTGGTTCATATGATATGAATCAAACCATGCAGGCTGTTTTCTCTCCCTAGAAGATCTTCTGGGCTTTGGAATTGGTGCCAATCTTTCTCTTTCGAGTACTCTTTGTTCACTTTATAGTGTTTCTCTCTGTTCTTCATTTTCAGACTCATATCTGTGTACTTCACTCTGAGAGTCCTCTATTGGATCCTGTGTTTGATTTTGGCCTCTTTCTTGTACTATTGAATCTTCTTCTGATCTTGTTCTTGTGGCAGCAGCTTGGTCTTCTTCTAATCTTTCCCTTTCTTTGTCTTCCTGTTGCATTTTCTGATTTTTGTCTGAGCTATCAGAACTTTGCTCATTTCTAGAGCTATTTTTCCTCATCTCTTCATCTCTTCTTTCTTCATCTTCTTCTTTCTCCTCTGGAGCATGGGCGTCCCCATATAAGTTTGTGTTATTCACAAATCTTATTCCACTTTCTCTTCTGCTCTCATCAGTATCTGATCCTTCACTGGAATCTGTCTGATCTCTGGTTACGTAACCATTACTCTGATCTTTTACTTCACTCTTTACTCTCCTTTTTTCGGTGGCCACCGTTTTCTTGTTCTTTTCAAGAGACAACCTCCTTTTGGGAAGTGGTTTTCCTTCTCCTATAGGGAAAAGATTATTTCTGTGTAAAGTCTTTGTCGAGGGTGTTGTTTCAGACCTAACCTTATACACAGGAATCTGATCATTTGGCTGATCTGTCACAATATAAACATCGTCTTCAAACCTGTCCTGGATTTTATGCTTTCCCTCAAAAGCAAGAATTTTTACTAGGACTCTGTCTCCCTTTTCTAGCTTGGCAGCTTTGGCTTTTAGGTCGTAATAGTTCTTTTGTCTTGCCTTTGACGTTTCTAGGTGTTTTTGAACTATTTTCCTAGTTGTTTCCATTCTTTGCTTCAAGTCATTGATGTATTGTTTTGTTGTTCTAGTCTTGTTTTCTGTGACTTGTTCAAATAGGGAGTCTACTGGTAATTTTGGCTTTCTCCCAAACATAATTTCAAATGGAGAATGTTTCGTCGAGCTCTGCGGTGTACAATTATAGGCATAGACCAGAGAGTTGACGTATCTTTTCCAATCTCCTTTCTGTTCATTTTCCAAAGTGCCTAACATTCCTAACAAAGTTCTATTGAATCTTTCTGGCCCTGAGTTCCCTTGTGGATGATAGATGGATGTTCTTGTTTTTTCCATGTTGGTCAATTGGCAAAGTTCTTTTATGATATTTGATTCAAAAGTTGGTCCTTGATCCGAATGTAGTCTATTGGGAATTCCGTAATGAAGAATGAAGTTATTGTAGAAGGTTTCAGCTGTAGTCTTTGCTGTCTGGTTCTTGGTTGGAATAGCCATGGCAAATTTTGTAAAGTGGTCTGTTATAACTAGAATGTTTGAAAATCCTCCTTTTGATGTTTCTAAGGTCAGGAAATCCATACAGACTAATTCTAATGGATAGTTCGTATCTACATTGACCAAAGGAGCTCTGATATTTGAACCGCTCTTTCGACGGATGCATCTTTCACAATTTTCAACCCAATTCTCAGCATCCTTAGTCATTCCAGGCCAGAAAAATCTTTCTCGGAAGAGTCCAATTGTTCGATCACGTCCAGGATGTCCGACTTCATTATGGAGGTCTTTCAGGACTTCTTTTCTATAGCATGGAGGTAAAACTAATTGTTCAATTGTATTTCCTTCTACTCTTATGTTTCTATATAGGACACCTCGTTTCATGATGAAGTGCTTGAAATGTCTCTTCATGATGAGATCTTCCTTTGTCACAATTCGGGAAGGCATTTTCTTATCAATAACAACAATCCTCCATCTTTCTATGACTGTGTCAAGTCGTTGCTGTTCTCTAATCTCCCTTAACTCTATCTGTGCCATTGGGAGTCCTTGGTTTTCTGTAGCTTCAAGAATATTGATGTTACAACAAATGGTCTCAATTAAAGGGTCCACATCTGTGCAGCTACATATAGCCTTCACCACATCATCTTTTACTTTTACTCTTTCCTCCTCATGCCCTTGTAATTTCTCATGTGGGTATCTGGACATTGCATCAGCATCTGTGTTGTTGAGTCCAGATCTGTAATATATATCGAAGTTAAATTCTCCTAGTGCAGAGGCCCATCTCTGTCCTGTTGCATCCAATTTTGCGCTGGTTAGCACATATGTCAATGGGTTGTTGTCTGTCAGGACAGTGAAGTGGTGTAAAGCCAAATAATCTGCAAACTTCTCTGTTACAGCCCATTTCAATGCCAAAAACTCTAATTTGTAGGCGCTGTAATTCTTTTCTGACTTCGATAAAGCTCTACTGGCATAGGCTATTACTTTCTTTAGTTTTCCCTCTGACTGGTAAAGAACAGCTCCAAGTCCTTGCTTTGATGCATCAGTGTGCAGTTCAAAGGGTTTTGAAAAATCAGGGTAAGCCAAAATCGGTGGTTTTGTCAAAACTTCTATTAGACTTTCGAAGATATGTTGTTCATTTTCTGTCGAAGACCAGGGTTTCTTGATGGGTTTCTTTTTTGACACTGTTGGTGATAAAAGGTCTGCAAGTGGTCTCGTAATTTTGGAAAAATATTTGATGAACCTTCGATAGTAGCCGCAAAATGCCAAAAATGATCGCAGCTCATCCTGGTTCGATGGTGTTGGCCAGTTCTTGATTTTGTCTATCTTAGCTGGATCTGTTTCAATTCCTTTATCGCTCACAATATGGCCTAAGAATTGGACTTGGTCTTGAATGAAGTAACACTTTTCAGGCGATAGCTTCAGGTTACATTCTTTCAGTCTTGTGAAATTAAGATCTAACCTTCTTAGATGCTCTTCAAAGGTGTCGGAGAAGATAATAAGGTCATCTAGGTATATAACACAAATGGACATATTATAGTCTCCTAGACATTCCTCCATTAGTCTTTGGTATGTGGCTGGCGAGTTGGAAAGACAAAAAGGCATCTTGACATATTCATAGAATCCTAAATTAGAAACGCTGAATGCTGTTCTCTCCTTATGAATCTCTTCCACCTCTACCTGATGATAACCACTCTTCATATCTATGGTGGAGAAATACTTGCTTCCCTGAAGTATGTCAAAGATCTCTTCTATTTTTGGAAGGGCGTATGCATCCTTCACACTTTTGTTGTTGAGCATTCTGTAGTCCACACACATTCTAAGTTTTCCATTCCTCTTCCTAACTAGGACTACATTGGACGACCATGGAGACTTCGATTTTCTTATTATACCGGTGGAGAGTAATTGCTCTATATGTTGTCTGACTTCGTTAATCATTGCTGGAGGTATTCTTCTGGTTTTCTGCTTAAAGGGTGTCTCATCAATTAGGTCAATCCGATGTATGATTTTGTCACAAAAGCCGATATCTGACTCTCCAGTGGAAAAGATGTCTATATGTTTCTCCAATAGTTGGTTTATGTCACTAAGCTGATCTTTACTCAACTTGCTGTTTGTATCTATGTGAACTTGCTTCAAGATGCCACATTTTTCCTTATTTTCCATATGTTCTCCTACATCCTCGATTTTAACTGGTTGAAGCTCACATAAGATAGCCCTTGGAGATATGACAATACTGTTTGTCGTGATGTTGGAGACAGTCACATTCACTCCTTTTGTCTTTCCATATTCATAATTGATGATCTCAGTAGTTACATCAACAAAGTCTGGCAAAGAGGATGCTTTCGATTCATGGATAAGTCCTGTTGTTTTAAGATAGTTTATTTCCTTGTATGTTTCTCCTCTTACTGTTCTTGTCTCATTTGGTCCCAGGATTATTTTTTGGGGCTCAGCAGATCTTATTATGGCTATCTGATTGCCATTTTTCTTTAGTTCTCTATCTCTGAGAACCAAACATCTGAATGCCAGGTACCATGGCGTTTGCAGAGCAGCACACTGTAAAAATTGTTTTCCGAAGTTTTCTTCACATTCCTGTAAAAGGGTATCTAAGATGTTTGTTCCAAGTATTACAGGAGTATCTCTAGAGTACTTTGTGTCGGGAGTCACCAGAAATAAACATGGAGTTGTTGTAGACCTAGGGATGCCATCTAATACTGAAAGGTTTGCCTGAATAAATCCAGAGTATGGCAGTTCCTGACCATCAGCACATTCAACTTTCATAATGTTATCAAATGGTAGAAGCTTGATGTCTAAAAGGTTCTCTTTGTAAAATGATTCCGAAACTGTGCTAATGCAGCTGCCAATGTCTACTAAAGCCTTGGTCTTGTACTTTTCTATTGCAATTTCTACTTCATTTGATGTTCCGACTAATTCTGGGTCTTTTGATCGTGTGCCTAAGTTCGACCCTCTAACAGAGGCACATACTGGTTTGGGCAATCCTTTGCAATGTGGCCAAACTGCTGACAATTATAGCATTGCCTTCTTAATGCACTCGGACAGTCTTTGATCAGATGACCTTTTCCATTGCACCCAAAACATGTAGGTGCAAAGGTAGTTGATCCTAATGGCCTATGCTGTGTCTCTTGAGTATGGCTAGTCTGTCTTCTATTTCCCTTTGAAAACTGTTATTTCTGTCTCCCTCAAAAATTTCTGTGATGATAATGCCCTTGGTTTTGCTTCATATCTTCTTGCTGCTTTTCTATTTTATCTAACCTGTCATTTAACTTCTGTAGTAGTTCTTTCACCTCTCCTAGTTCAGAAGATTTCTTTTCCATATTTACTTGGGCATGGCATTGTTGATGACCTATGTTTGTTGAATCGGCTTCTATTTTCCGCAGCTCAATCTTAAACTTGTCATAATCGTGAATTATGTCATTCTTGTAAGATGCCATATGTTTGATGTCAGAAGTCAATCCATGATAGAGTACCCTCTGTAGAATTGTTTCATCTTGGGGTAAAGCACCAAGTGTAACTGCCTGGCAGTAAATTTCTTCAAGTCTGGTAGAGTAAGCAGTAACAGTTTCCTTTGGCAACTGTTGACAGGAATAAAATTTTCTCAGTATACTCTCTTTGGTCTCTATTATTCCATAGATGCTCTCAAATTTCTGAAGAACAGATTCCAATTTAATCCCAGGTCCTAATCTTCTGAGAGTATCAGCTACAGTGCCTTTCACTGATCTCCTAATTCCTAGAAGAATCTGATCTTTTGTGTATGCCTTGTCAGCCAACAGCGCATCTATCTCATATCTTAAAGTTTTCCATGTTATTTCGCCTTTATTCTCTTCCTCATAGAATATAGATAATTTTGGGTAATTATGAGAAGCGGTTGGTCTTGAAGAGTCACGATCCGAGACAATCTTTCCAAAAATTCAAGTAAATCTACGGATGTTTCTATATGAGGAGACAGATGTAGTTCGTGGAATGCTTTAATCAGCTTTTCATCCTCTTCTGTTAATCCTCCAGCAGCTATGCCAATTTTACTCTCCTCTGTATCCTCTATATCTTTGTTGGCCATATTTGTGCTGTACCAAATGGGTTAAATACACTAATGTCACAAATATAACAATGCTAACTGCTTGTGTCACAATGTTATATTGCCAGATAGTCTATCACACAATTAAATGATCCTGGCACGGTAGTTAGATATGTCTGTAAAACACTAAAATGTTCACTTTTCACAATGATTTATTGTCAGACTTACACTCTATATATTTATCACACGGAATGTTAAGGCTTTTGTTGTTTAGTCTATCACTGTCACGTTCAGTAAGTACAAATCCTTCAAAGTAGGAATATTCACAAAATAAATGAAGGTTATCTCCCTTTTGTGGTTGCTCTCCACACTTGCTTGGAAGTTTACACACTCCACAATATTCACAAAAATTAAGCACTATAAGAGCATTTGGTTACAAATAACACATCATTTCCGCAACTCCACTCAGTATACCATGTATTTGCAACTTAATCCATGTTAGTTCTACATCACACTGTTTTTTTTTTTTTTTTTTTTTGAGAAGGGGGGAATGTAATTAAGTGAATAAAGTAGCGCTACAAAATTATCAGATCTGTTTTCTTTTCGGTGATATGCAATTAGATTTCTAATTCCATAGCACAATATTTTGTTCAAAGTAATTGTAGAATGTATTATGCAGAAGAGAACTTCTACTGCATAATAAAGAAAAAATACCTGGAAAGCAAATATTCAACTCAAGACAAAAATCAAGTTTGTATATACGTAAATGCACCTGTAAAATGGCAGTAAATCAGAAAAATAAACAACAATACATAATAAATCAAATTCAGTAAACCTGTAGAAAAGACAAGTAGTTATAAATTATTGGTAGTATCCAATGTTAATAGGTTAATTCAGTCTGGTCCAGTATTTTTATTTGTCCTTCTGTCAAGTCCAATCAAAATCTAAGATGCAAACAGCAATAATCAATCAAAATACAGCTTGCAAATCAAACAGCCAATGAAAATACAATATGCAAATTAAGTGAAGCCGGGAACCAGCTAAAAAAATTGAAATGAGGGCTAGTACAAATCTTATAATAGTGTACCAGCAAAAATGAATGATGGGAAGATCAGGTGAGAAAGGGGTGTTGTAAACAAGTAGTATCAACCAACCAATCAAAGTAAAGGTCAAAGGTCAAAATAACACTGTGGTGTATGGGCTTTAGCACTGGCCAAGTAATGAGCAATGACAGTCTTTTAACCCTTCTAAATAAGAAATTAAAGCTATATTGAGTCTTGCTTTCTCGGCCACTAGAATGACGCACAGCAGATCCGTTTAATGCGCCAAATTGGAGATTTGCCTTTTTTGCCTTTTCTAAATCAATGTGCATTATTAGGAGAAATAATTTATCCTAACAGTCTTTCAGTGATAACTCCACTCACTGTATCACAATTACTAAAATTTCGAAATGCACGCTCTTACAGGAAGTTTCAACCGCTATCATAGACGATACCGTGTAGCTGTTGAGCACGCCACTGCACAAATTAAAGTTTACTGCAAGGCCATCAGCAGTGTTTGGAGACACCCAAGCAGATATATGACTGAAACAGTTCATATCTGTGGTGCATTGGTATGCCGCAGGAAAAACATAGACCTGTCTGATCCTCTGTTATCCTCTGAAACTGAAATATTGCTCGGGAAAGCTAACTTCATTCCGTGGAGCGCAGTTATACGACCCCGGAAGTTTTTCCGCTTTCGGCTTTCGTTCTCGACTTTCGACTCTCGCTGTACATGTCTATTACTCAACTGTGCATTATGTGAAACCATGCACTGAGTACGTAGTCAGGAATGTAGTAAAGATGAAACCCAACTTATTTTAAATTTTCTTCTTTTGTTGAGGTGATGTGCGAAACCTAACGAAGAATCCAGACTCAGATTGGATTTTGAATCTGATTCTGAGGTACCTAACATGGAAAAATCAATGACTAGCAATAGTACCATTAAAAAACGCTACATTCAGTTGGGCGGCAATTGAAGACCAAACGTTGACAAGAGTGAAACTTAAACGAATTGACGATCTATACATAAACAAATACAATTTTACCCTAAAAGAATTAATCTAGGAGTGAGAACGACCTAAACAATAACAGAATAGAAGCAAACTTGGGAATGCGCGTTTATGTTTCGGTCCCACTATTATGCGACAAAGAGCGTCAAGAAATGCCATGAAAAGACTATAGTTACCCTTTCACTGAAGAACAAACGCAAATAGTTTGCAATAGTATTTTTAGTACGCAAGCATCCAGTCTGAAACCTGTTTCGCTACACAGAAAACCTACATTTTCCGTAAATATCAGCGTAATTATACCCTTGGTAAAGTCGATAAGCTTGTATTCTTGTGTCATGTCCGCCGCCGCTTGTTATATGTCCAGCATCGCCATCGTGCTTTCCATGCAAATAAAGAGAATATCCATTCTAATTTTTTGAGGACAAATATATTTTGGAGAAGCCTCAACTAAAGTCAGCGGGAATGACAGGAAAAGACTGATCTGCGGGGCGAATGACTGATCGGACGAAAAAGTGAATTGAAATGTTTCGGTAGCGTTGTATTGTAGTATTTTGAGTACCATTTAATGCAGTTTGTAAATGCATATGCATCCTGAGATGGAAACCGAATGAAAGTAAAAAAGGTCCGTCAGAAAAACTGAAAATCAAAATTTATGCTGATTAGTGCTGCTGTCCGGAACCTAAAGTATTACAATGGTGACGAGGTTGTTTTACACTCTCCGTATAAAGTAAATATAACATGAAATATGGCAACATTCGGAAAAAATAGGAGAGTTTCGACTGTTAGTCAAGTACCAGTTAAAGCAGTTTTTCATAGCAAATAATGTCGATGATAATGATCAGAAACGAGCTATTTCCCTGTCTCCTTGTGGATCTAACACCTACAGCCTACTCTGTAATTAAATTGCACCTCAAAAGCCTGGTGGTAAGACGTAGTTGAAAATTATTGATATTAAATCACTTGCAACCCAAACCCCACATCAGTGCAGAACGATTTAAGTTTCATTGTAAGATGCAAAGTTAAAATGAAACTGTAACTATCTTTCTGACAGAATTGTGGCGGCTAAGCGACTCCTGTTGGATTTGAACTTTTTTGGAAGAGGCGCTGAGAGATCTTTTTTGTCTGTGGGTTAGGGAACAGTGTCATTTAGAGAACTTTATCGTCAGAAGCAGACTTAACTGTGAAAAAGACATATGCTGTGGCTATAAGTATGGAAATGGCGGACAGTAAAGCATAAAAATTCGCAGGCTCTGCCCTAACGGAGATAAAGGCCCATAAAGTGTCCACAGTGTTTTAGGTGTGGTAAAACTAATCACGACAGTGAGTATTTGTTTCACAAGAATGACAAATGTCATAGCTATGACGGTCAAGGTCAAGTTCGTGTTATGACAACGTTAGATGTGCAGTGTGAAATTATGGTGTTCATTTGAGATTCTGATCTAATTCTGCACAATGCATAGCACTGTGAGCTTTTGAAAAAAAGATAATAATAATGAGAATATTTTGTTAAGCTAGTCTTTTATCGGTCTCTATTTTGTTTGAGGTTTTGTTTTTTTTCTACCATATATGTTGCAGGGTTGTTTCCTTCCCTTTAAAGTGAATAATGGTGGGTTCTTAATTTTTGAGGAACTCCAGGAAAGTGACAACTATATTAAAGTTTCTTTTTATCCTTTAATCACCTTACTTCAGAGTCTGAACATCTCTACCCTGAAAAGGTATATAAAAACAACACTAAATAAAACATTGCAGCAAAAGTAAAATATCACAAAAGAATAATGAATGAGTTATTTCAGTCACCTTTATGCAGTGTAGTTTAAGGTTGTAAAGGATTATTATGTCAGTTGCTGACATACAAATTATTTACCCTTAGTTAAACAAACAAGCAAACAAATCAAACAATACAAAATATGGTTTTGAATATAAACTATACAAATAGTAAACAAAACTCTTATGCTAACTAATCTTATCACAAGGTAAGTTTAATCTAAGGAAAATGACAAATGTTAAATCTAAGGACTTCTAATTACTAAATAACAACAAATACATATGTCCTTACCAATTTCGGGAACTGGGTGAATTCACACTCCACACTGTTTCACGTGAGTCTTATCTCTCTCTGTCAATGTGACTGCTAGTGCTGAAAATATTAATAAAAGATGTGCAGGCTAGGGAAAGGTAAGAAGCTGGTTAAAAAGAGAAATGCCTTACTGTTCAAAATACAAAATGGAAATACTCTGGGAAAGAAGGATGAGAACAACTGTTAAGGGTAAATTGGTCAAACAATTAAAAGACTTCCAAAATCTTCAGCAAAAAGGTAAGACTTAGGAACTATGAGAAAATCATCCCAAAATGGCAACTTACATCAAATCCTTTCCTTTTTTCCACAATAATTTGTAATCCAGTAAGACAACAATGGTTTTCAAAGTGCACAACTGAAAGACTGAAGCGGGAATGAAAAATTCAAAAGGTCATGTGATTGATTGGAGGGAAATGATCGATCAAGCAGAACACAGGTAAAATGCAGACTGACCAAATAGGCATGTCATATAAAAAGTGACCCTACTACATGCTTCCCTGGCCTGTAAAATGACGTCCAGTCATTGTCATGTCAAAAAAATCATATTGTTAATATGTTACTATGTTAGTACAAACTGCAAAAATCGACACTCCAGACAAATAATGGCATCAGCAACTCCAGAAGCTGCAAAATGATAAACTTTATACATTATTCATGTGAAAAAATACATCACAAACTGTCCCTCCTCCCTGGTAAACACGCGTCCACGCTAATGTCATATTTACAGCAGCCAGTACATCTATTTGTATGTTCCATATGTCTCCCTCTCAAATCCCTGCTTCTCATTAAAAGTAATGCAATAAACAATGACAAAGCATGTAAATAAAAATTTATTTGATTATTGTGTCTAATAAACTGTAAGCGACACTTCTATCCATTTTTTCTAAAACATCTGAAGACATAAGAATATTTAAAGCTTCCAGTTTTGAGTCATGGGGTCTCAATACCACTTGGTTCATATGATATGAATCAAACCATGCAGGCTGTTTTCTCTCCCTAGAAGATCTTCTGGACTTTGGAATTGGTGCCAATCTTTTTCTTTCGAGTACTCTTTGTTCACTTTATAGTGTTTCTCTCTGTTCTTCATTTTCAGACTCATATCTGTGTACTTCACTCTGAGAGTCCTCTATTGGATCCTGTGTTTGATTTTGGCCTCTTTCTTGTACTATTGAATCTTCTTCTGATCTTGTTCTTGTGGCAGCAGCTTGGTCTTCTTCTAATCTTTCCCTTTCTTTGTCTTCCTGTTGCATTTTCTGATTTTTGTCTGAGTTATCAGAACTTTGCTCATTTCTAGAGCTATTTTCCCTCATCTCTTCATCTCTTCTTTCTTCATCTTCTTCTTTCTCCTCTGGAGCATGGGCGTCCCCATATAAGTTTGTGTTATTCACAAATCTTATTCCAGTTTCTCTTCTGCCTTCATCAGTATCTGATCCTTCACTGGAATCTGTCTGATCTCTGGTTACGTAACCATTACTCTGATCTTTTACTTCACTCTTTACTCTCCTTTTTTCGGTGGCCACCGTTTTCTTGTTCTTTTCAAGAGACAACCTCCTTTTGGGAAGTGGTTTTCCTTCTCCTATAGGGAAAAGATGATTTCTGTGTAAAGTCTTTGTCGAGGGTGTTGTTTCAGACCTAACCTTATACACAGGAATCTGATCATTTGGCTGATCTCTCACAATATAAACATCGTCTTCAAACCTGTCCTGGATTTTATGCTTTCCCTCAAAAGCAAGAATTTTTACTAGGACTCTGTCTCCCTTTTCTAGCTTGGCAGCTTTGGTTTTTAGGTCGTAATAGTTCTTTTGTCTTGCCTTTGACGTTTCTAGGTGTTTTTGAACTATTTTCCTAGTTGTTTCCATTCTTTGCTTCAAGTCATTGATGTATTGTTTTGTTGTTCTGGTTTTGTTTTCTGTGACTTGTTCAAATAGGGAGTCTACTGGTAATTTTGGCTTTCTCCCAAACATAATTTCAAATGGAGAATGTTTCGTCGAGCTCTGCGGTGTACAATTATAGGCATAGACCAGAGAGTTGACGCATCTTTTCCAATCTCCTTTCTGTTCATTTTCCAAAGTGCCTAACATTCCTAACAAAGTTCTATTGAATCTTTCTGGCCCTGAGTTCCCTTGTGGATGATAGATGGATGTTCTTGTTTTTTCCATGTTGGTCAATTGGCAAAGTTCTTTTATGATATTTGATTCAAAAGTTGGTCCTTAATCCGAATGTAGTCTATTGGGAATTCCGTAATGAAGAATGAAGTTATTGTAGAAGGTTTCAGCTGTAGTCTTTGCTGTCTGGTTCTTGGTTGGAATAGCCATGGCAAATTTTGTAAAGTGGTCTGTTATAACTAGAATGTTTGAAAATCCTCCTTTTGATGTTTCTAAGGTCAGGAAATCCATACAGACTAATTCTAATGGATAGTTCGTATCTACATTGACCAAAGGAGCTCTGATATTTGAACCGCTCTTTCGACGGATGCATCTTTCACAATTTTCAACCCAATTCTCAGCATCCTTAGTCATTCCAGGCCAGAAAAATCTTTCTCGGAAGAGTCCAATTGTTCGATCACGTCCAGGATGTCCGACTTCATTATGGAGGTCTTTCAGGACTTCTTTTCTATAGCATGGAGGTAAAACTAATTGTTCAATTGTATTTCCTTCTACTCTTATGTTTCTATATAGGACACCTCGTTTCATGATGAAGTGCTTGAAATGTCTCTTCATGATGAGATCTTCCTTTGTCACAATTCGGGAAGGCATTTTCTTATCAATAACAACAATCCTCCATCTTTCTATGACTGTGTCAAGTCGTTGCTGTTCTCTAATCTCCCTTAACTCTATCTGTGCCATTGGGAGTCCTTGGTTTTCTGTAGCTTCAAGAATATTGATGTTACAACAAATGGTCTCAATTAAAGGGTCCACATCTGTGCAGCTACATATAGCCTTCACCACATCATCTTTTACTTTTACTCTTTCCTCCTCATGCCCTTGTAATTTCTCATGTGGGTATCTGGACATTGCATCAGCATCTGTGTTGTTGAGTCCAGATCTGTAATATATATCGAAGTTAAATTCTCCTAGTGCAGAGGCCCATCTCTGTCCTGTTGCATCCAATTTTGCGCTGGTTAGCACATATGTCAATGGGTTGTTGTCTGTCAGGACAGTGAAGTGGTGTAAAGCCAAATAATCTGCAAACTTCTCTGTTACAGCCCATTTCAATGCCAAAAACTTTAATTTGTAGGCGCTGTAATTCTTTTCTGACTTCGATAAAGCTCTACTGGCATAGGCTATTACTTTCTTTAGTTTTCCCTCTGACTGGTAAAGAACAGCTCCAAGTCCTTGCTTTGATGCATCAGTGTGCAGTTCAAAGGGTTTTGAAAAATCAGGGTAAGCCAAAATCGGTGGTTTTGTCAAAACTTCTATTAGACTTTCGAAGATATGTTGTTCATTTTCTGTCGAAGACCAGGGTTTCTTGATGGGTTTCTTTTTTGACACTGTTGGTGATAAAAGGTCTGCAAGTGGTCTCGTAATTTTGGAAAAATATTTGATGAACCTTCGATAGTAGCCGCAAAATGCCAAAAATGATCGCAGCTCATCCTGGTTCGATGGTGTTGGCCAGTTCTTGATTTTGTCTATCTTAGCTGGATCTGTTTCAATTCCTTTATCGCTCACAATATGGCCTAAGAATTGGACTTGGTCTTGAATGAAGTAACACTTTTCAGGCGATAGCTTCAGGTTACATTCTTTCAGTCTTGTGAAATTAAGATCTAACCTTCTTAGATGCTCTTCAAAGGTGTCGGAGAAGATAATAAGGTCATCTAGGTATATAACACAAATGGACATATTATAGTCTCCTAGACATTCCTCCATTAGTCTTTGGTATGTGGCTGGCGAGTTGGAAAGACAAAAAGGCATCTTGACATATTCATAGAATCCTAAATTAGAAACGCTGAATGCTGTTCTCTCCTTATGAATCTCTTCCACCTCTACCTGATGATAACCACTCTTCATATCTATGGTGGAGAAATACTTGCTTCCCTGAAGTATGTCAAAGATCTCTTCTATTTTTGGAAGGGCGTATGCATCCTTCACACTTTTGTTGTTGAGCATTCTGTAGTCCACACACATTCTAAGTTTTCCATTCCTCTTCCTAACTAGGACTACATTGGACGACCATGGAGACTTCGATTTTCTTATTATACCGGTGGAGAGTAATTGCTCTATATGTTGTCTGACTTCGTTAATCATTGCTGGAGGTATTCTTCTGGTTTTCTGCTTAAAGGGTGTCTCATCAATTAGGTCAATCCGATGTATGATTTTGTCACAAAAGCCGATATCTGACTCTCCAGTGGAAAAGATGTCTATATGTTTCTCCAATAGTTGGTTTATGTCACTAAGCTGATCTTTACTCAACTTGCTGTTTGTATCTATGTGAACTTGCTTCAAGATGCCACATTTTTCCTTATTTTCCATATGTTCTCCTACATCCTCGATTTTAACTGGTTGAAGCTCACATAAGATAGCCCTTGGAGATATGACAATACTGTTTGTCGTGATGTTGGAGACAGTCACATTCACTCCTTTTGTCTTTCCATATTCATAATTGATGATCTCAGTAGTTACATCAACAAAGTCTGGCAAAGAGGATGCTTTCGATTCATGGATAAGTCCTGTTGTTTTAAGATAGTTTATTTCCTTGTATGTTTCTCCTCTTATTGTTCTTGTCTCATTTGGTCCCAGGATTATTTTTTGGGGCTCAGCAGATCTTATTATGGCTATCTGATTGCTATTTTTCTTTAGTTCTCTATCTCTGAGAACCAAACATCTGAATGCCAGGTACCATGGCGTTTGCAGAGCAGCACACTGTAAAAATTGTTTTCCGAAGTTTTCTTCACATTCCTGTAAAAGGGTATCTAAGATGTTTGTTCCAAGTATTACAGGAGTATCTCTAGAGTACTTTGTGTCGGGAGTCACCAGAAATAAACATGGAGTTGTTGTAGACCTAGGGATGCCATCTAATACTGAAAGGTTTGCCTGAATAAATCCAGAGTATGGCAGTTCCTGACCATCAGCACATTCAACTTTCATAATGTTATCAAATGGTAGAAGCTTGATGTCTAAAAGGTTCTCTTTGTAAAATGATTCCGAAACTGTGCTAATGCAGCTGCCAATGTCTACTAAAGCCTTGGTCTTGTACTTTTCTATTGCAATTTCTACTTCATTTGATGTTCCGACTAATTCTGGGTCTTTTGATCGTGTGCCTAAGTTCGACCCTCTAACAGAGGCACATACTGGTTTGGGCAATCCTTTGCAATGTGGCCAAACTGCTGACAATTATAGCATTGCCTTCTTAATGCACTCGGACAGTCTTTGATCAGATGACCTTTTCCATTGCACCCAAAACATGTAGGTGCAAAGGTAGTTGATCCTAATGGCCTATGCTGTGTCTCTTGAGTATGGCTAGTCTGTCTTCTATTTCCCTTTGAAAACTGTTATTTCTGTCTCCCTCAAAAATTTCTGTGATGATAATGCCCTTGGTTTTGCTTCATATCTTCTTGCTGCTTTTCTATTTTATCTATCCTGTCATTTAACTTCTGTAGTAGTTCTTTCACCTCTCCTAGTTCAGAAGATTTCTTTTCCATATTTACTTGGGCATGGCATTGTTGATGACCTATGTTTGTTGAATCGGCTTCTATTTTCCGCAGCTCAATCTTAAACTTGTCATAATCGTGAATTATGTCATTCTTGTAAGATGCCATATGTTTGATGTCAGAAGTCAATCCATGATAGAGTACCCTCTGTAGAATTGTTTCATCTTGGGGTAAAGCACCAAGTGTAACTGCCTGGCAGTAAATTTCTTCAAGTCTGGTAGAGTAAGCAGTAACAGTTTCCTTTGGCAACTGTTGACAGGAATAAAATTTTCTCAGTATACTCTCTTTGGTCTCTATTATTCCATAGATGCTCTCAAATTTCTGAAGAACAGATTCCAATTTAATCCCAGGTCCTAATCTTCTGAGAGTATCAGCTACAGTGCCTTTCACTGATCTCCTAATTCCTAGAAGAATCTGATCTTTTGTGTATGCCTTGTCAGCCAACAGCGCATCTATCTCATATCTTAAAGTTTTCCATGTTATTTCGCCTTTATTCTCTTCCCCATAGAATATAGATAATTTTGGGTAATTATGAGAAGCGGTTGGTCTTGAAGAGTCACGATCCGAGACAATCTTTCCAAATCTTGTCAAAAATTCAAGTAAATCTACGGATGTTTCTATATGAGGAGACAGATGTAGTTCGTGGAATGCTTTAATCAGCTTTTCATCCTCTTCTGTTAATCCTCCAGCAGCTATGCCAATTTTACTCTCCTCTGTATCCTCTATATCTTTGTTGGCCATATTTGTGCTGTACCAAATGGGTTAAATACACTAATGTCACAAATATAACAATGCTAACTGCTTGTGTCACAATGTTATATTGCCAGATAGTCTATCACACAATTAAATGATCCTGGCACGGTAGTTAGATATGTCTGTAAAACACTAAAATGTTCACTTTTCACAATGATTTATTGTCAGACTTACACTCTATATATTTATCACACGGAATGTTAAGGCTTTTGTTGTTTAGTCTATCACTGTCACGTTCAGTAAGTACAAATCCTTCAAAGTAGGAATATTCACAAAATAAATGAAGGTTATCTCCCTTTTGTGGTTGCTCTCCACACTTGCTTGGAAGTTTACACACTCCACAATATTCACAAAAATTAAGCACTATAAGAGCATTTGGTTACAAATAACACATCATTTCCGCAACTCCACTCAGTATACCATGTATTTGCAACTTAATCCATGTTAGTTCTACATCACACTGTTTTTTTTTTTTTTTTTTTGAGAAGGGGGGAATGTAATTAAGTGAATAAAGTAGCGCTACAAAATTATCAGATCTGTTTTCTTTTCGGTGATATGCAATTAGATTTCTAATTCCATAGCACAATATTTTGTTCAAAGTAATTGTAGAATGTATTATGCAGAAGAGAACTTCTACTGCATAATAAAGAAAAAATACCTGGAAAGCAAATATTCAACTCAAGACAAAAATCAAGTTTGTATATACGTAAATGCACCTGTAAAATGGCAGTAAATCAGAAAAATAAACAACAATACATAATAAATCAAATTCAGTAAACCTGTAGAAAAGACAAGTAGTTATAAATTCTTGGTAGTAGCCAATGTTAATAGGTTAATTCAGTCTGGTCCAGTATTTTTATTTGTCCTTCTGTCAAGTCCAATCAAAATCTAAGATGCAAACAGCAATAATCAATCAAAATACAGCTTGCAAATCAAACAGCCAATGAAAATACAATATGCAAATTAAGTGAAGCCGGGAACCAGCTAAAAAAATTGAAATGAGGGCTAGTACAAATCTTATAATAGTGTACCAGCAAAAATGAATGATGGGAAGATCAGGTGAGAAAGGGGTGTTGTAAACAAGTAGTATCAACCAACCAATCAAAGTAAAGGTCAAAGGTCAAAATAACACTGTGGTGTATGGGCTTTAGCACTGGCCAAGTAATGAGCAATGACAGTCTTTTAACCCTTCTAAATAAGAAATTAAAGCTATATTGAGTCTTGCTTTCTCGGCCACTAGAATGACGCACAGCAGATCCGTTTAATGCGCCAAATTGGAGATTTGCCTTTTTTGCCTTTTCTAAATCAATGTGCATTATTAGGAGAAATAATTTATCCTAACAGTCTTTCAGTGATAACTCCACTCACTGTATCACAATTACTAAAATTTCGAAATGCACGCTCTTACAGGAAGTTTCAACCGCTATCATAGACGATACCGTGTAGCTGTTGAGCACGCCACTGCACAAATTAAAGTTTACTGCAAGGCCATCAGCAGTGTTTGGAGACACCCAAGCAGATATATGACTGAAACAGTTCATATCTGTGGTGCATTGGTATGCCGCAGGAAAAACATAGACCTGTCTGATCCTCTGTTATCCTCTGAAACTGAAATATTGCTCGGGAAAGCTAACTTCATTCCGTGGAGCGCAGTTATACGACCCCGGAAGTTTTTCCGCTTTCGGCTTTCGTTCTCGACTTTCGACTCTCGCTGTACATGTCTATTACTCAACTGTGCATTATGTGAAACCATGCACTGAGTACGTAGTCAGGAATGTAGTAAAGATGAAACCCAACTTATTTTAAATTTTCTTCTTTTGTTGAGGTGATGTGCGAAACCTAACGAAGAATCCAGACTCAGATTGGATTTTGAATCTGATTCTGAGGTACCTAACATGGAAAAATCAATGACTAGCAATAGTACCATTAAAAAACGCTACATTCAGTTGGGCGGCAATTGAAGACCAAACGTTGACAAGAGTGAAACTTAAACGAATTGACGATCTATACATAAACAAATACAATTTTACCCTAAAAGAATTAATCTAGGAGTGAGAACGACCTAAACAATAACAGAATAGAAGCAAACTTGGGAATGCGCGTTTATGTTTCGGTCCCACTATTATGCGACAAAGAGCGTCAAGAAATGCCATGAAAAGACTATAGTTACCCTTTCACTGAAGAACAAACGCAAATAGTTTGCAATAGTATTTTTAGTACGCAAGCATCCAGTCTGAAACCTGTTTCGCTACACAGAAAACCTACATTTTCCGTAAATATCAGCGTAATTATACCCTTGGTAAAGTCGATAAGCTTGTATTCTTGTGTCATGTCCGCCGCCGCTTGTTATATGTCCAGCATCGCCATCGTGCTTTCCATGCAAATAAAGAGAATATCCATTCTAATTTTTTGAGGACAAATATATTTTGGAGAAGCCTCAACTAAAGTCAGCGGGAATGACAGGAAAAGACTGATCTGCGGGGCGAATGACTGATCGGACGAAAAAGTGAATTGAAATGTTTCGGTAGCGTTGTATTGTAGTATTTTGAGTACCATTTAATGCAGTTTGTAAATGCATATGCATCCTGAGATGGAAACCGAATGAAAGTAAAAAAGGTCCGTCAGAAAAACTGAAAATCAAAATTTATGCTGATTAGTGCTGCTGTCCGGAACCTAAAGTATTACAATGGTGACGAGGTTGTTTTACACTCTCCGTATAAAGTAAATATAACATGAAATATGGCAACATTCGGAAAAAATAGGAGAGTTTCGACTGTAAGTCAAGTACCAGTTAAAGCAGTTTTTCATAGCAAATAATGTCGATGATAATGATCAGAAACGAGCTATTTCCCTGTCTCCTTGTGGATCTAACACCTACAGCCTACTCTGTAATTAAATTGCACCTCAAAAGCCTGGTGGTAAGACGTAGTTGAAAATTATTGATATTAAATCACTTGCAACCCAAACCCCACATCAGTGCAGAACGATTTAAGTTTCATTGTAAGATGCAAAGTTAAAATGAAACTGTAACTATCTTTCTGACAGAATTGTGGCGGCTAAGCGACTCCTGTTGGATTTGAACTTTTTTGGAAGAGGCGCTGAGAGATCTTTTTTGTCTGTGGGTTAGGGAACAGTGTCATTTAGAGAACTTTATCGTCAGAAGCAGACTTAACTGTGAAAAAGACATATGCTGTGGCTATAAGTATGGAAATGGCGGACAGTAAAGCATAAAAGTTCGCAGGCTCTGCCCTAACGGAGATAAAGGCCCATAAAGTGTCCACAGTGTTTTAGGTGTGGTAAAACTAATCACGACAGTGAGTATTTGTTTCACAAGAATGACAAATGTCATAGCTATGACGGTCAAGGTCAAGTTCGTGTTATGACAACGTTAGATGTGCAGTGTGAAATTATGGTGTTTATTTGAGATTCTGATCTAATTCTGCACAATGCATAACACTGTGAGCTTTTGAAAAAAAGATAATAATAATGAGAATATTTTGTTAAGCTAGTCTTTTATCGGTCTCTATTTTGTTTGAGGTTTTGTTTTTTTTCTACCATATATGTTGCAGGGTTGTTTCCTTCCCTTTAAAGTGAATAATGGTGGGTTCTTAATTTTTGAGGAACTCCAGGAAAGTGACAACTACATTAAAGTTTCTTTTTATCCTTTAATCACCTTACTTCAGAGTCTGAACATCTCTACCCTGAAAAGGTATATAAAAACAACACTAAATAAAACATTGCAGCAAAAGTAAAATATCACAAAAGAATAATGAATGAGTTATTTCAGTCACCTTTATGCAGTGTAGTTTAAGGTTGTAAAGGATTATTATGTCAGTTGCTGACATACAAATTATTTACCCTTAGTTAAACAAACAAGCAAACAAATCAAACAATACAAAATATGGTTTTGAATATAAACTATACAAATAGTAAACAAAACTCTTATGCTAACTAATCTTATCACAAGGTAAGTTTAATCTAAGGAAAATGACAAATGTTAAATCTAAGGACTTCTAATTACTAAATAACAACAAATACATATGTCCTTACCAATTTCGGGAACTGGGTGAATTCACACTCCACACTGTTTCACGTGAGTCTTATCTCTCTCTGTCAATGTGACTGCTAGTGCTGAAAATATTAATAAAAGATGTGCAGGCTAGGGAAAGGTAAGAAGCTGGTTAAAAAGAGAAATGCCTTACTGTTCAAAATACAAAATGGAAATACTCTGGGAAAGAAGGATGAGAACAACTGTTAAGGGTAAATTGGTCAAACAATTAAAAGACTTCCAAAATCTTCAGCAAAAAGGTAAGACTTAGGAACTATGAGAAAATCATCCCAAAATGGCAACTTACATCAAATCCTTTCCTTTTTTCCACAATAATTTGTAATCCAGTAAGACAACAATGGTTTTCAAAGTGCACAACTGAAAGACTGAAGCGGGAATGAAAAATTCAAAAGGTCATGTGATTGATTGGAGGGAAATGATCGATCAAGCAGAACACAGGTAAAATGCAGACTGACCAAATAGGCATGTCATATAAAAAGTGACCCTACTACATGCTTCCCTGGCCTGTAAAATGACGTCCAGTCATTGTCATGTCAAAAAAATCATATTGTTAATATGTTACTATGTTAGTACAAACTGCAAAAATCGACACTCCAGACAAATAATGGCATCAGCAACTCCAGAAGCTGCAAAATGATAAACTTTATACATTATTCATGTGAAAAAATACATCACAAACTGTCCCTCCTCCCTGGTAAACACGCGTCCACGCTAATGTCATATTTACAGCAGCCAGTACATCTATTTGTATGTTCCATATGTCTCCCTCTCAAATCCCTGCTTCTCATTAAAAGTAATGCAATAAACAATGACAAAGCATGTAAATAAAAATTTATTTGATTATTGTGTCTAATAAACTGTAAGCGACACTTCTATCCATTTTTTCTAAAACATCTGAAGACATAAGAATATTTAAAGCTTCCAGTTTTGAGTCATGGGGTCTCAATACCACTTGGTTCATATGATATGAATCAAACCATGCAGGCTGTTTTCTCTCCCTAGAAGATCTTCTGGACTTTGGAATTGGTGCCAATCTTTTTCTTTCGAGTACTCTTTGTTCACTTTATAGTGTTTCTCTCTGTTCTTCATTTTCAGACTCATATCTGTGTACTTCACTCTGAGAGTCCTCTATTGGATCCTGTGTTTGATTTTGGCCTCTTTCTTGTACTATTGAATCTTCTTCTGATCTTGTTCTTGTGGCAGCAGCTTGGTCTTCTTCTAATCTTTCCCTTTCTTTGTCTTCCTGTTGCATTTTCTGATTTTTGTCTGAGTTATCAGAACTTTGCTCATTTCTAGAGCTATTTTCCCTCATCTCTTCATCTCTTCTTTCTTCATCTTCTTCTTTCTCCTCTGGAGCATGGGCGTCCCCATATAAGTTTGTGTTATTCACAAATCTTATTCCAGTTTCTCTTCTGCCTTCATCAGTATCTGATCCTTCACTGGAATCTGTCTGATCTCTGGTTACGTAACCATTACTCTGATCTTTTACTTCACTCTTTACTCTCCTTTTTTCGGTGGCCACCGTTTTCTTGTTCTTTTCAAGAGACAACCTCCTTTTGGGAAGTGGTTTTCCTTCTCCTATAGGGAAAAGATGATTTCTGTGTAAAGTCTTTGTCGAGGGTGTTGTTTCAGACCTAACCTTATACACAGGAATCTGATCATTTGGCTGATCTCTCACAATATAAACATCGTCTTCAAACCTGTCCTGGATTTTATGCTTTCCCTCAAAAGCAAGAATTTTTACTAGGACTCTGTCTCCCTTTTCTAGCTTGGCAGCTTTGGTTTTTAGGTCGTAATAGTTCTTTTGTCTTGCCTTTGACGTTTCTAGGTGTTTTTGAACTATTTTCCTAGTTGTTTCCATTCTTTGCTTCAAGTCATTGATGTATTGTTTTGTTGTTCTGGTTTTGTTTTCTGTGACTTGTTCAAATAGGGAGTCTACTGGTAATTTTGGCTTTCTCCCAAACATAATTTCAAATGGAGAATGTTTCGTCGAGCTCTGCGGTGTACAATTATAGGCATAGACCAGAGAGTTGACGTATCTTTTCCAATCTCCTTTCTGTTCATTTTCCAAAGTGCCTAACATTCCTAACAAAGTTCTATTGAATCTTTCTGGCCCTGAGTTCCCTTGTGGATGATAGATGGATGTTCTTGTTTTTTCCATGTTGGTCAATTGGCAAAGTTCTTTTATGATATTTGATTCAAAAGTTGGTCCTTAATCCGAATGTAGTCTATTGGGAATTCCGTAATGAAGAATGAAGTTATTGTAGAAGGTTTCAGCTGTAGTCTTTGCTGTCTGGTTCTTGGTTGGAATAGCCATGGCAAATTTTGTAAAGTGGTCTGTTATAACTAGAATGTTTGAAAATCCTCCTTTTGATGTTTCTAAGGTCAGGAAATCCATACAGACTAATTCTAATGGATAGTTCGTATCTACATTGACCAAAGGAGCTCTGATATTTGAACCGCTCTTTCGACGGATGCATCTTTCACAATTTTCAACCCAATTCTCAGCATCCTTAGTCATTCCAGGCCAGAAAAATCTTTCTCGGAAGAGTCCAATTGTTCGATCACGTCCAGGATGTCCGACTTCATTATGGAGGTCTTTCAGGACTTCTTTTCTATAGCATGGAGGTAAAACTAATTGTTCAATTGTATTTCCTTCTACTCTTATGTTTCTATATAGGACACCTCGTTTCATGATGAAGTGCTTGAAATGTCTCTTCATGATGAGATCTTCCCTTGTCACAATTCGGGAAGGCATTTTCTTATCAATAACAACAATCCTCCATCTTTCTATGACTGTGTCAAGTCGTTGCTGTTCTCTAATCTCCCTTAACTCTATCTGTGCCATTGGGAGTCCTTGGTTTTCTGTAGCTTCAAGAATATTGATGTTACAACAAATGGTCTCAATTAAAGGGTCCACATCTGTGCAGCTACATATAGCCTTCACCACATCATCTTTTACTTTTACTCTTTCCTCCTCATGCCCTTGTAATTTCTCATGTGGGTATCTGGACATTGCATCAGCATCTGTGTTGTTGAGTCCAGATCTGTAATATATATCGAAGTTAAATTCTCCTAGTGCAGAGGCCCATCTCTGTCCTGTTGCATCCAATTTTGCGCTGGTTAGCACATATGTCAATGGGTTGTTGTCTGTCAGGACAGTGAAGTGGTGTAAAGCCAAATAATCTGCAAACTTCTCTGTTACAGCCCATTTCAATGCCAAAAACTCTAATTTGTAGGCGCTGTAATTCTTTTCTGACTTCGATAAAGCTCTACTGGCATAGGCTATTACTTTCTTTAGTTTTCCCTCTGACTGGTAAAGAACAGCTCCAAGTCCTTGCTTTGATGCATCAGTGTGCAGTTCAAAGGGTTTTGAAAAATCAGGGTAAGCCAAAATCGGTGGTTTTGTCAAAACTTCTATTAGACTTTCGAAGATATGTTGTTCATTTTCTGTCGAAGACCAGGGTTTCTTGATGGGTTTCTTTTTTGACACTGTTGGTGATAAAAGGTCTGCAAGTGGTCTCGTAATTTTGGAAAAATATTTGATGAACCTTCGATAGTAGCCGCAAAATGCCAAAAATGATCGCAGCTCATCCTGGTTCGATGGTGTTGGCCAGTTCTTGATTTTGTCTATCTTAGCTGGATCTGTTTCAATTCCTTTATCGCTCACAATATGGCCTAAGAATTGGACTTGGTCTTGAATGAAGTAACACTTTTCAGGCGATAGCTTCAGGTTACATTCTTTCAGTCTTGTGAAATTAAGATCTAACCTTCTTAGATGCTCTTCAAAGGTGTCGGAGAAGATAATAAGGTCATCTAGGTATATAACACAAATGGACATATTATAGTCTCCTAGACATTCCTCCATTAGTCTTTGGTATGTGGCTGGCGAGTTGGAAAGACAAAAAGGCATCTTGACATATTCATAGAATCCTAAATTAGAAACGCTGAATGCTGTTCTCTCCTTATGAATCTCTTCCACCTCTACCTGATGATAACCACTCTTCATATCTATGGTGGAGAAATACTTGCTTCCCTGAAGTATGTCAAAGATCTCTTCTATTTTTGGAAGGGCGTATGCATCCTTCACACTTTTGTTGTTGAGCATTCTGTAGTCCACACACATTCTAAGTTTTCCATTCCTCTTCCTAACTAGGACTACATTGGACGACCATGGAGACTTCGATTTTCTTATTATACCGGTGGAGAGTAATTGCTCTATATGTTGTCTGACTTCGTTAATCATTGCTGGAGGTATTCTTCTGGTTTTCTGCTTAAAGGGTGTCTCATCAATTAGGTCAATCCGATGTATGATTTTGTCACAAAAGCCGATATCTGACTCTCCAGTGGAAAAGATGTCTATATGTTTCTCCAATAGTTGGTTTATGTCACTAAGCTGATCTTTACTCAACTTGCTGTTTGTATCTATGTGAACTTGCTTCAAGATGCCACATTTTTCCTTATTTTCCATATGTTCTCCTACATCCTCGATTTTAACTGGTTGAAGCTCACATAAGATAGCCCTTGGAGATATGACAATACTGTTTGTCGTGATGTTGGAGACAGTCACATTCACTCCTTTTGTCTTTCCATATTCATAATTGATGATCTCAGTAGTTACATCAACAAAGTCTGGCAAAGAGGATGCTTTCGATTCATGGATAAGTCCTGTTGTTTTAAGATAGTTTATTTCCTTGTATGTTTCTCCTCTTATTGTTCTTGTCTCATTTGGTCCCAGGATTATTTTTTGGGGCTCAGCAGATCTTATTATGGCTATCTGATTGCTATTTTTCTTTAGTTCTCTATCTCTGAGAACCAAACATCTGAATGCCAGGTACCATGGCGTTTGCAGAGCAGCACACTGTAAAAATTGTTTTCCGAAGTTTTCTTCACATTCCTGTAAAAGGGTATCTAAGATGTTTGTTCCAAGTATTACAGGAGTATCTCTAGAGTACTTTGTGTCGGGAGTCACCAGAAATAAACATGGAGTTGTTGTAGACCTAGGGATGCCATCTAATACTGAAAGGTTTGCCTGAATAAATCCAGAGTATGGCAGTTCCTGACCATCAGCACATTCAACTTTCATAATGTTATCAAATGGTAGAAGCTTGATGTCTAAAAGGTTCTCTTTGTAAAATGATTCCGAAACTGTGCTAATGCAGCTGCCAATGTCTACTAAAGCCTTGGTCTTGTACTTTTCTATTGTAATTTCTACTTCATTTGATGTTCCGACTAATTCTGGGTCTTTTGATCGTGTGCCTAAGTTCGACCCTCTAACAGAGGCACATACTAGTTTGGGCAATCCTTTGCAATGTGGCCAAACTGCTGACAATTATAGCATTGCCTTCTTAATGCACTCGGACAGTCTTTGATCAGATGACCTTTTCCATTGCACCCAAAACATGTAGGTGCAAAGGTAGTTGATCCTAATGGCCTATGCTGTGTCTCTTGAGTATGGCTAGTCTGTCTTCTATTTCCCTTTGAAAACTGTTGTTTCTGTCTCCCTCAAAAATTTCTGTGATGATAATGCCCTTGGTTTTGCTTCATATCTTCTTGCTGCTTTTCTATTTTATCTATCCTGTCATTTAACTTCTGTAGTAGTTCTTTCACCTCTCCTAGTTCAGAAGATTTCTTTTCCATATTTACTTGGGCATGGCATTGTTGATGACCTATGTTTGTTGAATCGGCTTCTATTTTCCGCAGCTCAATCTTAAACTTGTCATAATCGTGAATTATGTCATTCTTGTAAGATGCCATATGTTTGATGTCAGAAGTCAATCCATGATAGAGTACCCTCTGTAGAATTGTTTCATCTTGGGGTAAAGCACCAAGCGTAACTGCCTGGTAGTAAATTTCTTCAAGTCTGGTAGAGTAAGCAGTAACAGTTTCCTTTGGCAACTGTTGACAGGAATAAAATTTTCTCAGTATACTCTCTTTGGTCTCTATTATTCCATAGATGCTCTCAAATTTCTGAAGAACAGATTCCAATTTAATCCCAGGTCCTAATCTTCTGAGAGTATCAGCTGCAGTGCCTTTCACTGATCTCCTAATTCCTAGAAGAATCTGATCTTTTGTGTATGCCTTGTCAGCCAACAGCGCATCTATCTCATATCTTAAAGTTTTCCATGTTATTTCGCCTTTATTCTCTTCCCCATAGAATATAGATAATTTGGGGTAATTATGAGAAGCGGTTGGTCTTGAAGAGTCACGATCCGAGACAATCTTTCCAAATCTTGTCAAAAATTCAAGTAAATCTCCGGATGTTTCTATATGAGGAGACAGATGTAGTTCGTGGAATGCTTTAATCAGCTTTTCATCCTCTTCTGTTAATCCTCCAGCAGCTATGCCAATTTTACTCTCCTCTGTATCCTCTATATCTTTGTTGGCCACATTTGTGCTGTACCAAATGGGTTAAATACACTAATGTCACAAATATAACAATGCTAACTGCTTGTGTCACAATGTTATATTGCCAGATAGTCTATCACACAATTAAATGATCCTGGCACGGTAGTTAGATATGTCTGTAAAACACTAAAATGTTCACTTTTCACAATGATTTATTGTCAGACTTACACTCTATATATTTATCACACGGAATGTTAAGGCTTTTGTTGTTTAGTCTATCACTGTCACGTTCAGTAAGTACAAATCCTTCAAAGTAGGAATATTCACAAAATAAATGAAGGTTATCTCCCTTTTGTGGTTGCTCTCCACACTGTTTCTTGGAAGTTTACACACTCCACAATATTCACAAAAATTAAGCACTATAAGAGCATTTGGTTACAAATAACACATCATTTCCGCAACTCCACTCAGTATACCATGTATTTGCAACTTAATCCATGTTAGTTCTACATCACACTGTTTTTTTTTTTTTTTTTTTTTTTTGAGAAGGGGGGAATGTAATTAAGTGAATAAAGTAGCGCTACAAAATTATCAGATCTGTTTTCTTTTCGGTGATATGCAATTAGATTTCTAATTCCATAGCACAATATTTTGTTCAAAGTAATTGTAGAATGTATTATGCAGAAGAGAACTTCTACTGCATAATAAAGAAAAAATACCTGGAAAGCAAATATTCAACTCAAGACAAAAATCAAGTTTGTATATACGTAAATGCACCTGTAAAATGGCAGTAAATCAGAAAAATAAACAACAATACATAATAAATCAAATTCAGTAAACCTGTAGAAAAGACAAGTAGTTATAAATTATTGGTAGTAGCCAATGTTAATAGGTTAATTCAGTCTGGTCCAGTATTTTTATTTGTCCTTCTGTCAAGTCCAATCAAAATCTAAGATGCAAACAGCAATAATCAATCAAAATACAGCTTGCAAATCAAACAGCCAATGAAAATACAATATGCAAATTAAGTGAAGCCGGGAACCAGCTAAAAAAATTGAAATGAGGGCTAGTACAAATCTTATAATAGGGTAACAGCAAAAATGAATGATGGGAAGATCAGGTGAGAAAGGGGTGTTGTAAACAAGTAGTATCAACCAACCAATCAAAGTAAAGGTCAAAGGTCAAAAGAACACTGTGGTGTATGGGCTTTAGCACTGGCCAAGTAATGAGCAATGACAGTCTTTTAACCCTCCTAAATAAGAAATTATAGCAGATATGGGCGCGTAGAAAAATGTGAAAAGAAAACAGTAAGGCAACCTGAGAGAGTCAGAAAGAAAGATTTGTTACCAAGAAATAGTGCTCATAAGCGTGAATCTTTCTCTCAAAATAATCTGTCACTCAAAAAAGTGTCCTTCTCTCACAAAAAGATAATGTACAGACTAAGATCAGATTTCAGTACTTACTAAGAGATAACAAAGTCTATAAACTACTAAAAGTGTTAATGGAACTACTTTGTATGGATGCTCCGAGTCACAAAGACACAGTGCATTCACACAGAAGCAAATATTCAAATAAAAACTGTAGAGCAACTGATCAGACTGAGTAAAGAATGAAACTATGTCTGCAAAATTTCAACTTTGTTACCTTTACAAAAAAATACATGTACTTACTGTGACTTATCCTAATTCCTATAGTCTCACTATTTTAACACTTATCACTAAAATTAACTTAAACTAAGACAAAACTAGCACAATTTCTAAAGTTAATAATCCAGGGCCATGTATCTGTTCCAAATAATATCCTTCAGAGCCTCTCTCTCCCTCCTGTTGAAGAAAAACGTCTGTCCTCAAAAATAAATGGTAAGTTAAGGGTCCTCCAGCTTTGTAAACAGTAATGTTTAATCAAGCATACCAAACACTGTGAGTAGCACTTAAGTCCAAAGGGGTAAAAGGGTTGTTCCACACTTCGCCATTATATATAAACAAATTCACTCCTGGTCCAGTTCAAAAAATCACGATGGGCGCCAAATGTTGCAGGGTTGTTTCCTTCCCCTTAAAGTGAATAATGGTGGGTTCTTAATTTTTGGGGAACTCCAGGAAAGTGACAACTACATTAAAGTTTCTTTCTATCCTTTAATCACCTTACTTCAGAGTCTGAACATCTCTACCCTGAAAAGGTATGTAAAAACAACACTAAATAAAACATTGCAGCAAAAGTAAAATATCACAAAAGAATAATGAATGAGTTATTTCAGTCACCTTTATGCAGTGTAGTTTAAGGTTGTAAAGGATTATTATGTCAGTTGCTGACATACAAATCCTTTACCCTTAGCTAAACAAACAAGCAAACAAATCAAACAATACAAAATATGGTTTTGAATATAAACTATACAAATAGTAAACAAAACTCTTATGCTAACTAATCTTATCAGAAGGTAAGTTTAATCTAAGGAAAATGACAAATGTTAAATCTAAGGACTTCTAATTACTAAATAACAACAAATACATATGTCCTTACCAATTTGGGGAACTGGGTGAATTCACACTCCACACTGTTTCACGTGAGTCTTATCTCTCTCTGTCAATGTGACTGCTAGTGCTGAAAATATTAATAAAAGATGTGCAGGCTAGGGAAAGGTAAGAAGCTGGTTAAAAAGAGAAATGCCTTACTGTTCAAAATACAAAATGGAAATACTCTGGGAAAGAAGGACGAGAACAACTGTTAAGGGTAAATTGGTCAAACAATTAAAAGACTTCCAAAATCTTCAGCAAAAAGGTAAGACTTAGGAACTATGAGAAAATCATCCCAAAATGGCAACTTACATCAAATCCTTTCCTTTTTTCCACAATAATTTGTAATCCAGTAAGACAACAATGGTTTTCAAAGTGCACAACTGAAAGACTGAAGCGGGAATGAAAAATTCAAAAGGTCATGTGATTGATTGGAGGGAAATGATCGATCAAGCAGAACACAGGTAAAATGCAGACTGACCAAATAGGCATGTCATATAAAAAGTGACCCTACTACATATACATGTACCATAGCTCAGATTCACAAATGCTTTAAAAAAAAAAATGGTTATTCAGCTATTGTGAATTATGACAGCACAGTTCGTTGGAACGTTTTTGGCACAGATCTATCTATCCACTTGTGACGCTGCCTGTATGTTTTTCCAACTGGAGATAAAGAAATAAAAAATAGTGTACACTTCTTTCATTTCTAAATACAGCATTTTGAGTGGTAAAGGACACTTTAGATAAGAAATAAGTAGCTATGTCACAGGGGTGATGTCTGTTAAATGTTTGACTCTAAACTGTTAAACACAAAGGAGCCATACTCTGTGAAAAGGGGGTTTAATGCATCTGCAAAAAGTATCGACCCAGGTCAGATTGTACTGTCTGTGCAGGCTGACCTGGCCCGAAGCTTTTTGCTATTGGTCCATTTTCTGCATGTCAAAGGACCAGTGTACCTCATTTTTCATCCGGTTTTTAGACAAACTAGGTGTTATAGAATCATAATCGTATGAAAACTTACTTAGTATCATGCATCACGTAGATGCATTAAGCCCCCATTTTGCCAGAGCATGGCTCAAATGTATTGTGACATATAGACGCAAAAACCCTATACAGCAATATTTCTGTTTTATTTTCACTGGAAATGTCTCATTCTTTTGGTTAACCTTTTAACACACAGTTCTAAGTTTTAACGACCCTGGGAAACAGGAAATTTGAAAACATTGTGGGAAAAGGAGAAAATACTGGTAACCAGCATTTTCTCCTTTCCCATAACGTCTTCTTATCTACAGAAACAAATGATACGATGGAACAGTTGCCAATGATTTTGGGTGTATGTGTGTCCGTCTGTATATCCGTGCGTGCGTGCGTTAGTACATGCATGCGTCCGTCCGAATTTGTCAAGACCGAAACTTTTACAGTTATGGATGCATTTCAGAATGATTTGGTCTCCTTTATGAGTAGAAGTGCCATTTGAAACATTTATTCAGGTTGGTCCAAGGTTAAGGTCACACTTAAAGGTCAAATGATGAAATAGAATGGAGCTTGTCCAAGCTACAACTTCTACATTTCTGGATTTAAAATTAATTTTACACATATAATCTTCTTTATCAGTAGAAATGCCATTGGAATCATTTGTTCAGTTAGGTCCAAGTTCAATGTCACACTGAAAGGTCAAATGACAAAACTGTCATTAATAGAGCATGTTCTGAGCTATAAATCAAATGTTTTGGATAGATTTCAATGTTGTTTGGCACAATTATTCTCCTTTATGAGTAGATGTGTCATTTAAAATCCCCCATGGCCGGCTGGATATTTTGCCCTTTGGCAATTTTCTAGTTTAATATTATTATTTTGTGCAAATATATTAAGAAAAAAGTTCTTCCGATGGCTCCCGATGGTTTTGCCAAAAATTGGGGCTATCCTATGATAGAAAAAAAAAGCACTTTTTAGCCCATGTGAGCACAGAGCGCTAAGTTTTTGTGATCATCCTGTGTCCATCGTATGCTGTTCGTCGCCCGTCGTTCGGGCGTCAACAATTACCTTGTTTACACTCTAGAGGACACATTTTCAGTCCAGTACTCATAAAACTTGGTCAGAATGTTTGTCTCGAATATAACTCGGACAGGTTTGAAAATTGGGTCATGTCGAGTCAAAAATTAGGTAATTGGACCAAATGATAGAAAACACTTGCTTACACTCCAAAGACCACATTTTCAGTCCAAAACCAACGAATCAGATTAATCAGATTGCTTGTCCTGTTAATTTCTAGGACAAGTACGAAATGGGTCATATTGGGTCAAAAATAAGATCAGTGGACCAAATCTTTTAAAAAAATTGTTTACACAGTATAGGCCACATTTTTAGCTAGATTATCGTGAGACTAAATCATAGAGTTTGTCTTGATGATATCTCAGCAACTTTGAAATTAGGTCACAACAGATCAAAATGTAGGTCACTTGGTCAAATCTTTGAAAGCCTTATGTGCAGTCTAGAAGCCACATTATCAGCCTGATACTCTTGAAACTTTATCAAAATGGTGTATCTTGTGGATATCTCAGACAAGTTCGATATTGGGTCATGTCGGGTCAAACAAGTAGGTCATATACACTCATGTGCTTTACATCAAATCAGGATCTCTTCAGCTTTTTCTACCCTGGATGACTTTACTCAGGCGATCGCTTTAGCACCCACCAGTCAATGTAAATATGTAACATTTTTGACATGAAGCTGAATCAGATGTCTATCGAGTTTATGAAATACATCAGCAAAAGAGCAGCCAGACTAGTGAATAGTCAAGTGTAATGTGTAAGTCTTATGATTTACAAAAAAAGCTAACGTTCTTCAAATACATATTTGCTTCTGTTCAATTCTGCCACCTCAGCAGTGATTTCATTGCTTTGATTTTTCGTTTGTCGTCATATTTTTTTTTTGCAAAATTAATCTTAGATTTGAGATGATATTATCCTGATTGAGACAGTACATTTCGTTTATTTGATGGTTTGTTGGTTAATTTTGAAGCCCAGGCTTCTGGGCGTCCGCCTGTCTAAGCGCCTGCTTTATAATATTTTCATTATGCGAAAAGAGTTAGTATTTTTAATGTAAATACGTGTAATCAAATGAACTAGGTAACGTAAATTCAAGGCTGTATAAAAAATAAGTAAATTTTGTTTGGAATGAATTATTCTAAAACGTCTTCGAACAGTATCTGTCGAAGCACGAACTCAGCTTGTTTATTTATGTAGTCTTTTTGTTGCACGAGCACTAGGCTGCACCATGATAATGTTTTCCATTATTTTCATATTGAATTTGCTATGCTTTATCTCAAACATGCATTCAAGCTTACATTCCTCTACTGTTAATACATCTAGTTTAACTTTTTCACCGTAAAAAGCGACTTAAGTAGGATTTCCGGAAGGAGGGCATTTTGATCTTGGATCTGCTGACACAGCGAAATTATGCTAAGATGTGAATACGTAAAGCTGGAGATAAAATACATGTACCTCTTGTTCGCGGGCAAAAGTTGTAAAACCACAATAGATATTATTTGTCTTATCTGGTCTACAATGTTTTGCCAGTGGCAGACAAATATTGGTGCTTGATGAAGGACCACTAATGAAAAGATTTGATATCTTTCTGTTGTGAGCCTATACATCCCCATGTATTATTATTATTATTTGCAGGCATATTATTTACAATTATATTGCATATTGTAATACTTGTGTTGTATCACAAAATAAAAAGGGCAGCTTAAATACATCTACAAAGCTCAGAGAAGAAGAAAAGGGAACGACCGTCTACTTGCACGAAAAGGGATATGAAACTATTTAAGGTCAAGTATTTGGTTTACAATCTAACATACAACCTAAAAGTCACGTTTACCATTTCGAGGTTATGTACAGTTTTTAGCTCACCTGAGCACAGCGTGCTCAACTGCAGCTCAAGGGGAGCTTTTAGGATCACCTAGTGTCCGTCGCCCGTCGTGCGTCGTGTGTCGTGCATCGTCAACAATTCTTAAAACATCTTCTTCTCCTAAACCACTGGGCCAATGTAAACGAAACTAGGCAGAAATTTTCCTTAGGAGGTTCTCTTTAACAATTGTTCACAGAATTTGATTCAATCGAAAGCTCTGGTTGCCATGGCAACCAAATGGAATTTTGTAGGAAATTCTTAAAAAATCTTCTCTTCTGAAACCGCTTGTCAGATTTTGAAATAATTTCACAGAAATGTTCCTTGGGTGACCCTTTTCAAAAATTGTTCGCAAAATTTTGATCCGTTGAAAAACATGGCCGTGGTGGGGGGGTGGCTCTTTGCACTGTATGGACTTAAGGAATTTTTTTGAAATTCTTCTTCTCTTAAACCACTTGTCAGATTTTGAAATAATTTCACAGAAATGTTCCTTGGTTGTCCCTTTTGTAACAGTTTTGCGAAATTTTGATCCGTCAAGAAACATGGCTGTGGTGGTGGTGGGCTATTTGCACTATACGGACGTGAAGAAACTCTTAAAAATTCTTCTTCTCTGAAACCACTGGTCAGATTTTGAAATAATTCCACAGAATTGATCCTTATATAATGCCCCCTTTTTTTAGCTCGGCTGTTTTTAAGAAAACATCGAGGTATTACCATAGCCCTGTTGTTGTTGTCTGCGTTTTCGTTGTCGTTGTGCAAAACCTTTGACATTTTGTTATATCTCGGCTTCTACTCAACACATGTACTCTAAACTTAAAGTAATTGTTCACTAGTAAAAGAGCAACCTATACAATGACAGATAACTCTAAAATCATTTTTGTCCAAATCATGCCCCTTTTTCGGCTTAGAATTTTAACTTACTATCCAGCATCCTACAGTCAATCCTTGGCACCCCATGCGGTGCTCTTGTTCGGCTTGATATTTGTAGCCACTATCGGGCATGAGCTCTTGTTTGAGAAATGGTCCTTGGCTGACCTATCCCAAAATTTATTTGCAGAATTCTGATTCATCAAAAACATGGCTGTGGTGATTGTAGGGGTGGTAACAGATTTTGAAATGATTTTTACCGGTGACCTTTTCAAAACTGCTTGGCAAAATAATGATTTTGTTTCCAAAAAAATGCAATATTTCAAAAAAAATCGGCTATGGTCCTCTCAAAAATTCAGGTGAGCGATCCAGAGCCATCTTGGCCCTCTTGTTTAGGGGAAAAAATCTCGTTGAAAGGTCCACATTGAAGGATATGTTGAACCTTAAAGCTCTTTTTACTTTCGTGACCTCTGGAGTAACTTGAGATAAGAATGCACGTTTAGCGGAGATCTTTGGTTTTCACTGTCCACTTAGCTTATCCACTCTGAACAACAAATTTATCCTTATTTCGTTGTTCTTTATCTATAGACTGAAAATGTTGACATAACTCTTATAGGGAGCAATTCAGTGATTATAACCTCATCAAAGTTCCAAAACGATTTATCACTGAATTAAGAAAGCGGGTAGCTCTGGCAAATCATCAGCAAAGAAGACAAAGTAAGAAAACAATAATGGTATACAGTATCCTTAACGGGATACGTAGCCTCCTTAGGTATCTTTAGAATTTGTGCCAGAGTTTCAGGAAGACATGTGGGAATGTCCTATGCTTAATCAGACGCGTCGATTACTAGGATTTTAAAATCAGTATGATGACGTCATATCTGAAGTTTTCGATTGAAAAATGGCCATGCCGCTTGTTTGACGCCCGAAATCGCGCCTTTTCATTGAATATATAATCATGAAGTTACGATTGTAAGAAAAACTATATCTTGTATCTTTCTATTTATTGATAATAAAAATGAAATTTTGATGCATGGCATAAAAACTAATAAGCCCCCTTTAAATCACCTTTCAAAACTTTAATTCCCAGGAATCTTTGATCTTCGCTGTCCATTTTGCCCAGCCGTTATGGAAGAGAACACTCCTTAAATTGCCCTTATTCTGCTCTGTTATGAAAATGTCATTTTTTTTTTGTCGATTTTTCAAGCATTTTAAGTAGATCTAGTACCGCATTGTGAAATTTTTCGTCAGGTGTATAAATTTTATTCCACCTATCAGTGGGTTTCAGTATCTAAGATCGGCTTCGGAAATGTAGTCTGATCTTAATTCATATCTTGCATATCATGCTTAATACAGGTTGCAGAGAATAACAAGGTAAAAAAATAAACGTTTAAAACATGAAAACAGAGTAGATCTATATAGATCTAGCTTGAGCAAAAGTCTCGATTTTCGTGTTTCAAGGATAGGCATTTTCATGGCTGACATGGGTCGAAACTTTGCTTTTGCTTCTGCATGTACAAGCACCATATTACCGCAGGAATCAGTCATTTGTCCGAGGAAATGGATATAATTGATCAAAATTATGTTATGACTTGGATGGTATAATGCATCGCGGAGGTGCATGAAGCCTCCTTTTTCCAGAGTATAGCTCAGTTCTATTACACAAACCGAAATCATGTGTAAATGTATCAACCAAAAGCATCGATTGTATATGACTGGTAAAATGCAGACAGTCTTGTTAATAATTCAGTCTACAGATATGATTCATTGATTAACTGAATGGCATTTAACGCCGTTTCAACATTTTCTCAGTTATATCGCAGCGGCCAGTGCACCTATCCATGCTTTCCTGGAGTTTCATTTACCAGTACTTTGCCGGGTGCTTTCCCACATAACGATCGTCGAAACAATGCGACAGATAGGTTTAGTTCTGTAAGTTATGGTTATTTTTGGGGTTTGCCATGAGCACAGGGCATGTTTTAAGCAAAATTAGCATTTTGACTTCTATAGGTTATTTCTGAAACAATTCTGTAAATCTACAATCCTATCAATACTATGATTTATCAAATCATCGCTTGCTATCGTATTATTAACTTTTGTCCTATGAGCTTATTTTTCAGTTTGTTATTGGATAATATATATGTACAGTATAATATATTTCTTAAGTAGACCAGTGGAAGAAAAAAACCCTCAAAAGAATATTTTATTCCGTAGTCAAACAGTGTATCTTGTCAAACATGCAGGAAAGATGGTGGTCACAACTTATTTGTCCGTAATCGAATTAATTACACTTAGTTTGAGGTTTAAGCAGACGACAAAAGTCTAGAATTCTCCAAAGTCAAAGCGAAACAGTAAAAAATGTTTAAAAGGATAGTGGTTTGTCTTTGAAAGGAAATAAAACGATGTGGAAATTAGAGAAAGTGGTGGTTATCATATTTTTTCCTTGCTCCACCATATTTTCAAAGCCCGTCTACCGCAATGTCGTTGAAATACATGATCGTCTGATGCAAAGATTAGCACATGTGCAAAATTTTCCGTAAATTGCGATTCTTCAAAGGTCAAGGCTGTGCCCTTCATTTTTCTTATGCAGAAACCATATAGATATTGTCTAACTACAAGTCCTTGTAAGAATATCAAAGTACATAACGTATACAAAGTATCTTGCTTAAAGAGGAATGCGATGGACATGAAGAATCTCAGTTAACAAATTCTCCATTCGTTTCAATGTTTCTGTGTAGGATCTACTAGATTCTGCATCAGCTACTTTCAAGATAAAGGTTTAAAACGCCCCATACACTTGCACGCCACCTGTTTACTCAAATACGATTGGTTACTTACAATCGCGCAATTCGGTGACTATATATTCACCGTCTCCGCACTGGGCCCACAGAGTTACTTGCTAAATTTATTATAACGCATTCTCGTTCCTCTACTGCTAGACTATATCTTACATCGTCACCGCTGCCTCAAAAAAATTCAAGAAAAACTGCTGCACTAAATTCATAGTTAGAGACCGCAGTCGCAACCAAAAGGTAGGATTTTCTTATTTTATTTGATTCACATTCAATAATTTTGAATGTTTATCTTATCCTTATGTACCTCACATTGAATTCGAATAACAGAGTATCAAGGTCACTATTTTTTTTTGTTTGTTTAAAGGACAAATGTTTGTGTTTATCTGGCCTGTAAAACTTAATACTAATGTCAAACATGTTCTTGTGTATAAAGCAATATAGCAGCAGTTCTGATTGCTTGTCATGATGAACATCCAGAACTATTGTTTTACCGTTTTCAAAAGCATTTCTATTCCAACAAACAGTTGAAACTCGCCAATATGTTAGAAAGTGAACAACGTATCAGATTGCTCAGAACAAAGACACTCAAGTATTTAGCAGTTACGTATTTGTATAATCCATATTTCAATGTACGTCAGAACAACAATGCTGAAAGTTGTAGGTATAGATCAGACTTCCCACAATCGAGTCTCGGTTGTAAATCTATTATATTGCTCTAAGTATGTATGTATATTTTTTTTCGGGGGGGGGGGGTCAAAATCGATAGTTTACACAATGTGTTTACTCCGTCACAGACAGCAAATGTCAAACCTGTCAAATGGGAAGATTTACAAATGACAAAACAACTGTGGCTGAAATTATTTGATTAGACTTTAAAAGGGTACAAACTCTTGGAAAACGTGAGAATATTGGTTCAAAATATTCCCCAAGTCATTAAAACCCTTGTTTATGTGGTAAACGGTTAACTGTGTAAATGTTGTGTATACATGTCTTTCGGTATTTGAATGAACTGTGTAGACGTTGATCAGACTGGTCAAATAATCTATTCATTTCAGTAATTACCTATTGTTTAATCAGTATTTCATTACATTATCCGATTACTAAATGCAATCAAAATTATTTCCGAAGAATAGCGATAATCATTGTAACTAGTCTCAATAACGAGACGCTACGGTCATTTGCTGTATTTGCTAAATTATGAGAGTTCAAACTTGCCCACAAAATCTGTGCGGAGCTTTCAACTGATTTTGTCTTGATCGTCTCTGTACCCAGAGGCGACCAGTCAAAAAGTAACATCGCCTTTGGGGACAGTTATCTGTTCTACATTGCAACAAGATTCATATACATTGCATTCCTGATTATTGTCTCTACTTTGCTAATGTTGAAAAGAAGCCATTTTCTGGGTAAGTCTGTTGTGCGTGGAATTAATGTACGTGAATCTGGTTAATTCAAGAAATACAGTTAATTTTAAACTTATTATTTTTCAAATTTTAAATAAACTATCATTTTTTTTCCCAAATTTCAATTTTTATAGATCAGCAAATGTTTCGAGTACCTGCAACATAATTGGAATTCATAATTAATTTAGCAAATAGAAATCGGACAACAACAACTATTATTACCGATATTATATGTATTATTGATATTATTATTATTATTATTATTATTATTATTATTATTTCAAGTGTTTAATTTACGATTAAATAGATTTTCAGTCAGAAAAGCTCACAAAGTATAAGAGATCAGACTACATCATCTGTGCACTCTGTTTTTGATCTACATTTTAATAAAGCAACTAGGCTTGTTGTCAGAGGCTAATTATGGTTAACATTTTCTCATTTAAACGACCCCAAGAAATAAAAGTTTAGAAATAAAAAAAAAGCCTAAAAAATTTAGAAAACGTTGTGGGAAAAAGAGACAATGCTGGTAACTATTATTTTCTTTATTTCCTATGATTGCTACCCTTTTTGACGAATTCCAACATTTGGTTTACACTTAATCTGTCGTCTGCAAATATTTTGTAAGTAGACGAGGCTAAATAACTGTCTTTTGATAAAGTCTAGTAGCTAACTGTGTCGTGAAAACAATCATTCGCCGTATGAGCTTTTAGTAGATCTATATAAATGTATGTAATGGATAAGTTATTGTTATAGTAATTCATTTATTCACCTCGGGATTCAAACCTTTAAAAGATAGTTTTGGAGCCAAATATGGAATTTAAATCCTACATTTTTGCAATCTTTCACGAAACTTTTGTTTTTGTGAATGACAAAAGCATATCATTTCTGGTTACCAGCATTTTCTCCGTTCCGGACAATGTTTTCAATCTTATCAAAGACAAATTTCAAGATTTGGGCTACATTTAAAATTGTCGTTGGCAAATGCTTTGAATTTGGACAAGTCCATGTTTTGCTCGTGTGATAAAGAGATGGTATGATTGATTGATTGATTGTATGGTATTTAACGCTGTTTTCAACATTATTTCAGTTATATCGCGGCGGCCAGTGTACCTATCCATGCTTTGCAGGAGTTTCTTTTACCAGTACTCTGCAAAATATTCTTTCCAAGCCACTGGCTGCGTTCCCACATAACCATCGTCGAAACAATGTGGTGAAAGAAGAATGACTATTATCAATCTTCGGAAAGAAATTAACCGAGCCGGGATCGAACCAGCAACCCCGTTCTTGAATCATGTACCATTCCGGCTGCGCTACCGGGGCTCGGCGAGATGCTATGAACTGACCTCGGGAACACGGCGAGTCCTCTACCTTACAACTGACTAGATTGTAGCAGGTCAAACTTTGTACATATCAATTTCATGTATCCTTATTCGCCAGTATTTTCTCGTTTAAACAAAAGATTTTCGAATCTTGTTTGTTAAAGCATTAGACTTGGTGTCAATGTTGCTGGTCACGTGGACATCACACTTTAGATCCGCTGTCTGGTACTTGTTATACCCAGGAAAATTTGAAGTCTCAGTTTCGAACCCCCACTTGAAGTGCTGTAGTTTTCATGAAAGTATCCTTGGGCAAGACCCTTCAGAGCTATAGCCTAGTTCTGATGAAACTAAGGACATATATAAACTAGAGAGTCGTATAGCGCTGATTTTTGCTCTAAAAGTTTGCAAATGTGCTGGTACGAATGTCTTGCGCTCAAAACCACACATCGATTATATCAGATCATTAAAAACAAAAACGATGACGGCATAAGAAATCACCTAAAAATAGACGTAATTCCACTTTGGCCAATGGACCGTCCCGTTATTTTAACGACAAAAAGTAAACTTTTTCTTACTGAATATAACCTTTAGACACGTCCATGGATATTGTAAAGCATGTTGCACACGACAAATCAAATCAGGTTCAAATCATTAATTTTTTGTATAATTCCAAACTACTGTGAGGATTTGTAAAAAAAGAAATTCTGAACTGACCGCTACTGGCACTTTGGATAACGTGGAAGTGTCCTTAGGCAAGGCATTGCAAAACCAACCATTAATCCACGAGAAATAGAAAAAGGGATCTTCATGTAAAAAACCTGCGATTATTATGACTTTCACGATATGTAAAGGTGCAGTTCGCAAAAGTTCCAGTCAGTGGCAGAAAAAAGGATTTTGAAACTAGAACAGATCCTACCATGCCGCATTATCTGTTTGTTTACATCGATGATCGCCGACGGTTAGCCGAGTTTTCGTCGTAAATCTCCGCAGTGACGTGTTAGTGACGTAAACACCACGTGATCATTCAAAGCGTCGAAACAAACCATTCATTCACTTTATCGTTTTGTCCCCATTTTAGGCTTGAAAAACTTAAGTTTATCGACATCGTAAACAGAAACAACGACACAGGCTGATCATCGCTTATTCATTTATCATCAGTACAGGAAGAGTTTACTACATCTAAATAAAAAAAGAGGTTCAGAATGAGCAATCTTACTCTCCGATGACATAGTGTTGGAATTGTAAACAATAGTCCTGTCTACTACGTCATAGGACTAATGAGATGCAATGTTATCACGTGACGTTCTCGAAGACCTAGTTCGGATATACACGAACGATAACGACGGTTGTCTAGATCAATGGCGTCCCTGAAATCGACAGGCTTCTCCATGCATTTTCGCACGCGTATATCATGGCAACCAATGCAGTAACTGACACGTTCAGGTTTTCTCCGATCTTATATATGTGTGTTGTGATGGGTAATCCGTTATATTTTCGAGTTTTAAACAGTGAAAATTACCTGTTCTTTGGCTTTACTGAGGCTTTAACCCTTTATCAAACAATCCCTGGTTTTAACGACCCTGGGAAGGAAGGTTTTTGCAAATATTGTTGGTAAAGGAGAAAATGCTGGTTACCAACATTTTCTCCTTTTCCTACAATGTTTTCTACCCTGTCAAAAAACTCAACTTCATTTGTTCCACTTTCGAAATTTGTCATCTGCAGATCTATGCTTTCAATTTGGAATGGTCTAAAATTTGTGGTACGGGAAAGGGTTAATGAACTTTCATTATCAGCATATTTTCCAGTATACACTTGACTATCGCCAGTGTTAAACAATGTCAAATATGGCAGAATTTAAGTTTGGCGATTTCGACGGTCTTTTTGACCAAGATTTTGAGGAAGTAACGACTACTCAACTTTTGGAAATTTCTACTGATTTACTACAGCAGTAATTTTTCTTTGAATTTCAACATATCGTCGATTTACTTCTAAAACCTAGTAACTACAGCTTGTTTCAAGCTGCAGGTGGTATGTTTTAGAGGAAAACCGACCATATAGATTGATCGACTTTTATTACACAATTTGTATCTGTGTTTTGCGATTTTTCTTCTGTCAACAACGTAAGTACTTGTGCTAATTTAAGTAATTGTTGAATATTAATGAGGGGTAGGGTTAATGTACGCATGCGCAGTAAATCCAGATAAACTGCGACGTTTAGGTAGCAGAACACAGTTTTCAGCTAAACTCGTCTCGGTCGACAATAGGCCAAACAGAACTTCCTCAAACAAAGGTCTATATAATGAGCCTGAAATTATAAAGAGCACTTAAATGCAAAAGCACAATCCTAATTCTTTAGATTTTATCAATAAGTCATGTTCAACTTGTGAAATAGTGAAATTAATGATCAATATAGGCAAATGGCACGGTCGGAAAAAAACTGACAAAATATGCCATTTTAGCCTATATTCCAAAATTCACAAAATGCAAACCCAGGAAGCTAGCCTGAAAATGCCAAGCTAAATTGAAACTCAAAACAACACATAATCTGGGGATAAAATCCAAAATAGCACATTACCATCCCGTTTTTTCGCAATCTTTCGTGCCCTGACCCTACCCTTATTTTCGCGGCTAAAAAAAGCCGCTAGCTCCATGACCCCTCATTTTCGCATTTAGGGTCAAAACTATAGAACAAAGAAGGAAAGGTCATGACCTACTGTTTCACAGACAAACCAAATGCTTCTTTTCCTTTATCTAACACAATTCATGTGTGTAATAACTTCTCTTCTTATCAAAATTGCATTGAAAACCTAACTTTCTCAGTTATATCTAATTTTGACCATGGCCAATTCGAAGCAAACTGTTTACATGTGCTTTAAATAGAATAATGATCAAAATAAACCTTCGTTGGGTAGTTTATAGAAAATAGACGGTCAAAATTTTTCAAATATGAGCCTTCTGATTGGATAGAAAAGTAGGACAAAGACTAAAGTCTTTTTGAGGACAAATCTCATAATTTGAGCCACAATTATATTGTTGTCCGATAATGCTTTCAATTTGGACGGGTCTAAAATTTGGTCATCTTGTAAAGATTTAAATCACTAGAAAACAACACGATTTTAGACTCGTCCAAATTCGAAACAACTCACATCGACAGTGTAGACTAAGATCAGGCTACACAGAGGTAGCAGTCTGATCCTGAATTTACACCTTCCGTTTAATGTGCTCTACAAAAATTATTATTTACTATCACTGATGATTGTCTTGTTACATTGGCTTTGTTCTCTTGCCGTAGAAGATTGTCTATGTGAGAAAGTAGTTGGTGGCTTGGAAAGACCATTGTGTGTAGATCAGAATTAGATTTCTGAAAATGTGCAGTTTTATTCTGAATCCACGACATCTGATTACCCGGTTTGATGGGCCAAAGCTTCAGGGTATTTTATGTAGTCTGAAACAGTGCAGCAGCTGTTCTGATTGTTCATATAAATAATTTGAACTGCCGCTGCACTGTTCTCACCTGGTATACTTATCTACATGTTCAGGAAATCTTGTAGAATTATCCGAGTTCCTATAATGTTTGTTTAACCCTTTACCAAACGACAAAATTTTAGACTCGTCAAAATTGAAAGCACTTGCAGACGACAAAATAAATGTAACACAAAAATTGAATGTTTTTTCTAGCAGGGTAGAAAACATTGTGGGAAAGGGAGAAAATGCTGGTTACCAGCATTTTCTCCTTTTCCCACAATGTTTTCAAAAGGCTTCTATCTTTGGGTCGTAAAAACCAGGGATTGTTTGGTAAAGGGTTAACTCATTGGCAAACGACCTAATTTTAGACTCGTCCAAGTCCACATTAAAATTGTAAATTTTCTAAAATTGGCTCGAATCTAGATCTAATGGGGTTTGACTCCTCAATGTAAAACAGATTTTTTTTTTTTTTTTGTCAGTAGTTTCTCCCTTTTCCACACTGTTTTCCAAAAGCCGTCAAAGTCAGGGTCGATGAAAACGGAATAGATTTGAGCCATGCTCTGGCAATAGGGGGCTTAATGCATTTCCGTGAGGAATTACTAGATCTACCAAGGAAGTCATCACATAATTATAGATCCATAAAGTACATTTTGTCTAACAACCAATTGAATCATTAGGTAGACAGGTCCTTAGACTGACAAAATATTGACCAACAGCAAAACGTTTCGGCCCAGGTCAGCCTGCGCGAACTGCTGCAGTCCCGAGTCGATACTTTTGCAGATGCATGAAGCCCCCATTTCACAGAGCATGGCTCATCTATTCTGGTAAAAAGTAAATTTTACTCTGCAAATTGATCCTAGCAATACTGAGTCAGACTTAAGGTATTTACGTATAAAGTATAGACCAAGATCAGAACAGAACAGAACATATTTTTTTATTCAGAAAAACGACTTGAACACATAAGGTTCATCGTCGACATACATACATAATAATATTACATACGTCAGTATGGACATAAAATCAATACATGTAAATACATTTCAATAGTGCGGAAATAATGTACAATGAAGGATCTTACAAAAAACCTTAATAAGAGTAGAGGATGATATTATATTTAGAATGAAAGATTGAAAAATTAATTACTGATATTATTTAATTCATGTTTTCTTTTATCTATTGCCTTAGTATAAATTATGCCAATTGCATTTAGAGTTTTAACATTTTCTGAGTTCAACAGTTCTATTAATTTAATCATATTGGGCTTGTTGTAATAATACTTTTTCAAATAATTTTGTCTTAATTCCTTATAGGCGGGGCAAACTAGCAAAAAATGAAATTCGTCTTCTAATTCGTTTTTGTCGCAAAGTTCACAGATTCTTTCATTTCTGGGGATATTTCTATGGCGTCCAGTTTCAATCAATAGTTGGTGAGCAGATATTCTTAATTTTATAACAGCGTTTCTATACTTACTAATTTTCATTTTATTTAAGTATGTTGAATAAGTAAAAGTATCCTTTAAATTTCTAAAAATTAATAAAGAGGAGCGATTACCAATATCTAGAAACCATTCATTTATATAAATATCCCTTAATCGATTACGGAATATTGGCAAAAAAGCTTTTGTATTGACAGAGGCAGGAAATAACCAAACATCATGAAAACCAGTTCTCTGTAATAAATCCTTCACTTTAAAGGTCCAAAAATTAGGGTTGGTAAGATAAATCATTTCTGTCAATACAGTTTGTAGTATACAATTCGAATTTTTTTCTGAAAAGAGTTTGACAAAGTATTTGATTATTTTAACTTTTATATTTATATGTAGAGGAAATCTTCCCAATTCTCCATAAATTGCCGAATTACTGGTTGATGACTTAACATTTAATATTTTCTTTAGGAATTTTTTATGTATCCTCTCAACGAGTTCACTCGTTATAAAGCCCCAGACCTCACTAGAATAGTATAAGATTGACGCCACAAAAGAGTCAAATAAATCAAGCATGATTTTTACAGGGATATCTTTATTTTTAGTAATATAAAATAATTCACTCATTGACCGAGTTGCCTTTCCAGTTAATGTTTTAATGGCATCATGAAAATTCCCGTTGCTACTAAAGATTAGGCCTAAATAGTTGAAGTTAGAAACAATTTCAATGTTATTTCCTGAATATGTAAAATCTATATTTTCATCTACATGTCTACCTCGACTAAAAATGACTATCTTAGTTTTTTTAACATTAACTTTTAATTTCCATTTATCGCAATATTTTTCAAAAGCAGACAACAAATTTTGTAATCCTGTAGAAGTATCGGAGATTAAAACTGAGTCATCTGCAAACAGCAAAAAATAAATCGATAATTGGCTAATAGTAAAACTTTCAGTAGTATTCTGTAGTAAAAATAGTTCAATGTCATTAATGAATAAGGAAAATAAGAATGGCGAAAGTGACTCGCCTTGTAACAATCCAACATCACAATTATATAATTCTGAAACAGAATTCGAGTGTTTAACACATAATTTAACTTCGTCGTATAACGACCGAATGACACTGAAAAGATTACCAGATATATTATTTTTGATTAGTTTTAACCACAGTCCGTTACGATAAATTGAATCAAAACATTTTTCTAAATCTATAAAACAGCAATAAAGTTTTTTTTTTATCCATAAATTGTCTCTGTATGAGAGAATTCAAAATGAAAATTGCATCTACTGTGCTATACTTTGCCTTAAAACCAAATTGGGCGTCACTTAAAATATCATATTTTGCAGACCACGCCTTAAGACGTTCATTCACCAGTGATGTAAAAAGCTTAGAAAAACAACTGGTCAATGTAATCCCACGATAATTGGCTGGGTCGGACTGGTCACCCTTTTTGTAAATAGGTATAATTACCCCCTTCGACCAGCTTTTGGGGAATAATTTTTAGTAAGAATATAATTAAATAAATTTAAAAGAGGTTTATTAAGATAGTCAATACTTTCTTTGAAGTATTCATATATTATATTATCAGTGGAACATGCTTTGTTATTACCAAGTTTTTTAACACATTTTCTTAATTCCGATGATGAAAATGGCAAATCTAATTCTTCGTATATTAACTCAATATTCTCAGAATCATCAAAATTTCTCAAGAATTCCTCGCATTCTTCGTCTTCACTTACATCTAACTTTGAAGATAGGTTATTAAAATGTTCAAAAAATTCTGAAATATCGATTTCTGAGTCATTATACTTTTTTTTCTTTTGTCTAAATGTTTTCCAAAATTCCCTTGGTTTTGTATTTCTCATTTTTTCTAAATAATTTGCAATTTTTGGGGTATATTTACGTTTTGCAGTTTTACATTGATATTTGTAATCCAGTTTGGCTGCGAAAAAATTTTGTCTTGTAGTTTCATTTTTATAAGCATTATATTGTTGCAACGCCTTTTCATAAATGACCCTTTTCTGTTTACAAACATCATCAAACCATTCTTTCATAGGGTATTCACTATGATCACAAAAAGTAGCATTTTTTGAATTTTTACAATGCTTCTCAAAATATTTATTGCCTATATTGTTTAAGTATTCTGTAAATATTTGTACTAAAGTGTCTGGATCGCTCTCTACTGCTATTTTTTCATCTAAATTATTATTCAAATTATTGATTGTTGAGGAAATATCATTAATAAAATCTTCTTTATAATCATTCTTCCATCTATATATTACTTTCTCCTTGTTTTTATTGGAATTAACTTTTAAACTATTAACCTTCAAACTAAAAAGATAAGGGTGCATGATTAGAATAAACGTTAAAAGCATGTACAGTAAAATCAAATATACAATCAAAATTCTGAAAGCCAGTTAACAGGTAATCTACAGTACTTTCTCCATTATGAGTATAACAAGTAAAATTCCCAATATTATAATCTTTACCGACTCTACCATTCAAAATTTGTAAGTTAACTGCTTTGCACATTTCAAGCAGACAGTCCCCAAACCTGTTTGATCCCCCATCGCAATGAGCGCGTGGGATAGAACAGGTAACGGGACCGTCGATCTCTTCACAGTCAAATAACCTCTGATCGTGGTCGATATAATCTGTTTTACCGGCAGTCCGTGCATTAAAATCTCCCAAGACAAACACTTTACCACTTAAACTTTGAAAATGTCTAATTTCAGATTCAATTTTCTCGAATATATCAAAGTCAAAATTTTCATAGATAGGTGAACTTTCAGGGGCTATATAGGTTGAACAAATATAAATATTTTCGGGTATGTTAAAATAATCCGTATCTAATTTAAACCACTGGATGCAATCTACTGTATCGCGGACCAATTTTACTCCACTCGAAAATCGATTTCTAACGTACAGTAAAATTCCTCCGCTACTTCTTTTCTCTCGTTTATTTTGCAATTTTCTGTAAGAGTGAAATAAGGTAAAACCATTTAATGATATTTTCGATTTTTTTTTTAGTCCATGTTTCAGACAGGAAAATCAAATCATAGTCACTGATTAATGTGCTAAATCCACTATTGTTCAGTTTATCGCATGTGAGACCTTCGACGTTCCATTGTAATATTTTAACACTATTCCCGCTATTGTCCTAATCTGTTTGTCCCTGTGCTGTAGGTACTTTGTATAATACACCATCGATGTAAAGTCGGTCCATTACTAGATATGCTTCTTTTCCATTGTCACGGGCTTTTTTCATCACAGGGTAGAGTTTTTTTCTCTCATTAAGTATTTCATGGGGGAATTGTTGTGCTATGCCGTCGGGACGTGCCAACTGATCTGCGCTACGTCGCACTCTCTCTCGATCGGGGTAGTACGCAAATTTGGCCACTATAGGACGCGTTTTATTTTTATTGAAGCGTCCAATCCTGTGTGCTCGATGTAACTTTATTTCAGTTGATGCGTCCTTAATATTGCATTTCTCCTCTATCATCCTTAGCACTTTTCGTATACAGTCCTCGTCACGCTCTCCCTTTTCCTCTGGTATGCCAAAAAAGAGTAAGTTATCTCGCATACTTCTCGCCTTTAAGTCAATTAACTCCCTTTTCACTGTGTCACATTGTTCAGTTTGTTTTCTCTCAATATTTTTTAAGCTCTTTAGCATATTGTCAAGTTCGTTTTGTTTAATCTGTATATTCTCAATCTGTGAAGAGTCAAATTCTCTGCTCCTTTCGACATCTGTAACCTTCTTTTCTAAATTTGTAACTTTTGAGTCTAATTTGTCCAGACGAACATTTATGGATTTCACTGAGTTTTCGATAGCATCCAACTGAGATAATTTTTTATCAATCAACTCAAGTCTATTTAATATGGTGTAAAACTGGTCATTTCCCGTTAGATTATGATATGTGGGCGGTGTATTGTAGGCTGGGGTAAAGCAGGGAGATCCCTGACCCTGTGTTGTAGGTAACTGTGGAGACGCATAGTTTTGACCATAATTAACATAGTTTCCACCAATAGGAGTTTTGAACTGGCTTTGATTATTCATAGTTTCTTGTGTTTGTTGATTCTAAAACGAATTATTTACAGTTTGTGAATTTTCGCCGTTACTTACAGTTGCGCGCCTTTTTTCTTGTCCTTTGTTCTCAGGTGTTACTTTACTCCGATTTCGTTTTCTGCCCATAATAAGTCCATGGTTTCACTATCCCACAATATTCACAAAGTATTACTTCCACTTAATGTTCTAATCCAAATGTAATGATGATCTTGTCCAATATCTACAATTTATTTCCAATTTTCCATTATTTTTTCCAAGAGCTCTGAAAAGTACGTCCACACTTTACGCATGCGCACGACAAAGCGTGCAGTCCAATCCTGAGTCTACACCGTCTGATTTCCCGGTTCTGCAAACACTATCTCTATGTACTGATCATAATTTAGTCATTTTTACATTGGATTAGTTCCTCTCACATCGTGGAACATTGATTCGACTTCGTTTGTATGAAAGCAGCCTAAGATTTGTCCACCTACCACGATTAATCCCTGAAACATTGCAGAAGACGGAATAAAAGTTTTTGGGTTATTAATAAACCGATATGCTTGAAGTATCATTGTGAGAGAATGCTTCTTATTCAAAATGTTTCCAAAATAGCCGACTTTGATGAAAAACTGAGTACAGTCAATACATATGAGCCATTCTCTGGCAAAGGGGGCTTACTTCATCTCGGTATTTCATGGTATCAAGCAAAATTAACCAAGAGCTAAAAGTTTCAGCTCAGGTTAGCCTGTGCGGACTGCGCAGCCTGACCTGTGTTGATACTTTTTGCAGATACATTAAGCCCTCTTTTCTCAGAGCACGGTTCATATAGACTAAGTTGCGAACCGAGTCCATTCATTAAAGCAGCTCAAAATTATCAATGAGTGACGTCATATTCATTTACAATGCACTTGTATTTCCAGCGGTCTTGATTTTAGATTTTTAGGTGTGGACTTATCTGGAGAAATTGGATATTCTGGACAAATCTAAGTATTTTTATTGCTTATAATTGACATCTGAACTATCTTTTGCATGTTTTCGAATTGTTGCTAATAGTGCAGATCAAGATCAGATCATAGAACGTGCAGTCTGATCTTAGATCTACGCTTTTCGTCATTTTCCAAGCTTTTGTTTCTTAGAAACTCCAATAAAGATCTGAATCTACTGACTGTAATGGACAAAATGATAAAAAGTTTGTTTAAACCGCTTTCAACAGTAATTAAATTAGATACCACAGCAACAGCATACTGTTAACTAACATTCTGACGTTTGGATGGTTTTATTTAACAAAACTGTTAACTAGATCTAATAAAATCATGAAAACAGTAGATCTAGGGCCTTAAGAACGATTTATCTGTCAGTAATGTTTCATCTAGACCTAAAGCTACATGCACTAACTTTACTGTTTACTTTTTTTTTTCAGAATTCATCAAAAGACTAGACATATCGTCACATCTGAGTTTGTTGAGAGCTGGGTATAAAATATTTAAGGTAAATAACAGTAGATCTACCAGTAGATCTAGATTTTTTTAAGGTGATAGGACAATACTCTACTTAGAGATAGATCTATATAGATATAGATCTAGTTGTTTCAGAATTTTCTTTAATCAATACTTGGATTGAGGTAAGAAGTTGTTTTAAGACCTGTCTGTTGATTGGCTGAGCAAAAATATTTGAGCGAGTCTTAAGGCTACTCTCAGAAAATAAGGAATGGAAATTTGAAACACCGGTAGATTTAAATCTTGTTATCTTCAAAGTTAGTTCGAATTGTGTTTAACTCCGTTTTCAACTCTATTCAAACCATATCGCAGAGGCCAGTGCACTTTTCAGTGCTTTCCTGGAGTTTATTTTACCATGCTTCAAGAAAATATTGTGGAAAAAGGAGAAAATGCTGGTTACCAGCATTTTCTTCTTTTTCCTCAATGTTTTCCATAGCCTTCTTCTTCGTTTAAACGCAATATTGTTTTGTAAAGTGTGATGTATAAAGTGTTATGTATAATGTATAATTTAATGCATGATCTAAATCTATTGCAGACATATTCAGTCACAAAATGGCCGAGGGAGACTGTGTAATATACCGCCGTTTTAGTACGAGAGATGAGAATAGACAAACAGAGATAGAAGAATTATACAGAATGATGGAAGAAGTTAGTCTGGATGAGAGAGTGGGAAAAGGAACAAAGTGTGAGAGTTGTGTGAGCAAGGAGTGTGGTGAGGGTGCGAGGTCTGAGAGTTATGAGCGAGTGAGACAGCTGTATGGGAGGGTGGCTGCTTTTTTCTGTTTTCTTTGTGAGATGTTTGTGTGTGCGGAATGCTTGCCCAAACATAAGTTTCATGAAGGAATAAAAGTGGAGAGAAAGGCTGAACATGAGAGTGAGGGAATGGACGAGCAGGGTTTGAGTGAGAGAATGAGATTACATTCAAAGAAATTCTTGGATGATGTAATGAACGAAAGTGAGATAGAAAGAGAAGAAAAGATTTTAACCAACAAAGTGAGTATTATTGATCGAATTGAAGTAAAACACGAATTGGATCTGAACGAGGAATGTTTGATATCTGGATTGTGTGGACTGGAGAACAAAAGGTTGGTAGTCTGTGATCAAAATAATTTTTGTATTAAAATATTTAAACTGGGAAGTTACGTGTTACAACGTTATATACGGTTTGTAGGGTCTGGCCCTGAACCTTGGGATGTTACAGAAATAGAACAGAATTCTACTGAACAGAACTTAGTGTCCGGCAGTAGTTCTGATATTTCTGCAACAGACCGGGCTGATCCGGATAAACAATGTTTGATAGCAGTAACGTTATCAGAGAAACGTCAAATAATGTTTATAGATTTAAGCAAAAAACCTGCAGAAACACAGAAAATAATAAAAACAGACAGACAATGTCATTCTATACAGTTTTATGATAACAAGATTTTTACCAGCTGTACAGAAGATCCTGGCTATCCCTATTCTGTTTATATACTCTCTACAGACGGAGACACGCTGAACAAGTTTTACACTGGTCTCTATGGTGACTTTGTTCCTTATCTCGCCGTTGTTTCTGGACGAGTCTATTTAACGGATATGCGCAATAACAAAGTAGAATGTAGACATGTTGAGGGTCAAGTTATCTCAGAAATAACAATTGAAGGGTCGGGGTCTTTAGGAATCAGTGTAGACCCAGATAACAACGTTTATATATGTGCACAGCAGCACAACAAAGTTTATAAACTGGATGCTGATCTGACTGAATACAAGTCAGTGTTAGATCAGACTGCAGGATATATAAAGAGTCCCGAAGCCCTGTGTTATTACAGAGACAAATTATTTATCAGCCATATCTGGCCGCCAACTTTAAAGAACTTTGTTACTGTGGTCCTACTGCTGTAACGGCATCTCGACCTGGACATTGTATATCATTATGGACTTTAGTCATCGGACATTTAAATCTGCACCACAATGTATTCTATTGTTACCATGGTTACCGCATACATCATTTATAAATCAAATGTGACTAATTTTCTTTTTTTCGGAGAGTGCAGACAAAGATCAGCCTGCAATAACCTGCAGACTGATCTTTGTCTACAATCACCGCGTTTCTTTCAATGAGTTTGATTAAATAATCTTCATTTTCTGCCGGTAAACTTTACGAAATATATTTTTGTGATAGTTTATTTTAACGGACATTTGGCAGGACGTGGGATAAATAACTTTATTCTCAACATTTCATTGTACTTTGTTTAGTAAGCAAGCTGTCGTTGGAAATCTTGTCATCATTTAATTATTTGGCTTTATTTATTTATTTATTTATTTATTTTTGATCAAGTAATTTATTTTCGCCAATTTTAACCGAACTTGCTCCACCCACTCCTTCCGAATCATTTGTTATTTATGAATTTAACTTTAACCCCCTCCCCAACCCCTGTTCGAAAAATTTCACAATTCTGGGTAATCTATAAACATTAATTGACTTCCAAACGTGAATCTATCAAACATTGTTTATCCGGAAAACAATGTAGCAGCAGTAATTTATCTGTATGCATCATTATCGCCGTTCTAAATGTTTTCTTTCCACAAAAACTGCTGTCAAATCGCAGACTACCCCTCTTCTTATCTAGTCTCCATAATTCACATGTAAATAGATTATTCAATTTTTATATTACGAGTTTGCATTCGGTCATTCTCCTGTCCAATTCGTGTTTTACGAGAGAGAGAGAGAGAGAGAGAGAGAGAGAGAGAGAGTGAGTTAATTTGAGTTTTTGAATGTTTGATTTATTTTTATATTGAGAGAGAGAGAGAGAGAGAGAGAGAGAGTTAATTGGAGTTTTTGAATGTTTGATTTATTTTTATATTTTAAATCGTTTATTCCTAATTTAAACAAGAGAAATTCTGTAAATTATTTATATTTTGTTTTTGCGTAATTGTCTGTATATCAATGATTTATTCAGCACACTTAGTCCAGTCATAAATCTAATTTGTTATTTAGTTGTGTCATGAGAAATCTTTTATCTGAATTTCCTCCTTGTATACAAAATATATATAACATGAGCAATTCATCAGATTCTATCGTTTTTTCCTTGTTAATGTGCTTCATAATTTCAAATACATTCTATCACGATTAAATTTTCAATATCCGTATTTATTTGAACTCGTTGTTTTGTTATTGTTTCTACACAACATTATCATTAAAAGTTTCCTGTGCAATATCAAGCGAGACTCAGGTAACTGACTTAATAGCCAATCTATGACGATTATGAACAGTCGTTCCAAAGATTAACATGATTTGTTCGTAGATTGTGTTACCCCGTTTTCAACACTATCTCAGTTATGTCGTGGCGGCCAGTACACCTCTCCGGGCATTGCCAATGTTTCTTACAACAGTGCTTCACTCATCTTTTGCAAGCCTCTGGCTTGCTTTCCTACATAGATATGAAGAAAGACTGCTAGGTCCTGTCACATTGGCAATTACGTATGTAGAAGTGCTGAGATCCGAACTGGCGACCCTTTGATCACTTACTGACTGAGGAACCCCGCTCGGCACACAAGGTCCGTTACACAAGTGGTGTAAGTTCAAACCCCTGGACTAGACGTATCAGGCCTCTTACACATGGACTGCGAGTTTAAACCCCTAGACTCGACACATCGTTCAGCCTCGTAAAATAAAGCAAGGATTAATGGATGGATAGATGATTTGTTTGAATGGTATTTCACGTCACTTTCAACATTATTTCAGTCATATCACTGCGAGATGGATAGCTGAATGAAGTAACCGTGTTGTATCACCGGTCTAAATATAGTTTCTTTTCCAAGTATCCCTCGACATGCTCGATTGATTGATTGCTATTGAACGCTGTTTTTAAACATTATTTCAGTTATATCACAATGGCCAGTGCACCTATGTTTTCCTTGAGTTACCAGTATTCCACACAATATTCTGTATATGTCTCTGGCTGCTTCCCCATATAACAATTTTTGAAACAATGGTCAGCAATGAAAGGGCATTGAATCCTGTCGTTATGACAATCATCAATCCTCGAAAAAAAAATCGAACGAGCTACTGACTGAGCTACAACGGCTCGCCTTTGACCTATTCCACAAAAATAACATGCTGAGTGTAAACATCTAGGTCTTACATGGAGCCTAATCAGTATCTATACACATATACACACAGACTAGGAGAATATAACGTTACAAGCATCAATAATGTTTTACAAACAAAGACAAAGGAAACCTGCGAAAACTATTTGAAAAAAAAAAAGATATGTTGGTAATACATTTTTCCTTTTCCCGCGACAGTTTCAGGTCTGTCAAAGACTAATGCCATCCTTCAAGCAACATTTAATTTGTTCTCTGCATACCATTACTCTATGGATAATTCTAATATTTTGTTGTGCTGTAAATATTTGTCCGGTCAATGGAAGACTACTTATACCCAAAACAGAACTAGAACTAGACAAGTGGGAGAACTTTCATGAATACAAAAAATCATCTTAATTAAACTAAGCAGGTGTTAAAATGCATTTAAATTCAAATTATACCATTTAAAAGTATGGAAATTACTGTAAAGATGACAATCTGTTACTGTACGGTCACTTTGGTTACTTTTTGCATGATTTTTTCATTTTTCTGTCGGCGACTAACACTTGAACCGACCACACATACAGTAACAGATTGTCGTCTTCGCAATATTTTCCATATTTTAAATGACATACATGTAATTTTAATTCAAACGCATTTTAACACCTGCATCGTTTTTTTTCCCACTAATTGGGCCTTTAACAGAAACCTTCTTTGTCGATCCCTCTTTGAGTCTTTGATCCAAGGTTCAACCCTTCCACGAAGCTCTTAATTTGTCATGGGAGTGTCCTTTGAAAAGACACCCCAGAGCCTCTGTCTATCTGAGTGAGCTGTTACCGTGATATGACTAAAATAATGTTTAAAGCGGTATAAATCTCCACCCAATTAACCAATCTAGGTCCTCTGTGGTACAGTTGTTAAAGTACTGAAACTGTTATTAACATGCTTTTGTTTGTATTACTCCTGACAAAGATAATCATGCAAGAATGCCCTTGGACAAGGTCCTACAGAATCCCAGCCTATCATCTGAAAAAAATTATAGAATCAAAATGTTCAGCCATCTGTCAGCCGAATGTTACTGAAATATATAAGATTAATCATACAGACAACATAGGCGTCAGAGGCAAACTTGAAATAGGTTTTAATTTACACTTTCTAAATTCCAATATTTCGTCTATTGCCTTTATTAAGAAATTACACTTGAAATTGATGCCTTCTACATTTTGGGACTATTATAATACCACTATTTATAATAGTCAAAAATGTAGAAGGCATCAATTTCAAGTGTAATTTCTTGATAAAGGCAATAGCCAAAACATTGAAAGAGAGTAAACTTTTCTAAAGTGTGTATAATTTATTCCCTTAGGAATATTAAGTGTATTTAAGGTAAATTCCAATATATTTTCTGTATGAGCCTTCGGTTAAACATCACATTGACTTTGGTTAACATCATACAACGCATCTATAAACGCAAATTCAATTAATCAGCTGACCATGGGTGAGAAAATGAAGGTACTATTTGGCAGTACCTGATGAGCATGTAAGCATGCTCTTATTATTTTTCTTTACTTTTTTTTCCCACGGAGCTGATGTGCTGGCTTTTGACCTGTCACTGACCTGGTTTTGACCCTTATAACCCATAAGGAACTGTATGCCTGCCTAACTTTACTTTCATACACACTTATTTCAGGAGGAACTTCTCCTTTTCCAAACATAGATTCTAATCTTGAAAAATATATCTAGATCTATAATTCGAATTTTTGCTTTTCATTGATATGCAAAGCAGGAAAAAGAGACAATTTCTTGCAATTTTACTTTTCATTAGGCCTATTTCTCTTCATATTGAATCCCCAAAGATTTTTGACAATATTCATATACAAGTGCCAAAAAGTTACGCCATCTACATTATGCGGATGATAATTCTTGTAGATCTATATACAACGTTTCGAGGTAGATCTAGATGTATAGATGTTACTTTTTTTGCGGAAATGTTTCTACACCCCCAACGTAGCGAAATGAAAATGATCAGAAATAATATATTTCCTAATGTACAGAGAGCCATAATAAAAATACAAATAATACAAATAGTATAGGTAATTGTAGTTTGTTTGGTGTTAACGCCACTTTCAAGATTACTTGAGTTATATCATGGCAGCAAGTGCACCCATCCTTGCTTTTCTGGAGTGCCTTTAATAAGGATCACAATAACTTCTTTCCAGGCCACTGGCTTCTTTCCCGCCTTACATTTACCAGAATAATGACTAGCGGTGACAGGTAGTAGAATTCTGTCACAATAAGTATCATCAATCCTCGGGAACAAAAAAGCTAGTCCAGCTGGGATTCTAATAAGCGACCCCTGGATCAGTTATTGTACCGATTATGTTTGAGTATGTCTGGGAAAAAAATGTCTCTTTCGCCCCTTTCTAAGCTTTGACTATTTTCATATTCATAATGTTGGATCACTAACTAAGTCAGTCAAGATTTCCTTTTCGCGCGTCTTAATCCCATTTCAATTTCGCTCACATGTAAGAGAGTACTGAGCACGCTAGTTCTAAAAGTAAGGTGATCTATCGATATAAAATTTATCACTTTCTTCTTTCTGAATTGAAAAAAAAAAGACAAGTCCCTATAAATCTATTAAGCAAGTATCTTTCACATTTCTGTTGGCAAATTTAACCTACGATTTTCCATTTCTTCAAACGATTTCCATTTCCTTGAAAAATTTCCGTTGCGTATTAGGTCTACTGCGAAAAAATATTGGAACGAAACTATTGGTATCGAAAACCTTTAAGCCGGCTTCGCTTCCCCTAACTTCCGGTTGGAAATTTCGCATTGTCAGAGTGTTGACGAACGAAATATTCAGTTAACTACAAAAACTACAAGTTGAAAGGATAAAGGTATGGTTTGTGTGAAAAAATCGTTTTAGATAAATCTAAAGCTTTGTGTTTCTTGTGGTCATGGCTGCATGTTTTGCAATTGTCAGAGAGGTTTTTGAAAATTTCGTGAAATGTTCAGAAACATCAATTGTTGATTCGGCAGTAGGAGGGGTAAGCCCATTGGTTAATCCGTCATTGCTTTTTGCTACCTGTAAGCAGATACAGTAGTATTTCCTCTTCACTGTCGTTTTCCCTTCGATATTCAACAGTTAAGTTTCAATTTTAATTTAAACAGTGGTCTTAAACACAGGTGAACGGCAAGCGAACAGTCTCTCAAATCATAATATTACACACTAATACACTGAAAGGTAAACAACTCCAGACACATTACAATACCATAGTCACATATTTCACGCCGTTTACAAGTTATTTTACTACCAATATTAACATCCATTATATGAATGGATAGTGGAAACATTATTCCACAAGGAAATCGTCACAATTTCAGACATTTCAAACTGCTAAGAAATATCTAGCTTGATTGTATCAAACAAACCAACTCGAAAGAGATCTGACTGTATCGATTCACAAAAACTTTCAAGATTTAAACGGAATTAGAATGTGAAATTTTTCTGTTTTTGTGCAACATAGTTATGCTTCAAGTTCATAAACTTAAAACTATGCATGCACTTAAGTTTGAACATTAATGTGTTTTTTGATTTGATGAACTTTTCATCCATCTGAAGACATCAAGCCCTCAAAACTGTAGTCCATTATCGTGTGCATATTTTGTAAAGCTTTTTCTCTTTGGTCGAGGCCAGATACACCTCCAAAGATAACCAATGAAATTATGTGTTTCAAAATAACCGAGGTACGTCAAAATGGTGGAAACTGAAACACTGGACAGTTTTCTCGGTAGAAAAGATTTGTAATGTACAGCCAATTTAGAGCAAATTGTTGAAGGGTTGAGGCTGATGTGATTTAAGATTGATGGACCTGACATGTATCTTGTCCGTTATTGAACAGCTTTTGTTCTAAAATAAGATTTATCTCTTGAAAATTTTAACTAAACGATGCAATCAGATCTCTTCCGAGTTGGTTTGTTTGACATTTTCAAGCTAGATATTTCATAGCAACTTGAAATGTCTGAAATTTTGACATGATTTCCTTGTAGAATAATGTGTCCAATATTTGTTTGTACTATGGATGTGGACATTGGTTTTAAAATGATAATTGGAAGCATATATGTCAGGCAGTCCGAGTAGCGGTTATGTTTTTGTCGTCCTCGAAATTTTCTATGTCCTTTTTCCTGCATTAATCGCCCACCTTTCGGAAACCTTGTTAGGTTTTTGATATTTGAACTTATGTATCTTTCAAAACGTAAACAGCCCCCTCTTGAAAAAAATGTTACAGATTGAGAAATTTGTCTAAATGATCAATTTCTGTTTTTGTAACATTTTTCTTTTTCATATTGACTTTGTAGTTGTTTGGTTTGTACCATTTTCATATTGACTTTGTAGTTGTTTGGTTTGTACCATTTAAATTTCTGTTTCAAAAGAGTCTCTCTCTATAACTTTGTTACAATTGGAGAAATAGCTATCGATGACCTAGTACTGCTACTGTCACAGTGGATTTACAAACATTAGTGATAGATCTAATTAAACTTCGTACAGAATGATTTTTTTGTTCTTAACAAAAGTAATTTTTGAAATATATTAACACATTAAACATAGATATGAGTACAACTGAAATTAAATGTGATAAAGGAATGTTTTTTTGTGTATGTCATTGCTCATGACACAACCATGCAATGATGATTTATTGGGCTTGATTGGCATCATCTGGCTCCAATTATTTTAATCTGGCGCAAACTTTTCTCATTTGGCGAAAGTGATGGCGCAAGAAAAAAAGTAGCCAGAGGGAACCCTGCTGCTGGAAACAAATCTTCAATTTTTGACTGATGTTTATTTTGTCGTATGCAAGTGCTTTCAATTTGGAACAGTCTAAAATTTCATCGTTTGGTAAAAAATAAAGATATGACCCACAACTAAAGAGACAAGGGAGTCATGATGACCCCCCAGTTTTAAATGCTGAGGGAAAACCTTGATCTCGTTTGGGTTTTTTAGGAGAAAAAGTTCATACTGTTTTTCGAAATGATCATTGTTTGTTTGACTTGCGTTTGATTTTGATTACTAGGTAAACAGTGTGGAACATGGACAGATTATTAAGATTGGGAGGCGGTATGCATGGACTTGGTCAGGTATGATAATGTTTCTGTTGTCAATTAGCTCTTTCAGCGTGTTTCACAACTTAAATTGGCTTTGCAGCCTCTGTAGATCTAGATCAGACTGCACTAAATGAGCAGTCTGATCTTTGCTCAACATTGTCAGCTTTGCTGAGACCCTTCAGATGAAGGCAACTATGAAATATGAGTCATGCTCTGTGAAAAGGGGGCTTAATGCATCTGTAAAAAGTATTGACCCAGGTCAGCCTGCGCAGTCCACGCAGGCTGATCTGGGCTGAAACGTTTTGCTGTTGGTAAATTTTCTGCATGTCCAAGGACAAATCTACCTCCAGATTCATTAGGTTATTAGACAAAAGAGATTTTATGGATTCATAACTATGTAATGACTTGCTTAGTATCATGATTCACAGAGATGCATTAAGCCCCCTTTTGCCAGGGCATGCTCTTATATTTTGATCTTATTATACCCCCGCAAAATGAATGTTTTCTTATACCCCCGCAAAACGAATGTTTTCGGGGGTATACTGGAATCACTCTGTCTGTCCGTGTGTCCGTCCGTTTGTCCATCTGTGTGTCCGTCCGTGTGTCCGTCTGTGTACAAATAATTGCCTGTTTCAGTCAAAGCGCTGGCAGGGGTATTAAGTCACATTCAGTGACAGCTCTAGTTTCTGATAAGATGGTTTCAGTTTATTTGCTACTCTAAAAGTTATCATTTCACGAGATCATAAATGCTTAGACTGATGAACCAATGAGACAGTGGTTAAAGTATGTGCAGACAAATATGTGGCTCAAATAATGTGTTTAAAAGGCAAGAAACTACATAAAAGTTTTTTAAGTCTTCTTCCTCAGAGCTTTTAAAATGTGGGATAATTGGTAGAGGCTTAAAAGATGAATGCAAATGAAAACAAGGACCAAAAGGAGAAAATGCCGGTTATCAGCATCGTTTTCTTCTTCCACAATGTTTACTGCAGAACAAAAATAACGTTTTCCAAGTCTCTGTTTAACTCATGAGCTAACCGCTTAACACACATCCTGAATTTTAACGACCCTGTGAAAGAAGCTTTTTGAAAACATTGTAGGTGAAGGAGAAAATGCTGGTAACCAGTATTTTCTCCTTTTCCCACAATGTTTTCTTCCCTTCATAAAACAAATATCACTTCCCAGTCACATATTTTTTTTGTTGTCTGCAAATGCTCTCAATTTGGACCAGCCTACAATCCCAGGTTTTAACGAACCTATGAGAGAAGCCTTTTGAAAACAATGTTTTCTACTCTATCAAGGACAAAATCTGCCATTTAAGCCATCTTTAATTTGTCGTCTGCAAATGCTTAGACTTTGGACCAGAGAATAATCTAGCTACGCGTCCCGCGTCCCTGACGCATAAAAATCGCCGGAGACGCACAACATCAAGAAATGTGCGTCCCTCAGGACGCACAGGTTACGAAATGCATTTGATACGAATACAGTTAGTAAAGTGCACGAATGTAAATCGATATTTTCGTTGGTTGCATTCGAATCACGTCAACTTCCTCGAAGCAAATCATACTAACATAATATTTTCGCATATTTATTGGGTTGTACCGGTGATTACTGAATGGATACGAATGCGGTATATTGCAGCGGCGGACTTCTCGTTCTCGCTTGTAGTGGTGGGCCAATGGTTGACTATATAGTCGAAAGTCAGTTGGTTTTGGCTTCCGATTGCGATAAGCTATTGAGAAATCCAGGAATCGATTGTAGTCGGTACTGAAGGTCGCTCAGTCGCGAAACGTGAATACTGGTTTTTAGCGCTTGGTTTCATGACTAATATTAATCACACTCTAGGATTCAACATAGTGATAACAAACACGAAAAATGGCCGGAAAAATGAGAAAGACATTTTTGTCCATGGATGTCTTGACAAAACTGACAACTCGGCAAAGTTCTCATTTGATCCCTGAGCCCAGGTTTTGACGCTTGGAAATTTGAAATGACATGTCGTTGACGCTGAAGAATATCTGCCTAATTGTCAATCTAACGCATGAAATTATCATCTAGAGCTTCATATAACCTAGCTTGCATGCATCCGGCAGAAATATGGGCTAAACACGATCAGTATAAAATGCGAAGGACACGCGCGTAATCTAATGAAGCTGGCGAGTCATTTATGAGAACGTAATAAAGGTGTTAATCCTCATATCTAGTGTAAAGTGACAGATTTTAAAGTTACCTGCTATTCAAAATTACTAACTGATGTCAAATCATGTGGTAATACTTCTCCAGAAATTAATTGACACGAGAAATTGATCGCCAAAAAAACGAAAATGTGGAAACCCATGACACTACCATGATCAACATGGCATCGTCCGATCAGAGGGACTTCAAACTATCTTCTCATCTTTAATCATGAATCTAAACAGTGAATTTACACAAATCTCTGAATAAAACAATAAGTGGAAGCTAAAATTGTGTCATGAGTGAAAAAATTGTTGTTTTATGAAATGAAAATATAGATCTAAAGGGGGGGGGGGATGGGGTGTCGTCTGCAAATGCTTGAAATATATTTGAAATTTTTAACTGGTTTGGAAATTACAATTTAAAGATCAAAATAAATTATATTAAATAAAGCAAAAAAAAAAAAAAATTGTATTGTATTTCCACTGATTTTTAAAGTACAGAACACAACATCTTTATAAACTTACAATCATGTAGACAAATTGTCTCAGTATTTAAAGCAAAAAGGCATTCTCAGTTCAGCGGAGAAACCGATTGTACGACCGATAGCTAGTTAGTTTGACCTTCCGATTACAAAGCGATAATCATTTGTGAATTTAAACTGATTGCCCAGCACTACGGATATGATAGATTTTTTACAGGAATTGGACCAGTTCCATAGTATATCACTTACCTGCTTGTTTTAGCAAACATTAGAATTGATTTTGCCAAAAATGTTTGCTTAGTTTTAAGAAAGGTTCTTAAGGTGTTTGAAGAGCTTATAACTGTGAACATGTAGATCTATCTATAAAATCTTGTTTGCGCATATTGCATGTAAATAATTTATCTTTTAGTAGGATGTCATTAAAACTTGAAATTTAAATGAAATTATGTAGTATAGATCTGAACCCCCATCCTTGTCTGTGTACCCCCAACTCCAGTTACCAAAGGGTACAAAAACCTCAAGCTAGAAAAAGCACAGCACACTCTGGATGAAAATGGTGAGATACAAACTAATAGTTCTCACAAGACGAGTGAAGTAAGGGGGTCGTTTGTTAAATGGTTTTAAACAGTTCCATATTGTTATAATAATTTGTTCATAATAAAAACCCATTTTCGTTTTTTTATGTTATTTACTTCTGTCAAAAAAGTGCTTAAATCATACAGTGTTTGCTACCAAACCATAGTGGGACTCAGTATTTTTAAAGCTGGACTCATTGATTTTGGTCCGGGACTCATTGGTTTCAGATTTGCAAGTCCCAGGACTCATAGTTAGCAAAATCTAGATTGTTCACTGATGGACCAGTCTAAAATTTTGTCGTTTGGTAAAGAGGTAAGAGATCTTCAGTGGCCTGGTTGGAAAATTTTTACCAGAAAAAAATTCAGGACGTGTCTAAATCCAAAGCAATGGCAGATGACGGAATAGGTAGAAAATTATTATGGGAAAAGGACGAAATGCTGTTTACCATGTTACGGGAGACCACTCCTTCATGCATGGCTTCGTCCCGATTTAAAGACAGTACCTAACAACTGCATTGGGGAGATAGCTCTTTGGCTCAGTGGTTATGGTATTGGTCTTTTAAACCTCGAAAAATGAGGATGTTAATTTTTTCTGTCATGGGTCCGAATCCCGCCAGATGTGGTTTGTATTTCAGCCATGCATTTCTTTTTAACTTTCATGTTCATAAGAACCAGCATATCTCATTTCCCAGAACATGTTAAAAAGCTGTGTTCTACGTGGTTATTAACTTGTAGCTTAGTGTGGTAGAGAGTTAAGGGGCTTGATTTTCAAACAACTGTATCTGATACATTAACCCTTTACCAAACAATAAAACTTTGGACTAGACCAAATGAAAAGCAATTGCAGAACACAAATGTTGCTTTAATATTGATTTCTGTCTTTGACAAGGTAGACAAAATTATGGAAAAAAGGAGAACAATACTTATTGCCTGCATTTTCTGCTATTCCCGTTATATATTTCATTCTCAGGTTAGTTAGGAGTTCGGATTGCGTTAAAAGAGTTAAAACCCACTCTATCCTCTGCTGTACTTTCTGATATTATGAACATTATTTTTCCAGGGAGCTCCGCCTTCTGATGCACCAGCTGTAGATACTGCAGAACAAGTCTACATATCATCTCTAGCCTTGCTCAAGGTAATTCATTAAAAGTTATATATGCCCAGCCGGGTAGCTAAGTGGTTAGTGTATCTGACTCTTGACCTGGTGGTTATCATGAGTTCCATACCCGGTCCAGCCACACTTTTTGTCTGGCCATTTTTGGCCTCTTACATTTTATACATGTGAGAAAAGTAGTCAATGACTTTAAAAGAAAATTCTGTCAGCACTGATATGAGAAAGGCAGGAAACACATGCATAGGTGCACCGATTGCTGTGATATGACCTAAGCTGTTAAAATGGTGTTTAACCAAAATATATGCACAAGTTAGATGGATGATGTCCCATACAATTATACACACAGTTTTGTTTGGTAGAGGGATGACACGGGTAGACTTTAAGCACATTTTCTTGATCAATGTCTTTTCTAGGATGTACGATTGTGGGATTCATGTTAATTTTTTCAGATCCCGCATAAATTCAGACCCAGTGCGTAACAGTTTACTTAATAAACAGTGAAAAGGTTTAAAAAAAAAAAAAGAGTTTTACTTTTACCTTGCAGAAAATACCACTCTTTTTAATAAAACATCACCATTCATGATTGCCTAAGCTGTTTTGCAACATACTATCAGAGCTCCAGATAAGAGGGAGTGATGGGATTCTAAATCCATTATTTCTCTTTGAAACCCTATGTTGTGGATACTCATTAGAATCGTCGTATTAGAATCGTCTTGATGAGACGATTCTAATGAGTACCCACAACATAGGGTTTAGCGGAGAATAGTTAATATTTTCAATTTTGAAAGCAAAATCACTCCCTCTATCCGGAGCACTGTACTATGTTCACTAGAGTAACCCCCCTTGACAGGAAGTTTTCAAAACCGCCCACTTCCAAAACGACCCAGTCCAAACGGCTCACTTGATCTGGTCTTGGACTACTGATACTGCTATGATTTTTAAAAGAATGGATTTTATATCTGTCTTACTTTTATGTAATCTGGAAAAAAGAATTCAATTTCGAGAGAAGGATATTTCTGAAACTACCTCTTGACATGTAAACAGGCCATTAAGTGTACTGTATAGCCTTGGATAGGAATAAATGTCTGCAATACCATCTGTTTGTTTAGATGTCTGTTCAGAAATTGAAAATTATTCCCCTATTTTTTTGATGGAAGGAGAAAATCTCCCTTTATTTGCAATTTCTGGAATACACGCTGCATGACGATAGCTCTGTAGGATGTTAGCTTGAAGTATGTATTCTTGGTTCACCCATGTCCTAAAAAATCACCAGTTTTATCTAATAACCAAGCAAACCTTGTCCGAATTATATTTTGTATAAAAAAAAAAAATTGAGACTTTATCACAATGAAGGCAGTTGCAGATGATGTGACTGAAAATGATGGGATTTTTCTTTGAAAGAGTGAAAAACATTGTGGGCAAAGGAAAAGAATGCTGGTCACCAGCATTTTTTCCTTTAGCCTCAATGTTTCGAGGCCAGAAGTTGGGATGGTTTTGTAACAAATGAAATTTAAAAAGCAGCTTGGGAAGAATATTGTGCAAAGTCATGGTTACCAAAAAATCCAGAAAAGCATGGATAGGTGCACTGGTAACCAGCATTTAACACTATACAATTAATCAACCAAACCAACCTCTTTTCATAAAAGATAAAGTGATATATGCTTGATCCTCTACAAAACAACATAATTTTGAACTTGTCCATTTTCAAAGCATTTGCATTTGCAGAGAACAAATTAAATATGGCTCAAATTCTTGGAATTGTCCCTGAAGGAGAGAAAACATTGTGGAAAAAGGAGAAAATGCTGGTTACAAGTATTTTCTCCTTTTCCCACGATGTTTTCAAAAGCCTTCTTAAAATTTCAGGTTTGTTAAAACTTGGAATTGTGTGGTAAAGGGTGAAACAATGTTTTGCAGATGTTAAAGCATGGTAGAGCAGGTGTACCGATGGAAGTGATGGGATTGATGTTGGGAGAATTTGTTGATGATTATACAGTGAGAGTTATTGATGTGTTTGCCATGCCGCAGTCTGGAACTGTAAGTGGTGATTATTGGTTGAAGACTTTGTAGCAGTTTTCAAGTTTACATTGAGATTGTTTGGTCCATCCTCGGTGACCCAGTTTCGATTCATTCTGTAATCAACCCAGGGTTATTTCGCTGGCGTTTTCTCATTCTCATGAATTATTCATGAAGCATTTTGATTGGTGATCTCGGTTTTTTCTTTGAGAAAATTTAAACTATTTTTATCACAAATACACTGTCATTTCTATTTTTTACTTGTCGATATCCAATCACATCGTTCGTTGCAAATCAAGCTTAGCGATACTTTAAATCTGGCGTTGCTTATCAACACCACAATCGAGAAGAGTTTAAGAGATTTTCGGCGTAACACCGAAAGATTGTTTGTTATAATCGTACACAAAGATCGATAGTGTCGTCCCTGTATTGCAGAATGGGATATCTCACAAGAGACATGCACGCCGATGGGCCATATTTGTTGACAACCTCGGGTTTTTTCCAGGGTTATTTTTTATAACGGAAGAAAAGAAATTATCCTTTCTACAAGAGAGTATCATTATGTTATCGATCTTTCGATTGGCTATTAGGGTACTTCCTGACCATATGAATATTCATAAGAAACGACGATTTCCTAGTCAATTTTCCCAGGGGTAGATGCATGGAGAGTAACGTAATGCTTCAAACTTGGGTTCCGAGGATGGTTTGGTCTTGTAGCACACTCCTTTTGAAAGCGTTATTGCAAAGGTTGCAAAAGGAGAAATTGGTCATAGAGCTATTAATCATTTTGCCACAATGTTTTCTCATGCATTCATTTTGTAACTCTTTACTACACAAAAAAAAATGTAGACTTTGCCAAATGGAAAGCTCTTGTAGACTACAATTTAAATGAGATTCAAATGATTGAATTTGTATTTGATAGGGTAGAAAACATTGTGGGAAAAGGAGAAAATGCTGGTTACCAGCATTTTCTCCTTTTCCCATAATGTTTTCAAAAATTTTTTCCTCATGTCATTAAAACTTGGGATTCTGTGATAAAGAGCTAAACAGTCAATCATGGTGATTAGCTAGATTTGAAAAACGTTTTGGAAAAATTTTGAAGTAGATTTGTTGCAATCAAGTTGAATAAGATGAGGTTGAGATAGTATAGAATATAAAAGGTATATTTTCATATCTCGCAGATGATCAAATTGAATTAAGTATAGACCTCAATCTATTACTGATAGCCACATTATAACCAACCTGAAGATTCAAATATATTAACTCCAAAGTGTCTTTTACAACTCTGCAGTCAGTATCTTTGTAGCCAGTGTAAATTAAGATCAGAATGCACAAAACTTGATGTCTAATCTTTGATCCACACTGTCAGCTTTGCCGAGTTATTCAGCTACGTAGCAGTCCTATATTTACTTGCAGCCAGTGTAGATTAAGATCAGACTGCACAAAACTTGATATCTGATCTTTGATCTACACTGTCGGCTAAGTAACAGTCCTATACATTCTCTTTTAAGGGTCTGATTTCTAGGATAAAGATGGGGGTCCTGCGTGGCTTAGTGGTTAATGTGGGACTTTTTACCTGGAGGCCCTGGGTTCCAACTGCACAGGATCTACTGGGTTTTTCGTGGGAATGTCCGTGCGCAAGATGCTGCAGAACCCTAGCCTAGTACTGGTAAAACCCAGGAAATACATGTATATGTGAGCTGTCCCCGTGATATGACTGAGATAATATTGAAAGCGGCGTAAAACACCATTCAATCAATCAATCTAGGATAAAAATGTCAGTAATGTTTATTCAGCTCTGTAAAGATTGAACACTTGTCTAACTTGGGAAGATAACTTATTTTTTGCAGATCAATTTGGGTTCTGAACTTCATCATAATCAACAGATGATCATTTCTTTCGTCTTACTTGAGATGAAAATATAGCTTGTTGTCTGTTTCAAAATAAGTTGGGCACTCATCTATGTGATATGATAGAACTTGACAGTCTTGTTGTTTGCTGCTAGGTCAGGCAGAATATGGTCTTATTTACTCTGAAATGAGAACTGTCATTATTCCCCGAACGATTACATTTTTCAACGACCCTGATGAAGTATATTTAAAGAAAGTTGAACTGACGTGTAATTAGATATAAAGTATCAGCAGTTTATCTTATTAGGCATGTTTAAAGAAAGTAAGACTTGCATGTAAAATGTATCTCCAGTTTATTTCTATCTCACAGGGTGTAAGTGTAGAAGCAGTGGATCCTGTTTTCCAAGCTAAAATGTTGGACATGTTGAAACAGACTGGAAGGTGAGTGGCTTGCATGATTTCCATATCTACCAAAGCCTTTGCAACATGACCAATAAATAAAGTTTATTTCATCAGCTTGTGGTTAATATGGGGAAATATTTGCCGAAAAAGGGAAAGGTATGCGAAAATAACTCGTGCCATAAGGCACAAGTTATTTTCGCGGACCTTTCCCTTTTGAGGCAAATATTTCCCCATATTAACCACAAGCTGATGAAATAAATTATGTATTATATTTCCTCTGATTATTTTGTCAACGAATGCCACTTTTAAAACTTAAAAACTTAAAAAACTTAAAAAAGTAGTTTCAGATTTTCGGCAGGAGGAAAATATTCACTGTGACGGGGAAATAATTCCCCCTGGCTTAAATTACGACATTTCTTTACCCATAACATTTCTAAAAATAAACACATGAAATATAGTATTTTAGAATTGTCAATATTGAAAATGTTTGCAGGTGACAAATAAAATCAGGTTCTGCGTGGCTATGTAGTAAAATGTGGGGCTCGTAACCTGGAAGCCCTAGGTTCGAGCCACACTGGATCCACTGGGTTTTTCGCAGGATTGTCCTTGGGCAAGGCACTTCAGAGCCCTAACCTATTACTGGTTAGACCCAGGAATATGTGAGCTGTTGCTGTGATAGGACTGAAATAATGTTGAAAGCGGCATAAAACACCATTCAATAAAGACAAATACATGTAATATGTGGCTCAAGTGATTCAATGCATAATTTTTATACAGACAACAAATTAAATAGAACTCAAAGCATGATATTTGCCTTGCATAGGGTAGAAAATATTGTAGGAAAAGGAAAAAAATGCTGGTTACCAGCTTTTTCTCCTTTTACCACAATTTTTTCAGAAGCCTCAAGTCTTCAGGGTCGTCAGAAGTATGGAATGTGTGGTGAATGGTGTGTTTTATTGCCCCTCCTGAGAGAGATCCCTTTTGAAAAAAATTTGACAAACGGAGAACATGTTGCTTACCAGCATTTTCTCCTTTTACCTCAATGTTTTCTACCTTTTCTAAGACTTTTTTTTTTTTTACCCTGTCCTACACAAATTCCACCATTGAAGCTGCTTTTGATTTGTCTTCTGCAAAATGCTTCCAGTTTCAAGAAGTATTAAGTTTTGTTGTCTTCTAAAGAGTAAAGAAAAGAGAAACATTTGTCCATGTTCACCAGCCAACCATTCCTAAGAAAGTTCCAAGTCTATAACTCTTAATCTCAAGAATTTTCTAAATTTGAAAGTAAAGACAATTTCTGATTGGCTAAACCAATTGGTTTAATTAGCTGGTCAGAAGTTATGTTACTTTCTAAATCTAGAATGAGACGAAGAATGAAACTATAATTGTGATGAATAAGGAGGCTGGGAACTGTTTTACTATAGTACTTGCACAAATGTCATTCTAAAACTTTGTCAGTTTTTGTTAAAGTTTTGAGTTTTATTAATATTTGTACCGACGTTCAAAATGAAGTTTTTGCATAAGTCTACCTACGTAGACTAAAGTTCGCAAGTGAATACATAGGCCAAAAGATGGATGCATTTTTGTACTGCATCATGAGAGAGAAAGAAATTTTACAAAAAAAATAAAAAAAAAAAGCATCAGAATTATCATTGCAGCTATCTGCAGTGATCATTAGGTATATTTTTGACATTATTTTTCTTATCGCACAGTCATACACTATCAAAATTTGATAGAAGTTGCTTACATATGAGATGATATAAAGTGCGAGAAATGTAGTATAAATGCATGCAAATTACATCATATTTCCCTCTGGTTGAATGGCACGCACTCGGGTAACAACTGTGCAGGAACTACTGTTTTCTGCCCTCCATTGAAGAGCTACGAGAATATTTACATACAAATATTCACAGTTAGGAAAGTTTAGAAAAACAGATTTACAAATTTCATGAGTCTGAACATAGGTGTAAAATTCGGATCAGTCATACTCAAAAACTTACCAACTTTTAGTAAAGCTGTACCTTCATGTATTTCAGACCAGAAATGGTTGTAGGCTGGTACCACTCTCATCCAGGATTTGGTTGCTGGTTGTCCGGTGTGGACATCAACACACAACAGAGTTTTGAGGCCTTGTCAGAGAGAGCTGTGGCAGTCGTGGTTGATCCCATCCAGAGTGTGAAAGGAAAAGTAAGGGTCGATTGACTGATTGATTGATTGGGTGACTGATTAATGGATGGATGGATGGGTGGATGGATGGATTGATTGTCTGTCTGTCTGTCTGTCTGTCTGTCTGTCTGTCTGTCTGTCTTTATAGTGTTTAAAACTATTTTCAATCTTATTTCAATTATATTGCACAGGCCAGTGCCAGTGCACCTATCCATGCTTTCCTGGAGTTTCTTTTTACAGTACAGATAGGTGCACTGTATGCAGTGATAGAACTGAAATTATTATGAAAATAGTGTTAAACACCATACAATCAATTAACCATTTAACGGCCCTAATGATGAAGGCTTTTGAAAACATTATGGAAAAAGGAGAAAATGCTGGTAACCAGCATTTTCTCCTTTTCCCACAATGTTTTTCCTACAATATTTTCTAGCTATTCAAGGACAAATGCTATCATCTGAAAAACATTTGAATCATTGTCTGTAAATTACTTCAATATTTTGCGCCTCACCTCAAATTCATCTGAGAAAGTAGTCAGTGGCTGTAAAAGAAAGGTGTGTTAGTACTTGTGTAAGAAAGCCATGCCTAGATGCACTAGCCGCCGTAGTTTAACCTGAATTGTAAAAATGGCATTAAACTCCAACACAAACAAATAAATTCCTTCAATATGGGCGAGTCTGCCATGCGACAAAGGGTCAACAGAGCTACAGACAGAGGGAATGATTTTGATTTCAAAATCGAATACATTAATGATCCTCCACTAAACCCTATGTTATGGATACTCATTAGAATCGTCTCATCGAGATGGTTCTAATAAATACCCACAACATAGGGTTTGGAACAGAAAAAATGGATTTAGAATACCATCACTTACTTTTATCTGGAGCTCTGGGGTTAAGGTATTCCTACCCATAAGTTGAACTTCTGTTTCCACAAAAAAAATATTCTGGAAAATATGATATCATTAAAAATCATCATTATTGTAGCAGCTTAACCAAGCCAGTTTTTGGGGTTTCACCTTCTTAGAAATATTGTTTACAATTCTAAAATCACTATATCCTCAATTCAACAGGATACTATTACCTCCCTTTATAAAAATGTAACAGAAGTATTGTCTTTGTCATTTAACCTCATCCTGACCTTTATGTTGAATTTTTAAGCAGGTACATAAATAGAACTCGGACTATTATTCAGGTAGTTTTATATATACGGGAAGGTACAGGTTAGCAATTCTATTGGTACATACTGTGCGAAATGTTTTCGTGACCATTCGAAACAAAACGGAAGGCAGCTCCATATGATGCCGCGGGTAAAAATAGAATTTTAATTTATGTAAATGATGTTGACCTAGGTGAGGTTAAATGAAGTAAGTAATATGAACAATAAATTTTTAGATAGACATTTCAAGAAATTCTGGGCGGTTAAAACTTAAGAATTATTGAATCACTATAAATTCTTAATAATCTAACAACCAAAAAGTTTATGCCATGTTGACCAGAAGCTTCAGGGGAGGATTGCCTTAAAGTATCAGTCGAATAGGGCTGCTAACCTTCACGGAGCTTGATAGATCATTAGTAATTTCTTCAATTTTAACATGTTTTTGATATAACAAAAATATGAGTGATCATTTACCTAGAAATAAAATTATGTATGAAAAATAACTACAAATTTATTATTATAGGTGGTCATTGATGCATTTCGTTTAATCAATCCAAACATGATGGTATTGGGCCAAGAACCAAGACAGACAACATCAAATCTCGGACATTTACAGAAACCTTCCATTCAGGTTTGTGATAGCTGATGTCAGTTTGTGTTTAAAATGTGGGGGTCCTGCTTGACTCAGTGGTGAAGTGTGGGACTTATAACATGGAAGCTTCGGGTTTGAGTCGCACTGGATCCACTGGGATTTTTCGTGGGAGTGTCCATGTGCAAGACACGTCGGAGCCCTAGCCTACAGCTGGTAAAACACAGGAAATAAATGAATATGTGAGCTCTGAATATGTGGCACCTTGATATGACTGAAATATTGTTGAAAGCAGTGTAAAACACCATTCAGTCAATCAATCAGTTTAAAATGTACTAAACACTCATTATGCTAAGGATGTAGGAATTCTACCATAAAAATACAATATTTTTGCCCCCCTTCAACGAAGTGGGGGTATATTGCTTTGCTAATGTCAGTCGGTCGGTCGGTCGGTTGGTCGGTAGACCTTACCTTGTCCAGATGATAACTAGACACAGAATTGACTTAGATTCGTCAAATTTGGTACAGACATGCGTCTCGGAGTGTAGATGATCCCTATTGATTTTGAGGTCAATCGGTCAAAGGTCAAGGTCACAGTGACCGTCAACATGTTGATATATAGACCAAACCTTGTCCGGATGATAACTACAGGGGTAAAAGTTTTCCGTATTGTGACGGAATTCCGTATTTTCAGGGGCCGACCAGGTCATTTTTCCAAATTGTTTAAATCTGAGGAGAAATTTTTTTTGGGGGGGAGGGGGGTACCCCTTTATCTCGTATCTATTGCAAGTCAATAGATTTCCAGATGCCGTATCAATAAAATTTATTGCCCCACTGCATTTCCTTTGTCAGGGGCTGATCTCGGTCATTAATGTCTCCCGTCAAACGCACTCGCCCTAAAAACAATGAAATTCAAAGAATTTTGTAATTTCGGGAATAATTTGCACCGAAATGTTTACAGTCACTCACTCTTGCTTAGGGTTTCCCGATTCTAAATATAGATGCTGAACCGGAACGTTTTAAGGTTATCGTATGATGTTATATTGTTTGTGTCCAAAATGTTGCGGCTGTGTTTTGATCGGTTTGCCGACTTTAACATTTTTGCCGCTAGGATTGTAAAACAATAAAGCATTAACAAAGCCCTTCGTTTTAGGGGACAAATGTTGGCAGCAATTTGATTATTTGCTAGCCAAAGATGGCTCAGTTTAAATTATCTTTGTTCTTTTCAATAACAAATGGATGTCAGAGCTGGGGATCGGCAACTATCTTCCGAAGTTGACAGTACGTGCTACTCAAATGCCGAAGCGACCGAAAAAGGGGGAAAAGTTTCATTCATACACTGTAGTCCGATTTGTAGTGGTGGGCCAATGATTGACTATAGTCGAAAGTCAGTTGGTTTTGGCTTCCGATTGCGATTAGCTCTTGAGAAATCCCGGAATCGATTGCAGTTGGTACCGAAGCTTGCTTGGTCGTGAAACGTGAATACTGGTTTGTAGCGCTTGGTTTTGTGACTGATATTAATCAGACTCTAGGATTCAATATAGTGATAACAAACACGAAAATTGGCCGGAAAAATGAGAAAGAAGTTTTTGTCCATGGATGTTTTGTCAAAACTCGACAACTCGGCAAGTTTCTTATTTGATCCCTGAGACCAGGTTTTGACGCTTGGAAATTTGAAATGACATGTCTTTGACGCTGAAAAATATTTGCTTAATTGTCAATCTGACGCATGAAATTATCGTCAAAAGCTTCATATAACCTAGCTTGTGCGCATCCGGCAGAAATATGGGCTAAACACAATCAGTATAAAATGTGAAGGACACGCGCGTGATCTAATGAAGCAGGCGAGTCATTTACGAGAACGTAATAATGGTGTTAATCCTCTGATCTAGTGTAAAGTGACAGAATTTAAAGTTACCTGCTATTCAAAATGACTAACTGATGTCAAATCATGTGGTAATACTTCTCCAGAAATTAATTGACAGGAAAAATTGATCGCCAAAAAAAAGACGTGAAAACCCATGACACTACCATGATCAGCGTGGCATCGTCCGATCAGAGGGACTTCAAACTATCTTCTCATCTTTAATAATGAATTTAAACAGTGAATATACACAAATCTCTGAATAAAACAATAAGTGGAATCTAAAATTCTGTCATGAGTGAAAAAAATTGTTGTTTTATGAAATGAAAATAAAGATCTGAAGGGGGGGGGGTTTCCGTCTGCAAATGCTTGAAATATGTCTGAATTTTTTTTAACTGGTTTGGAAATTAAAATTTAAAGATCAAAATAAATGATATTAAATAAAGTAAAAAAAATTTAAAGTACAAAACACCACATCTTTATAAACTTAATATCATGTAGACAAATTGTCAAAGTATTTAAAGCAAAAAGGCATTCTCAGTTCAATGGAGAAACCGATTGTACAACCAATAGCTAGTTGGTTTGCTCTTCCGGTTACAAAGTGATAATCATTTTTGCATTTAAAATGATTGCCCCACACTGCCGATTTGATAGATTTTTTACAGGAATTGGACAAGTTCCATGGTATATCACTTACCCGCTTGTTTTAGCAAACATTAGAATTGATTTTGCCAAAAATGTTTGCACATTTTAGGAAAGGTTCTTAAAGTGTTTGAAGAGCTTTTAACAGTGAACATGTAGATCTATCTATAAAATCTTGTTTGCGCATGTCACATGAAAACAGTCTATCTTTTGATAGGCTGTCATTAAAACTTGATATTTTTATGAAATTAATATGTAGTTTATATCTGAATCCCCATCCTTGTTTGTGTACCCCAAACTCCAGTTACCGAAGGGTACAAAAACCTCAAGCTAGAAAATGCACAGCACACTCTGTCACATTCTCCCTGATAAATTAGCCATTCTTAAAGAGAGTGTTGTTTTCCTATTTGACAGATTTGATTTTATTCTTTTGACAGAAATTTAGCACCTGTGATTGCATTTTAATGAATCAAATATTAAATACTAGATATGTCCTTTTCTCATACTTGTTGTACTTTCAAATACAAAACTGATGTAGGGCTAATCTGATTAGGTCCTGTGTACAAAATGGAGATAAAAGAGGACAAAAATAACATGGATGCTAAAAACTTCGAGATTTTCTTAGGTTTTAGCATATCATATCTTTCATTCGTTTCAAGATTGTTTAAACTTTAAAATGCTAAAACTGGATCTCATTAGAGGAATTTGATAAAATAGCTAAATCTCAGGAGCTTCCGGGGGCCTCCGGCCCCCTGGACCCCTGGCCAGGGCGTTGCCCTGGACCCACCGGGGGCCCTAGCGGCCCCCAGGCCCCCAGCTCAATTTTCAGTATTTTCAGATTTTTTAACTTTTACCCCTGTAACTAGACACAGAGTTGACTTAGGTTAGTCAAATTTGGCACAGACATGCGTCTCGGAGTGTAGATGATCCCTATTCATTTTGAAGTCAATCGGTCAAAGGTCAAGGTCACAGTGACCGTCAACATGTTGATATATAGACCAAACCTTGTCCGGATGATAACTAGACACAGAATTGACCTAGGTTTGTCAAATTTGGCACAGACATGCGTCTTGGAGTGTAGATGATCCCTATTGATTTTGAGGTCAATCGGTTAAAGGTCAAGGTCACAATGACTGTCAACATGTTGATATATAGACCAAACCTTGTCCGGATGATAACTAGACACAGAATTGACCTAGCTTCGTCAAATTTGGCACAGACATTCGTCTCGGAGTGCAGATGATCCCTATTGATTTTGAGATTAATCCATCAAAGGTCAAGGTCACAGTGGCCTTCAACTTCATGATATATAGACCAAACCTTGTCCAGATGATAACTAGACCCAGAATTGACCTAGGTCCTTCAAATTCTGTACAGATATTCATCTTGGAGTGTAAATGATCCCTATCGATTTTAAGGTTAATCCGTGAAAGGTCAAGGTCACAGTGACCACCAGGTGATTCAGGGCCCGCGCTGCCGTTCGCCACTTGAGCCATTTGCTAAAAAAAAATTAAATTGTCTCAAAAATCATCATATGTGGCTCAACTTGTGGCTCCAACATTTTATTCGCGTATTATCAGGGACGTAGTAAGCATCGAAGTTGACTGGGAAAAAGCGGAAGTCGAATGCGCGTGCCGAAAAGAAAATCAATAACCCAGTCTGTGTATCGGCGACTGTTTACAATCTTGTATGTATACACACGGCGGTGTGTATAATTATGTGAACTGTTGACAGATTATCACGTTTAACAATTGAAATGGGCTATAAATCAAAAAGATGACCCCCAATCAATTGTTTTGATATCAGTTTATGACCTGTGCCACTTCCTGTATCAATGTGGCAGTAGGGGGGCATGACTGTTTTACAAACAGATATCTTGTCTTTAATAATTCTCGAGTTTTTTACATGTATTAAGTGTTATAATTTGGAGCCCTTTTTCCATGTGAATGAAAATTAGCAGTCTTTGTTAAGATTTCCTTTAAAACAGTTGCTAAATAAATCCAGTTTAATGCCCTTTTAAAAGACAATTATATGTTTAAGGTGGAATAATTACACTTTTATATTTTATCCTCTGTTTGTGTATTAGTTGCTTCTTTCACTTTAACAGGAAACCAACATTTTCTCTTTTTTCCACAGGGTCTTTTAATAACCCTTTCCAAGACTTATACTATCAGTCGGACTTTGTTTGAATTGTGCAAGTACTTTTTATGTAAACAAGTATAGAAGATTGTGAATGGGCTTAGAGTGAAATATCTAGTTAACTCTACCAAACGACAAAATTCTAGACAAGTCCAAATTCAAAGGTTTTGCAGACGACAAAATAATTGTGACTGTAAAATTGAAATTTGTTTTTGAAAGGGTAGAAAACATTGTGGAAAAAAGAGAAAATGCAAGTCACCTGCATTTTCTCCTTTGACCACAATGTTTTCAAAAGGTGTCTTTCTGTGGGTCGTTAAAAGTAGGGATTGTGTTTTAAAGGGTTAAATCTGATGTGCTCAGATAGCACAGTCGATATTATTATACTGCAAAGCAATTTCTAGTGATCTGATTGGTTAATATGCCCCGAACAAATATATCATGTACACTGGCAAAAACAACGTAAAAGCAGAGCCCCGTATACATGATTATTCTTTCAACACAACATCCAAAATGGTAGCGTCTATCGATACGAGCCGCCCATAAGACAAGCATATGAAACTCGAACATTGTAGCGTTAAAAGGATAACCTAATGGTTGTTTGAGGCAACTAATAGTCGTTTACTTTTGCCAACAAATCATTAAAATATATAGTTGCTTACCTTGAAGTTGTTTGAATCCACGTTAAAAGAAAAAAGCATCAAATGCCTGTCATAGTGACATTATCCCGTTTGTTCAACAAACTTCACGTTTTTCCAATGTTTCAGTGACGTCAGTTCCCAGTGACGTCACTTTTCATTGAATTTGGGCACTTAGAAGGGGAATACAATTTCGTCAGCGTACTCATTTCGTTAATACATAAAACAGGGAAATTTCGCCGAATACACGTAGGAATGGTAAAACTTGGCAGTATAATAAATTTGTTGTACGGTTAGGTTGAAGGGGACTTGAAAACTTGTTCACGGCTGTTGCAAATCATGTCGCCACCTCGCCTTCGGCTCGGGGCGACATGATTTGCAACAGCTGTGAACAAGTTTCCAAGTCCCCTGCCACCTGACCGTACAACTAATAATGTACAGGACTCGAGAACAGTGGCTTGGGAAGAGCGTTGATCAGAGTAGTTGTCTACAGGACAGAAACTTCAGGACAGCATGAATAGGTGCACTAGCCACTGCAATAGAACTGAAATAAAGTTGAAAACAGCATTAAACATTTTAAAAATGGCATAAACACCATACAAGCTATCTATCAATGGATCAACTATTCAAATCTTTACCAAGAAACAATGGTTAGGATTTTTTTTCCAAATTTGAATGTGACGGAAATGCTAGAAATTGAGAAATTGACTTTGAAAGGGTAACCAGCTGGTAGCTGGTAGCCAGCATTTTCTTCTTTTCCCACATTGTTTGTAAAAGTCCTAACCAGCATGGTTCATTGAACAAAGGGTTGTTTGGTTAACCCTTTACCAAACAATCCCTGGTTTTCACAATTCTGCGAAGGAAGGCTTTTGAAAACACTGTGGGAAAAGGTGAAAATGCTGGTTACCATCATTTTGTCCTTTTCCCACAATGTTTTTAGCTCACCTGAGCACGAAGTGCTCAAGGTGAGCTTTTGTGATCGCCCAATGTCCGTCGTGCGTCGTCTGTCGTCCACAATTTCTTTAAACATCTTCTCCTAAACCACTGGGCCAATCTTGATGAAACTTGGCAGGGATGTTCCTTGGGTGAAGCTCTACCAAAGTTGTTCAAGAGATTAAATTCCACCCATAACTCTGGTTGCCATGGCAACCAAAAGGAAAAAAATAGCATAATCTTTGAAAATCTTCTCTGAAACTAGAAGGCATAGAGCTTTGATATTTGGTATGTAGCATCTCCTAGTGGACCTCTACCAAATTTGTTCATATGATGCCCCTGGGGTCAAAACTGGCCCCGCCCCGGGGGTCACAAGTTCGAACATAGGAACAAAGAAGGAAAACTTTAAAATTCTTCTTCTCTGAAACTGGAAGGCATAGAGCTTTGATATTTGGTATGTAGCATTTCCTAGTGGACCTCTACCAAGTTTGTTCATATGATGCCCCTGGGGTCAAAACTGGCCCCGCCCCGGGGGTCACAAGTTCGAACATAGGAACAAAGGAGGAAAACTTTAAAATTCTTCTTCTCTGAAACTGGAAGGCATAGAGCTTTGATATTTGCTATGTAATATCTCCTAGTGGACCTCTACCAAGTTTGTTTCTATGATGCCCCTGGGGTCAAAACTGGCCCCGCCCCAGGGGTCATAATTTCAAACATAGGAACAAAAAAGGGAAAACTTTAAAATTATTCTTCTCTGAAACTGGAAGGACCAGAGCTTTGATATTTGGTATGTAGCATCTCCTAGTGGACCTCTACCAAGTTTGTTCATATAATGCCCCTGGGGTCAAAACTGGCCCCACCCCTGGGGGCCACAAGTTTAAACAGAGAAACAAAGAAGGAAAATTTTAAAATTCTTCTTCTCTAAAACTGGAAGGTGTAGAGCTTTGATATTTGGTATGTAGCATCTCCCAGTGGACCTCTACCAAGTTCGTTTATATAATGCCCCTGGGGTCAAAACTGGCCCCGCCCCAGGGGTCACAAGTTTGATCATAAGAACAAAAAAGGGAAAACTTTAAAATTCTTCTTCTGTGAAACTGGAAGGCTCGGAGCTTTGATATTTGGTATGTAGTGAACCTGTTCTAAGTTTGTTAGCCCACCTGAGTACAACATGTTCAGTGAGTTCAAAATTGGGTCACCTGGGGTCATAAACTAGGTCACTAGGTCAAATTAAAGAAATACCTTGTGGGCACTCTAGAGGCTACATTTATTGCTCAAATGACCTGAAATTTGGTCAGAATGTTTGTCTTGATAAAATCTCGTATGAGTTTGGATTTGAGTCACCTGGGATCATAAACTAGGTTACTACGTCAAATTAAAGAAATACCTTTAGGGCACTCTAGAGGCCACATTTTATGCTCAATTGACTTGAAAATTGGTCAGAATATTTGTCTTGATAAAATCTCATACGAGTCTGAATTTGGGTCAACTGGGATCATAAACTAGGTCACTAGGTGAAATTGAAGAAATACCTCTAGGGCACTCAAGAGGCCACATTTATTGTTCAATTGATTTGAAAATTGGTTAAAATGTTTCTCTTGATGAAATCTAAGATGAGTTCAAAATTAGGTCACCTGGGGTCACAATCTAGGTCACTAGGTCAAATTAAAGAAATACCTTAAGGGCACTCTAGAGGCCACATTTCATGCCCAATTGACATGAAAATTGGTCAGAATGTTTGTCTTGATGAAATCTCGGATGAGTTATGATTTAGGTCAACTTGGGTCATAAACTAGGTCACTAGATCAAATTAAAGAAATACCTTTAAGGCACTGTAGAGGTCACATTTTTTGCTCAATTGACTTGAAAATTGGTCAGAATATTTGTCAAAATCAAATCTTACATGAATCAGAATTTGGGTCAACTTTGGTCATAAACTAGGTCACTAGGTCAAATTAAAGAAATAACTTTAGGGCACTTTAGAGGCTACATTTATTGTTCAATTGGTTTGAAAATCAGTAAAATTGTTTCTCTTGATGAAATCTAAGGTGAATACGAAATTGGGTCACCTGGGGTCATAATCTAGGTAACTAGGTCAAATTACAGAAATACCTCTAGGGCAGTCTAGAGGCCACATTTTTTGCTCAATCGACTTGAAAATTGGTCAGAATGTTTGTCTTGATAAAATCTCGTATGAGTTGGAATTTGGGTCAACTGGGCTCATAAACTAGGTCACTAGGTCAAATTGAAGAAATACCTCTAGGGCACTCTAGAGGCCACCATTATTGTTCAATTGATTTGAAAATTGGTTAAAATGTTTCTCTTGATGAAATCTAAGATGAGTTCAAAATTAGGTCACCTGGGGTCATAATCTAGGTCACTAGGTCAAATTAAAGAAATACCTTAAGGGCACTCTAGAGGCCACATTTCATGCCCAATTGACATGAAAATTGGTCAGAATGTTTGTCTTGATGAAATCTCGGATGAGTTATGATTTGGGTCACCTTGGATCATAAACAAGGTCACTAGGTCAAATTAAAGAAATACCTTTAGGGCACTTTAGAGGCAACATTTTTAGCTCAATTGACTTGAAAATTGGTCAGAATGTTTTTCTTGATAAAATCTCACATGAATCTGAGTTTTGGTCAACTTGGGTCATAAACTAGGTCATTAGATCAAATTAAAGAAATACCTTTAAGGCACTATAGAGGCCATATTTTTTGCTTAATTGACTTGAAAATTGGTCAGAATATTTGTCTTGATCAAATCTTACATGAATCAGAATTTGGGTCAACTTGGATCATAAACTAGGTCACTAGGTCAAATTAAAGAAATACCTTTAGGGCACTCTAGAGGCCACATTTATTGTTCAATTGGTCTTAAAATCAGTAAAATTGTTTCTCTTGATGAAATCTAAGATGAATTCAAAATTGGGTCACCTGGGGTCATAATCTAGGTCACTAGGTCAAATTAAAGAAATACCTCTAGGGCAATTTAGAGGCCACATTTTTTGCTCAATCGACTTGAAAATTGGTCAGAATGTTTGTCTTGATAAAATCTCACATGAGTTGGAATTTGGGACAACTTGGATTATAAACTAGGTCACTAGGTGAAATTAAAGAAATACCTTTAGGGCACTCTAGACGCCACATTTATTGCAAATTGGTCAGAATGTTTGTCTTGATAAAATCTCACATGAGTCTGAATTCGAGTCAACTGGGCTCATAAACTAGGTCACTAGATCAAATTAAAGAAATACCTTAAGGGCACTCTAGAGTCCACATTTTTGGCTCAATTGAGTTGAAAATTGGTCAGAATATTTGTCTTGATCAAATCTTACATGAATCAGAATTTGGGTCAACTTAGATCATAAACTAGGTCACTAGGTCAAATTAAAGAAATACCTTTAAGGCACTCTAGAGGCCACATTTCTTGCTCAATTGACTCGAAAATTGGTCAGAATATTTGTCTTGATGAAATCTCGGATGAGTTTGGATTTGGGTCATCTTGGATCATAAACTAGGTCATTAGGTCAAATTAAAGAAATACCTTTAGGGCACACTAGAGGCCACATTTTTTGCTCAATTGACTTGAAAATTGGTCAGAATGTTTGTCTCGATAAAATCTCACATGAGTCTGAATTTGGGTCAACTGGGCTCATAAACTAGGTCACTAGGTCACATGAAAGAAATACCTTTAGGGCACTCTAGTCGCCACATTTCTTGCTTAATTGATTTGAAAATTGGTTAAAATGTTTCTCTAGATGAAATCTAAGATGAGATTAAAATTGGGTCACCTAGGGTCATAATCTAGGTCACTAGGTCAAATTAAAGAAATACCTTTAGGGCACTCTAGAGGCCACATTTCTTGCTCAATTGACTTGAAAATTGGTCAGAATGTTTGTCTATATGAAATATTGGATGAGTTTGAAATTGGGTCACCTGGGATCATAAACTAGGTCACTAGGTCAAATTAAAGAAATACCTTTAGGGCACTCTAGAGGCCACATATATTTCTCAATTAATTTGAAAACTGTTCGGAATGTTTGTCTTGATATATATTTTGATGAGTTCTAAATTTGGTCACGTATGGTGATAAAGTTGGTCACTAGGTCAACTTACGGAAATTTCTTGTGGATGCTCTAGATGCCACGTATTAAGCTCAATTGACCTGACAATTGGTCAGAAATTGAATTTTGCACATGGAGTGAAATTTCGCCTATTGACTCAGGTGAGCGATCCAGGGCCATCATGGCCCTCTTGTTTACCCAATCAAACACAGAAATTATCATTTGAGCTACATTTAAATTGTTGACATTGACGGCTTTCACTTTGGTCTAGTCCAAAATTTTGTCATTTGGTGCCGAGCCCCGGTAGCTCAGTCGGTAGTGTATAGGACCTGAGAACAGGGCGTCATGGGCTCAGCCAATTTCTGAGGATTGATGATAGTCATTGCGACAGGATTCATTCCTCTCCTACTGCTTACCATTGTTTCGACAATGGTTATGTGGGAAAGCAGCCAATGGCTTGGAAAGAATATTGTGCGGAGTACTGGTAAAAGAGACTCTAGGAAAGCATGGATAAGTGCACTGGCCGCAGCTATAAGTGAAATAATGTTCAAAAGGGCCTTAAACACCATACAATCAATATATACAATTGTCGTTTGGTAAAAGGCTATATAATTTTTTCTTTATTTTTTGGCAGGCTCTGATCCATGGTTTAAACAGACACTACTATTCCATAGCAATAAACTACAGGAAAAATGAGCTGGAACAGAAAATGTTGTTGAATCTCCACAAAAAAAGTTGGGTGGATGGACTGAAGTTAGAGGATTACAAAAACCACTGTAATACGAATGAAACTGTTGTCAAGGAAATGTTAGAATTGGCTAGAAATTATCATAAGGTAATTTCATCATGGCTTGTAGAATTAGCTCCCTTCAATTATGCAAATGAGATAGACGACTGTATCATAAGTTAAAGTGTGGTCAAGGAAATGTAAGCACTGGCCCTGTGTATTGCTTGAAAGTGGTCGCCACTAACACAGGGTAAGTGATTGAGCAAAAGACTTGGGTCATGCTCTATGAAAAGGGGGCTTAATGCATCTGCGAAAAGTATTGACCCAGGTCAGCCTGCGCAGTCCGCGCAGGCTGGTCTGGGACGAAACTTTTCACTCTCAGTCAATTTTCTGTATGTCAAAGGATCATTCTACCTCATGATTAAGTCGGTTGTTAAAGAAAGCTGCCATTATGGATCCATAAATATGTCATGGCTTGCTTGGTACCATGTATCAAGGAGATGCATTAAGCCCCCTTTTGCAGGAGCATGATTCACTGGTAAGTGTCAAGCCTCGGGCTGCTTGAGGATGTGAGTTCAAACCCCGAGGCAGACCATCTAGAATTTCCAATAGTCTTTCAGATTAGATTTTAAATCAAGGTCCTGTGTGATGATGCTTTACATGAAGCACTCTCAAAAACCAGACTTGTTTTAAGATATGTTTTGTTCTGTACCTTGCACTATCCCCTAACAGCCTTAAGGGGGCGTTGCCCGCCACAGTTTGCGATTATATGAACAGATTATATGATTAATGAACAGAAAATCAGTTAATTAATCTTGGTAACACAGTATGTTCTTTCAGAAACTGAAAATGTCTTAGTTATGAATAATCAGACAGGCAGCAAAGGTGTAACGTTTATAGCTGTGTTTCATGATAGAAAGCATTGTGACAAGAGGTGAAATTACTCTTTTTAAGTATTTTGCTATGTCCCATTGCTTTAAAGCTTATTGATGGCCTAAGCCTATTTTTAAAATGAAATTTAAAAGCAATATTATTCCAGATAAGTTTGTAACGTAACTTTTACTACAGTGATTGTATGTCAAACCCTGGGCCGAAACTTCGCTAATGGTCAAGTTTCTGTTTATCAAAGGACCACTCTACCTCATGATTAAGTGGGTTATTTAAAAAAGTGGCTCTTATGGATCCATAATTATGTGATGACTTGGGCTAGTATCATGTATCACGGTGATGCATTAAGCCCCCTTTTGCCAGAGCATGGCTTAGTTCCAGGTAATAATACTTACAATGGCCAGTCTGATAGAGTTACCTCTCTTTCACCACTCTCCAGCACATTTGGCTGGGTAGCTCTGTGGTTAGCGTAACTGACTTGTCTCCTGGTGGTTGCAGTTGCAATACCCAGTTGAGACAAACTTTCGTTCTGGCGATTTTTCTCCTCTTCCCTCTGATGCTTGTGAGAAAAGTAGTCAGCGACTTGGAAAGAAAATTTTGTCAGAACTAGTGTGAGAAAGTCAGGAAACACATGTGACCCATCACGCGAAAAGGGACAATCTGGGAATTCCGTACATCAATTAGATGAAAACAGATCAAAGATAGTGCAGGTCAATTTAAGTTCATAGTTAAAAAATGATTGTATAGTAAGGTAGAATGACCACTTTTCATACAAAAAATATCATAAAAGTGAAAAGTGTTGATCCTGGTCAGCCTGCGCCATCCGCGCAGTCTGACCAGGGTCGACACTTGTCGCAGTTCCCAGATGGTCCCTTCTTGCATGACGGGTCACATATGGGTAGGTGCACTGACCGCTGCTATATGACCTAAGCCGTTAAATTGGCGCTAAACTCAAATACAATCAATCAATGAAAATGATCATATCACGCAAGACATTGCAATATTAGGTCACAACATGGACAAAACATTAACTAACCCATAACGAGAATGGTAAAAGAGAACATAGTCTAATTATACTTAATAAACACTGGTTTGCAATGGAATAGTAAAGATAGTCACATTTGATTGTATTTCATATATGTTGCCATGGAGTTGTTGTCCTGGTAGTAAGTCTCAACACAATTTTTAACTCTTTATCACACAATCCCGACTTTTAACACTCCTGGGAAAGAAGCCTTTTGAAAACATTGTGGGAAAAGGAGAAAATGCTGGTAACCAGCATTTTCTCCTTATCCCACAATGTTTTCTACCCTTCTCAAAAAAAATCTTAATTTTTGAGCCACGTTGATTTTGCCGTCTGCAAATGCTTTCAATTTGGACCAGTCTAAAATTTTGTTGTTTGGTTAAGAGTTAACATGAACAGTTTCAATAATGGAAATGAGTATTGCAATAAGAAGAAATGCTCGGTAGTTTTTGTAAACACGTTATCCTTTTGTAAGAAGTTTTCCGCTTGTATTTTGTCATGTTACCAATGATTCTCAAACAATATCCGTACATTTACTCTAGGCATTAGAGGAAGAGGAAACAATGACTCCAGAACAGTTGGCCATTAAAAATGTCGGGAAACAGGTAGGTAACTTGCGATAATTTTTTCTCTGAGTAAAGTAATTTTTGATCAGCTTTCTGTTTTATTTGGATGAATGATTTTTGGAGAGTTTCTATTGTCATATTTGATACTTGTGGGTCACAGTTCAGCTGTAATAAACAAAATGTAACGCAAAATTCTCAAAATAAGACTTTGTGAAGCCAAATCTACGAAAAAAATGTGAAGCATATCTTTTTGTTTGGGGATTAAAGTGTTCCTATTTAGGTCATATTATGGTAGCCATCTGTCATCACTTTCAATGAGAAAAGTCAATCTCAGAATTAGAATTTCAAGGCTGTTTTTGCAATAGGCATATTCGACTGGTAAACTTTCGTGAAGTACAAAAATGAATATTAAGCTCCACCTACCTGCAAGGTGCCTATTTCATGCTGTACAAACCTCACAATGATTTGAGAGTGCAAGGCTTCTTTACTTCAAGAAAGTTTACGAAACCGTGAAATTTATCAGTGGAATACAAAATGTGCAACATGTAAAAACGTAATTACCTGCCAGGTACAGCTAATAATATTTCACCAAAAAGCAGACAGTGAAGATCAAGGATTAACTGTATCTGCAAAAGGCAGTCTGATCTTTATCTATACTTTGAGTAAGAGACAACGGTGTTGTGGTAGAGCGTTGGCCTCCCGTACCAAAGGTTCTGGGTTTGAATCTTGTGATGAACAGGCTAACCTTTAGAACCACCCACAACATAAGAATTTGGAACTAGCCAAATTGAAAACATTTGCAGACAACAAATGCTAGCATTTTCTCCTTTTCCTTCAATTTTTAGCTCAGCTGTTTTCAAAGAAAATGACAAGTTATCATCATAGCCCAGGTGTCATATTTCCTGCGTCATCATACAAAACCTTTTGACATTTTGAAATATGTCTGCTATTACTTAAGATATTTACTTCAAACTTGGACAAGTTGTTAAGTATCAAAAGATGAACCTACGCGACAGGGGCAGGTAACCATCAAAATATTTTTGACACAGTTATGTCCCTTTTTGTGATTTGGAATTTTCAATGAAAATCAAGCACCTGCAGCCGAGCGATGGCACCGACATGCAGTGATCTTGTTCTAAAAGCCTTAATTTTAAGGGTTGGTAGAAGTCGGGATTGTGTGGTAAAGGGTTAATGTTTTGTTTGTTTTCAGGATCCGAAGCGACATCTAGAAGAACATGTAGACGTATTGATGACGGAGAATATTGTACAATGTCTCGGAGCCATGTTACATACTGTTGTGTTTAAATGAATACCATTATTGTGGGAATGACTCAATATTTGAAGTTACTTAACTCGACTATATTTGCTAATGCAGACAGTGTAGATCAAGATCAGACTGCACAAAATGTGCAGTCTGATCTTGGATCCACACTGTCTTCTTCTTACACCCTTTACCATACAGTCCAGAGTTTTGATGGATCTGTGAAAGAAAGCTTTCGAAAACATTGTGGGAAAAGGAGAAAATGCTGGTAACCAGCATTTTCTCCTTTTCCTACAATGTTTTCCACTCTTTTACATGAGGTGGTAATGGCTAGGGATAGCATCCAGCATTTTCTATCTGTCATTATCTGTGCAACCTTGCAGTCCTCAGGGGCAACATCTAGCATGAAGATACAAGGAATGATTATAGTTTCATAGAATAAGGATGAAGTAGGTTAAAAACTGGCTGAAAACGATTGTAGATGTATCTTTAAGGTAGTAGACCCCTAATGGAAAATAGTTATTTCCACTGTAATAATTATTATCCTACAAAATTTGCTATGAACAAAAATTAGTAATATTGCACTACTTTAACCGAGCTACTTTTTCCTTTTTTTCCTTCTTAGAATTATCATTTATAAATCTAAAACCACTATATTCTCATTACAAAAGGAGATAATAATTCCCTCCCTTTTAAGGAAACTAACAAATGCAGACTTCACGAAATACCGTCGGTCCGCCGGTCATGTCAGGTAAAACTGATAGCGGTCCGATAAATAGGCACCAGAATACAGGACCGACTGACCGACAAAATTTAGTCGTACGCTTAACATGAAATTACATACCTTAAAAAGTAAACAGAAACAGTTTTCACGTTTTAAATGGAAAGTTCTTTGTGGAAAATTCCCAACTTTATAATCGCAGCATTTCAGATATACATAGGCAATATATCGGTTATCTAAACTAATGTACATCGCGGAACAATCCGAATGACCACTTTTATTTTCCTGCTTCCGGGAATTGTTCCATTCCATGATTAGCTAACGTAAATCTGGGTTGCATATCATTAAAATTGGATCCCCGCTCAGTATTTTGTATGCCCAATACAGAGAAATAGGCCGAAAACCATCTCGGAAAATTCTCTTTTTTTTTTTTTTTTTGTTGTTTTATGTTGTCATATTTTCGGTCCGGTAAAATTTGGTTTGTCTGGTAAAAATTTGAAGTTTACCAGACCCACTGTCCTGTAAAAAAAATTGAGTATTTCGTGAAGTCTGCAAATGTATCAACAAATAATTTCCAGAGAGACATCAAAGGAATTTCTGGTCGGGTAAAAATGTGGAAAAGTATTATATCAGTATAAATCCTTATTTATCAGCTAACAGGAAATTTTATTCCATGTTTTCACTAGAAGTGTTAGGGGTATACTACCTTAAAATGTGACAAATGCACTGGAGATTAATAACTCTGAACTGAACAAAGTGCTACAAGTATTTTGGACACATGAAAGCATTTGCAGATAACATATCAAAATATGATTCATATAATTACATTTCTTTTGGACAGAGTAGAGAACATAGTGGGAAGAGGAAAAAAAACATGCTGTGTACCAACTTTTCCTCCTTTTCCATCAATGTTTTCAAAAGCATTTACACTTTGGGGTTATGAAAAACCAGGATTGTTTAGTGATAGATTACTTCAAGGACCTTCTTCAACCCTGTCTGCACATTCTCGACTTTTAACGACTCTGATGAAATTGGCTTTTGAAAACGGTATGGAAAAAGGGGGAAAATGCTGGTAACCAGCATTTTCTCATTTTTCCTGTAAAGATTTTACCCTATGATGAACATATTTCATATTTTGAGTTATGTTTAATTTCTTGTCTGCAAATACTATCTTTATTTTCTTGTCTAGTGGAGGGTTACAGACATGAAAGCAACTACTGAAAGAAGTAAATACAGGGAATTGCAGTTGTTGCTCTCTGTTCCCGTGCTTACAGATTATTATATTGTAGAACTGTACTGGTATATCACTCATTGTCGATCATCATAAAATCAAAATCTAGAGTTTCATTTCATTGTATTAATGTTGAACTACAGTAATGAAATAAAATAATCAATTTAAAAGTCTTTCTTGTCATTTAATTTAATACTGTTTAAAAAGATAATTTTTTCTGTCTTCCAAAGGACAAGCCAAAGACTTGTAGCGCAGTCGAAAGTGTACAGCACTTGAGAACAGGAGGTTGCTAGTTTGAATGCCTAGCTCAGCCCCAATTTAATTCGGAGGATTGGTGATAGTCATTGCGACAGGATTCATTCCTCTCCCATTGCTAGTCATTGTTTCAATGATTGTTATGTGGGAAAGCAGCAAGTGGCTCCGGAAGAATATTTTGTGAATCACTGGTAAAAAGAAATTTCAGGAAAGCACAGAAAGGTGCACTGGCCTCCGTGATATAACAGAAAATGTTTAAAATCGCGTCAGACACCATGCGATCAATCAGCCAAAATTTCAGATTTGGTAATATTCAAAGCATTTCGATACGACAGGTCAAATACGGTTCAAATGCTGAAATCTGTCTTTGGAAGTGAAGAAAATGTTGAAAAAGGAGATAATGCTGTTAACCAGCATTTTCTGCCTTTCCTACATTGTTTTAAAAAGCCTTATTTTTCCTGATCGTGAAAACCCATTATCACACAATCCCTACTTCAATTGACGCTGAGAAAGAAAGCTTTTGAAAACATAGGGGGGGGGGGGAGTGAAGGAAGAAAATACCTATAACAGGCATTTTCTCCTTTTCCAACAACGTTTTCTATCCTATCAACTGGTCCGAATTTCATCATTTAAGTTACATTTTGTCGTCTGCAAATCCTTTCAAATTGGACTAGTCTAAGCACTTTGTCATTTGATAAATGGTTAAACATATCTTGCATGTAAACATTTCCTTTTTTACAAGGATTTTTTCAAAGTCCTGTGCTGCAAATCCGTTGAAACGTAACTTTTATGTAAACTGGTCCTATTTTATGAGATTTTTTTCAAAGTCCTGTGCAGCGAATCCGTTACAGACGAAAATACAATTTAGTCATATCCCCCTCCCTTGGTATTTCTCAAATGTCCCGTATGGTACCTGTTAAATTTCTCCTTGTCCCCAAACATGTAATGTTTTTCCATCTGCGGTCGATATCGGGAGGCGGCTGGTGTCCGGCCATATTCCTCGGCTACGATTCGCATCATGGAACCAGAATTTCCACAGCACAATCCAACGTACTGGATCCCGAGTTTAAATGCTTCTTTAGCGAAGTCTTCGATGTCCTGCCTGCTGCATACGCATGCGCAGAGGTTCAGCGGAAATGCTCTTCTTTCTTAAGATAAAATAAACTGAAACGGTAAGCTTTAAGATTCTGGTGCCCGTTTACAAACCTTTGAAACTTTCCCTGTTTTTAGGGCAAGGTTTCTTAAAGTCCGTCATGAGGCTAGACTTAACCTTAGCGCAACTCAAGGACCTTCACGGACAGTGTACATCCAAGATCGCACTGCGCAGAACGTGCAGTCTGATCTTGGATCTAGAGTGTCCGATAAGAACTCATTTTTTGTTATTGTATAGCACTTCTATCTCGACTGTTTTGTCGGTTCATGTATGTTGGCACTTCAATGCATCTGCAAAAAGTAGTCCGCGCAGGCTGACATGGGTCAAAACTTTTTGCTATTTGTAAATTTTTCTGCATATCGAAGGACTTGCCTTACTCATAATTCAATTGATTGTTTGACGAAATGGATTTTAAAAGGCAATAATTACGCGATAACTCGCTTTGTATAATGCATCACGGGGATGCTTTAAGTCACCGTTTTGCAAAAGTATGGCTCAAGTGGTTTGTTTGTATTGGAGTTTGACGCCGTTTTAACAGCCTAGATTATATCATGGCGGTCAGTTCACCTTGGCATGTTTCCTGACTTTCTTACACCAGTACTGAAACAACTTTCTATCCAAGTCACTGACTACTTTTCTCACATGCCTCAAAGTGAGGGGCGAAAAATAGCCTGAAAGAAGCTTGCCTCAACCTGCTGTTGAGCTGGCAACCACTAGGTCATGAGTCAGATACGCTAACCTCTGAGCTATACGGCCGGGAGGCTCAAATGTAATGAATTATGTCAATAAATAAAGTCGATAAATACCTGTTCCAGGTATCTTTATACCATGGTAACATGGCTCCTCCGGGGTTGTCCTGAACGTGACCGGAAGTGCTGCTATTGGTCCCTATGGTAAACAACAGAACAGCATGCGGATTCCAACGCTCGGCTGTCGTTGCTTGATTTTTTAGTGAAATTTTGAAGTCGTAAAAAGGGGAAAAACTGTGTCAAAAATACTTGAGTCTTGCTCTGTAAAAAGGGAGCTTAATGTATCTGCAATAAGTACCAACTCGGGTCAATTTGCGCCAAAACTTTTTGCTCTCAGTCAATTTTCTGGATGTCAAAGGACCAGTGTACCTCATGATTCAGTTGGTTGTTAGATAATAGACTTAAAGATCCATAATTTTGTGACGACTTACATGGTATCAGCACGGAGATGCGTTTAGCCCCCTTTTACCAGAACATGGCTTCTGTAAATGTTTACCTGCCTCTGTTGTATTGACTGCGCTAATGATACTTAAGAACCAGTCAAAGTTTGAAGTAAATATCTACAGTAATGACAGAGATCTTATAACCTGTGAAAGATTTTGAACTACCACGACGCAGAGGACCACAGGGCAATGACAATACTTCGACGTTTCCTTCGAAGCTATCATGATTTATTAAATCACGCCGCAAAAAGTGATCTATTATCGTGATATTTCTGAATAACTGTAAAAAGCCGCGTAAACGTGAAAAAAAAAAACATAACAACAACAAGAAAAAACAAGCTAACGAAAATACCTTGCAAATTTCTTTGATTTTCTTCAACAGAGGCATCATAGTGGCCGGACCACGTGCACAGTTCAAACCCACCACGGCGGCGCCAGCTTCTTCCAGGTCTCTCATAGCTTGTATAATATCGACGTCTTCTGCTGTTACATTGCCAGTGGAGGGAGACATTGTTATGACGGCTGGTAAACCTATATATAGACATAAAGATGGATGGATGAATGGATGGATGATTTGATAGGTGGATGGGCTGATGGATGGATAGGTGGATGGGTGGATGGATAGGTAGGTGGATGGATGGATGGATAGGTGGGTGGGTGGATGGATGAATGGATGGATTGAAAGATAAATGAATGGAGGGATGGATGATTGGTGTATGGATTGAAGGATGGATGATGGATGCAATGATGGTTGGATTGAATGATAAATGGATGGATAGATGGATGGATTGATTGATAAATTGGGATAGATGGATGAATGGATTGGTGGATGGATGGATAGGGATGGATGGATGGTTGGATGTATTGATGGATGAATAGAAGGATGGATGGATTGAAGAAGGATGATGGATTGATATATGGATTGATTGGAGGGTGGATGAATGGATAGATGGATGTATTGATTGAAGGATGGATAGATGGGTGGGTTGGTGAATGGGTGGATTAAATGATTGGTGGATGCATGGATAAATTGGTGGATGGATAGGGATAGATGGATGGATGGATGGATTGATAGATGGATGGATGGATGGATGGACAGATTACTCATTGTCGATGCCTTCGGCTTTTACGTTGCCGGCAGAAGGACACATTGTTATGACGGCTGGTAAACCTATATATATAGAGAGAGAGATAAAAGTGGATGGATGGATGGATGGGTGGGTGGATGGATTGAAGGATGGATTGAAGGACGGATTGATGGATGGATGGATGGATGGAAATATGGATGGATGGATGGTTGGATTGTACAATGTCTTCGTCTTCTCCTTTAACATTGCCAGTGGAGGGAACCAAATGGTTCAGCCTATCAGAGGCTGTGTTACAAATTAAGAAAATTCAGAAGAATAACACTAAATATGTTCTTAAGAATGATTGGTGAATACAGACCGGAGAGGTTGAATGGTTCATGGAAAATTTACAAAAAGCAAATCGTTTCGACCCATGTCAGCCTGACATGGGTCGATACTTTTTGCAGATTCATTGAACCCCTTTTCAAAGAGCACTGCTTGCATTCAAGTACTAATATGGAATTTTACAGTACTATAATAGATTTCCCGACGACAAGCCTTCAAGGTAAGCCACCTGTTCTTACCTTCGCCGTACTTCTTGATACACTCAAGTGCCAACATGGCCTCACCAATATTACAGTAAGTTTCTCCGACAATGTAGTCGGCTCCATGCTTCACGGCGAGCTCGATCTGTTCCTGGAAGAAAGATGGCAAACTTTAAAGATACATCCTTACAGAGAGAGAGAGAGGAAAAAAAAAAAAACCTGTGTATACATAGATAAATTACCAATATGTACATGGCGCAAGGGATTGAAGAACACAAAGGATTTGTCCTCATTTAAAACCGGAAACGACAAGAAGTATTGCTTTGAAGACCTCCAAAACATGAAATACATTTTCTATCCGTCGTAATCTGTGAAACCTTGCAGCCATCTGGTGCCGGCTGGTCAATAAATGCGAAAATTTACATACGGGGTTACACTTTTTGGTACAGAGGTTATGCCGTCGAGGCTGAATGCCAACCTCTAACTACTGCAACATAAAAGGGACATGCCAGAATCGCAAAATTAATTTGTGGCCCAGGGGTAGTAATAAAATGGGGGAAAATGAGACTCAGTTTTATCGGATAACTTTATAATATTTTAGACTATTCCATGGAAGTTTTTGCAGGTGACAATTTCAAAATGAGGTGCAAAAATATTAATTTGTCATTGAAAGCGTTGTAAACGTTGCGTGAAAAAGGAAAAAAATGCTGGTAGGTCACTTGGATTGTTAAAAACAGGGAATCTTCAGAGAAAAAGTCGTTTCTCACCTTAAACATCTGTTCTATGTACACCAAAGCCTCGTTGTCACCAGGGACGTAGACCGAGCTATTACAAATGTTTCCCGCCATAAGACAGCCATGTTTGTCCGCAACCTCTCGAGCCATCTTCAGCGCTGCGGTATTCATGGCTACTAGATCGTCCTCACGACCGATTAGACGTAACTTTTCTCTCTGGCCATAGTACTGCAAAAACGATGTATATGATTGCATAATAAATGCTTGCTATGGGGCTTGAGATAAAAAAAAAAAGCTGTCTGAAAAAGATGTACAGTCTTGTGAGTTGTTGCGTAAAGTATAGAGCACCCTAATAGGATTAGTGTAACATAGCCTCTCATCGTCGAAAAAAAAGTACGAATTCGGCGAAGACTCAGGTAATCCGTAATCGATCGGCCGATAGACGCTGCTTTTCCGCATTGATTACGGATCACCCTAATCTTAGCCGAATCCGGACAATTTTGGCGATGAAAGGCGATATTACTCGAATCCCATTAGGGTGCCCTATCCTTAAAGGTAAACAATTTCATAAATATGCAACAAATGACATCAAATGTTAGTGATCGAGTTATCATTTTCAGACTGATTGATTGGACTAAATTGTGTCTTACGCCACTTTCAACATAATTTCAGTCATATCACGTCGATAGGTCATATATTCATGTATGTCCTCAAGATAAGCAGTGGCCTAAAAGTTTACGGCTTTGAGGTGTCTCGCTCAAGGACACTTTTATGAAAAACCTAGTGCTTCCGAAGAGGCTTGAACAAGGGTCCTTAAGGTTACTAGTCCTATGCTTAACCACCTCAGCCATGCAGGATACCCATCTAGTCCAGGATCCGTATTTACCAATCATTCTTCAGAACATTCTTATTCTCATGAGTTTTCAAAACTTGAAAGTAACACAACTTCAGATTGGCTAAACCCAATGGTTTAGCCAATCAGATCTTGTGTTACTTTCTGAATCTAGACGGAGAATATTTTCAAGAATTGTTGGTGAATATAGACGCCTAGCCTTTTAATTCTGAAGAATTTTTTTTTTTTTAAATTTCAAAGTAACGCAACCTCTGATTGCCTGAATAAAATAGTCTGTAAATACTGACCGTCCGTATTCATGAACCATTGTTGAGAACTTTCATTGTCTATTTCTCAAGAATTTTCTGAATTTGCTACAGACATAATTCTGGTTGAGTCTCATTCCCTATGAATGCAACTTTGTGGACTTTCTTAAAGAATTTTGTCTCTCAAGGTCTTAAACGGAAACATGATGTGTAGACAAGCAACGGCGAATGATGGTTTTATTATTTCTTCAGCCTTTTTTCAAGTGGTTTATCAATACAGATCAAATTTGATTTTTTGAAAGGTGCTTTACCCATTTTCAACATTTTTTGAGCTACATAAGAACAAGACATCACTCATAAATGTCTTTCCTGGATTATATAGACGAGAAGCTAAAAAAAAAAAAAAAAACAGGAATTTCACATGTCGACAAAAAAAAATCTATTTCTCCTTTTAAAGAACTGGTACAAGTAAAACTTCGACTTACAGTTAGAGCAAGTACTACGTCACTTCCGGCGTGTACAAATTCTTCGTACTTCTGTTTGACTAGGTGCGGAAACTCGAGAATCACTTCCGGTACAAACGCACCTGCAGACAGGTACCCGGCTCTCTCGAATTCAAATATGTAACCCTCCGCCACAACCAGCGTGCCACCATTTTGAAGTCTTTCAAGAAATCCTACGCAGACAATGTAGATGAAAAGATTTTGAAAAATCATCACTTAAATACTTACCTCTCCATTCATGTTTCAATGTTAGCTTAAAGCTGATAGTTACCCAGCTCTATCGAATTCGAATATGTATTCTTCCGCAACACATCTTCGCATGCAAGATCATGAATAAATCGCTCTTTCTGACTTTTCCACAATATTTTCTACCTTTTTAAAGGCAAATCTCATTATCTGAGCCACATTTCAGTTAGTGTCAATATTCACGAATGTTTTAAATTTGAAATGGTATAAAATTTTGTCGACTGGTATAGAGTTAAGAAATAATCTTCTTTCTGTCATGGTTTATCGTTCAATAAACCACAGTTGTGAGTTATGAGGCACAATAAATAATCCATATAGTGTTACGGGAGACCACTCCTTCATGCATGGCTTCGTCCCGATTTAAATACAATACCTAACAGCTGCGTTAGGGAGATATCTCTTTAGCTCAGTGGTTAAGGTATTGGTCTTTTAAATCTCGAAAAACGAGGATCTTGTCTGTTATGGGTTCGAATCCCGCCAGATGCGTTTTGTACTGCCATGCATTTGTTCATTTGTTTCTTTGTTACGGACTTTGTTCGTAAGAATAGAATGATGTGTATTTTACCACGATTTCGTTGAACTGTGTTTATAGAGCCAAATTCACGTGTCATGTTAGAATTACAGTTAGATACGGGATTTGCATTGATGTCCACGAGCTTATCTAACAGAGCTATGTGTCATTTTTTTCTGCCGGTTTATCATCATGGCCAGTTTCTTTCCTTTTTTCCGTTCAATTTTACTCGGTTATTCTGCACCGTATTGTTGCCATGTTAAACCGGAAGTATGGGCAGATAACCATCTTCCTTTTGCCTTGTCTCAGCCTGTCTCTCTCTGTCTCTCTGCCTGTCTCTCTGTCTAACTTTGTCTCTGTGTTTCTCTCTGTCTCTCTGTGTCTCTCTGTCTGTGTCTTTGTCTTTCTCTCTGTCTCTCTCTCTGTCTCTCTCCGTGTCTGTCTGTCTCTCTCTGTCTTTTGTTTCTCTGTATCACTGTCTTTCTCTCTCCTCTCTCTTTCTCTCTCTCTTTCCCGCCCCCTCTCTCTCCCTCTCTCTCTCTCTCTCACTCCCAACACATATAAAACTTGACAGTGAGCAAGTTTATGATCACCTATGTAGGTTACATTTATAATCTTAAGGTCTTTAACGTCATTTTTTTTTTCTCTCTGCACTTGTTCAACATGTATGTCAAAGTTCAATGTAAAATACAACGCTTTTTTTGTTTCGCAGGTTTCAGACTCAAAAAGTGCTTCTAGACTCTTGTATAAAAATGCTCCGATCTTCACCGTTGCTCGTGTTAAATTAATCCCTTACCAAACAAAGCCGGGTTTTAACAGCCATGGTGAAAATCTTTTGAAAACTTTGTGGGAAAAGGAGAAAATGCTGGTTACCAGCATTTTCTCTTTTTTCCACAATGTTTTTTACTCTTTCAAAGACAAAACAAATAATCTGAGCTGCATTCAAGATGTCGTCTGCAAATGCTTTGAATTTGGGCTTGTCTAAACTTTTATCGTTTGGGACAGGCATAAAAACTGCACTAACTAGCTGTCTTATCTCTTCATCGAACGATAAAATTGTACACGTGTCCTAAGAGAAAGCATTGGCAGACATCAAATTAAGGTCTACGGCTCCTAACTCATCGGTAAACATCGACGTTTTTGTAAAGGCTATTCGGCCAATCTCGGCAGCTTCCGTCTTCTAATATGAGAGTTAAGGGCCGTAGATTCACTAACTCATCGGTAAATATCGTGTAACATCGACGTTTTCTTAAAGGCTATTGCGCCAATCTCGGCAGCTTCCGTCTTTTAATATGAGAGTAAAGGGCCGTAGACCTTAAATTGTGACTGAAATAATTGAAGTAATTTTCTGAAAAAATGGGCTTTATGCATCCGAAAAAATTATCAACTCATGTCACCCTGTCATAGGTAGATGCATGTTATTGTTGGTAAACTTTCTGCATGTCCTATGACTCTTCTACCTGCTGATTCAGTCAATTATAAGACCGATTGGAATTGATTGATTCCTAATTATGTGATGCATTAAACCCTGCATTTCTAGAGTATGTGTTTAGAATCTGTACAGTACAAAAATGAATGTGGATGAAGGAAAAAATACTGGTCCTCAAGACAAGGGTTAACCCTATCCCAAACGACAAACTTTTGACTCTTCCAAAACTGAGAGCATCCGCAGACGACAAATTCAGAATTGATACAAATGAGCTTTGGATCTCTGATAGCGTAGAAAACATTGTGGGAAAATGTTAGGGTTAGGGTTTAGTGTTGGGTTAGGGTTAGGGTTAGGCCTAAACCCTAAACCCTAACCTAACCCTAACCCTAACCTTTCCCTCAATGTTTTCAAAAGCTTTCTTTCCCAGGGTCGTAAAAACTAGGGATTGTTTGGTAAAGGGTTAATCCACAAATGTTTGAATATAATTCAGAAAAAAAAATGTGTTTGAAAACACCAAAGGATGAAAAGAAAATGCTGATCTACAGGCAAACCTTATTCCACGTTTTTTTTTTTTTTCAAATCCTTCTTCCTCAGGGTCGTTAAAACAGGGGTTGTCTAGTAACGGGTTGATGAAATAACGCTGTACCAAACGACAACATTTTAGAATCATTCCAAACTCAAGGCATTTGCAGATGACAAATTAAACGCGTCTCAAATAATAGAATTTGTCTCTGAAAGGTAGCAAAACACTGTAGGAAAAAGAGTAAATTCTGGTTACCAGCATTTTCTGAAATTCCCACAAGGAAATTGAAAGCAATTGCAGACAACAAATTAATTCCGGATCAAAAAGCGGGGTATGTCTATGAACAAGTAAAAAAAAACATTATGGGAAAAGGAGAAAAGTAAGAAAAGGTAGGAACAGAAAAGGTAAGAAAACCTTGTGGAAAAAGGAGAAAATGCTGCTAACCAGCATTGTCTTGTTAGCAGCATTTTCTCCTTTTCCCACAATGTTTTCAAAAGTCTTTTCTGTCAGGTCCTTATCCTCAGGCTGCTTAGCGAGACTCACTGATCATTTGCGGACAGTGTGGATCAAGATCAGACTGTACAGAACGTGCAGTCTGATCTTGAATCTAAACTGTCCGATAAGGATATTTTTTTCTTCAATGAATAAATAAATAAACATTTGAAATAGCATTATTCGGATTTTTTCTAATGGCTTGAAAGTTTCACTTCACTTATTTACCAGGATAAAGATGAAAACTCGGGTTTGTGCCGTAGGTTATAGACTGCACAAAAACTCGGTTCAGCTCAAATTCAGTTTAACTTGAACAAACACACGCAGATGACGACAGAAGAAAAATAGCGTTCAACCATAATTACACCAATTAAACATCTTAAAAAAATATCAAAGAATTTCCTTATTAGGCTATTTGAACAAAATATAAAAAAAGTAAGACATACCTTTAGTTGACATAATGTCTTCCTTACGACAGAAGTTTAACTTGAACAAACACACGCAGATGACGACAGAAGAACAATTAGTATTCAATCATATTTACACCAATTAAACATCTTAAATAAAGCTAAAGATTTTCCTTATTTGGCTGTTTGAAACAAAAGTAAAAAAAAGAAAGTTAAAAATACCTTTTGTTGACATGATGTCTTCCTTACAACACAAGCCTGAAAACTGATAAGGCACGTCAAAGTCATAATGTAAATTGTTTTTAAAACTCGTCATGCGCATTGGACAGCTTCATTACTTCTTATTTCCTCTAAGCCATGGTCACATTTACGGTCATGCACGTAGTTGTCTGTAGTTCATTTCAAACGTAGTATGCCGAAGTGTTACTAGGTTGAAGTACGGTCAAAGTAAGTTCAAACTCGCCAATCAGAGGAAATTTAGAAAGTCTAATGCCATGGTCACATTTACGGTCATGCACGTAGTTGTCCGTCGTTCATTTCAAACGTAGTCTGCCAGAGTGCTACTACGGTCAACTATGCTAAGTACGTTCAAAGTAGATTCAAACTTGGCAATATAGAAAGTCTAAGTAGGTTGAACTACATGTAAGTATAGTCAACTACATTCAAGTGCGTGCAAAGTGGTTAGGGTTAACTAGGGTATCAGTACGTCTAACTACGATTAACTACGTTAAAGTACATATAAACTTCGCACAACTACGTAAATAAAGGTCAACTGTGTTAAGCTATGGTACATCTTTTAGGGTCGTGCCTGCTCAGTACGGGTAAGCAGCAGTCATTGTATTTTTACCACTGTCACATCTTACATAGTTGACCGTAGAGGGGAATGACCGTAGATGGCCGTAGTTGAACGTATTAAACGTAGTTGAATGTAGTTACACGTGGATAACCGTAGTTCAACGTAGTAATGAACCTAGTTTGAACTTATGATTTGCCCGTAGTAAGTGCATGATTTTTAAATGAAGTTGACCATAGTTAAGCCTAATTGACCCTACTTAACCGTAGTGTGATTAATATGTTCAACTACGGTAATTCCCCACTACGGTCAACTACGTTACATGTGACCGCTGTTAAAGTACAATGACTGCAGCTTACCCGTACTAATCGGGCACAAGCATAATTGTTTACCGCTGCTTAACACAGTTGACCTTAATTTACCGTAGTTGTGTGTACTAAGGACGTAGTTTATACGTACTGTAACGTAGTTAATCGTAGTTAGACATAGTAATACCCTAATTAATCCTAGTTACTTTGCACGCAGCTGAATGTAGTTAACCGTACTTACACGTAGTTCAGCCTACCTAAACTTTTCTGTATTGCCAATTTTGAACATACTTTGATCGTACTTCAACCTTGTTGGCCGTAGTAACACTACGGCAGACTGCATTTGAAATGAACCATGGACAACTACGTGCATGACCGTAAATGTGACCATGGCTTAAAAAGTAGGTTGAAATTCGTGTAAGTATGGTTAACTACATCCAACTGCGTACAAAGTGGCTAGTGTTAACCAGGGCATTACCACGTCTAACTACGATTAACTACATTAAACTACGTATGAACTACGTCCTAAGTATGCACAATTACGATAAGTTATCGTCAACGACGTTAAGCTACGGTAAAACGTTGTGGTTGTACCTGCTCAGTACGGGTAAGCTGCAGTCATCGTTCTTTAACCACTGTCACATCTTACGTAGTTGACAGTAGTAGGGAATTACTGTAGTTGGCTGTAGTTGAACGTACTGAACACACTACGGTTAAGCGGGGTCAACTATGGTTAACTACGTTCAAACTACAGTCACAGTATGGTCACAACATCGCAGGTAACCGTAACAAATTTTTAAACATGTTAAAAAATAATGCGCTTACTACGGGAAAATCGAACGTTTAAACTCCGTTCATTACTAGGTTGACCTATGGTTATCTACGTGTAGCTACATTCAACTACGTTTAATAAGTCAAACTACGGCCATCTACGGTCATTCCCCACTATGGTCAACTATGTTAGGTGTGACCATGACTTTTGTAGGTTGAACTACGTGTAAGTACGGTTAACTACATTCGACTGCGTGCAAAGTGGCTAGGGTTAATTAGGGTATCACCACGTCTTAGTACTATTAACTGCGTTAAAGTACATATAAACTACGCATAACTACGTTAATTAAGGTCAACTGCGTTAAGCTACGGTAGGCTAAAACTTTGTGGTCGTACCTGCTCACAACGGGTAAGCTGCAGTAATTGTACTTTTACCACTGTCACATCATACGTAAATGACTGTAGTGGGGGATTACCGTAGATGGCCGAAGTCAAACGTATTAAACGTGGCTACACGTAGTTAAACGTTGTTCAACGTAGTAATGAACGTAATTTTGAATTGCCAAAAGTAAGCACATAATTTTTTAACATGTTCAAAAATTTGTTACGGTTAACTGGGATGTTGTGTCCCTAATGTGATCATAGTTTGAACGGAGTTGACTGTACATAATTGACCCTACTTAATCGTAATGTATTTAATACGTCCAACAGAGGCCAACTATGGTCATCCCATAATGTTTTCAAAAACTTCTTTCCTTAGGGTCGTTAAAACCCTGGATTGTCTGGTAAAGAATTAAGTTTCTGTTCTGCATATTCCTCGAAAAAAAATGCTTGACAATATTGTTAACGTCATTATGCAGTTGCATAAATTTACACCTTTATCATTATGCGCCGGTATCAGTTTAAGATTTCTAATAATACGTCATGAAAATCTGAAAAGCATATTATTTTATCAAGAGAAATTAACTGTGGGTGGTAGGTTTTGTCAAATGGAACAAATATCAGGTACATGAATAGACAAAAAAGACTGGAAACAAAGTTGACTATTGCAATCAAACATTTTGTCAAGGAGATAAATGCCAGTCCATATTGAAAGTATTTGCAGACGACATAATAAAGGTGACCAAAATGACGAAATATACCTTGACAGGTGAGGAAACATTGTGGGAAAAGGAGAAAATGTTGGCTACCAGCATTTTCTCCTTTTCCCAAAATGTTTTCTAAAGCCTTTAACCTCGGGGTCGCTAAGAATCGGGATTAGGTTACCAGCATTTTCTCTTTTTCCCCACACTATTTTCAAAAGCCTTCATCCTCAGGGTCCTTAACAGTAAGGGTTGTGTATTAAAGGCTTAAAAACGTTTTCAACAGTAATTCAGTTCTGCCACACAAGACAATCAGTTTATTCCTTTTGTTTCTTTACTGTTTTATGATCGATCAAATGTCTGTTTAAGCCACTGGCTGCTTTCCCACTACATATATGGCGTAAATGTTATGAAATTAAAAGACTCGGTGACGGGTTGATTCTTGTCCCATCACTCGGACAGAATAGATGAAGATCAGACCGCAGACCGGAAAAAAAAATGCCAGAAATGTTCTTAGGAAACTAAAAGTTATATTTAATACACAGGATCTGACATGGGTTGGCGTTTGAGATAAAATTTTCAAAACGAGTCTAGGGAAAATGTTATTAAGCGAGCCAACTCATGTTAGATTCTTTTTATCACATAATGATATTTCACAAATCATAGATAAGAAGATGCAAAACCACATATAGTTGCAAGCAATGAATATCCTTTTCATACTACACTGAAAACAAAGAGAGATTATGAGATTAAGAAAAATTATCTTAAACACCAACGAATGTCACATTGTATTTAGATCTATCACATAACGATATTTCACAAATCATAGATCAGAAGATACTATACCATCTATAGATGCATCCGCGGTAATGTCCATAAAACCCTTTCACTTCTATGAAATACGTAAAAAAAATGTTGGTAAAAGTCACACAATTGTGATATCAAACGTGTATAAGTTAGAAAAAAATTTGTAATGGGTATATTACACTGGGGAAGAGGTGTTATGCAATAAAAAGAATGATTTTGTAAGTGTCTGAGTTAAAATAAAACCAGTAAGATCCGACATTCCTTGTGAAAAGCTGTCGTCATATTCCGTAAATGAGTGGGTATTACTGAAAGCTTATTCCGTACACGATCGCTAGTACTGACGATTATGTACGGAAAATGCCGAGAGAAGTCGGCAGTAAATGAGTCTTTCATTTCGATGTAATATTTTTTTCCCCGATTTGGAAGACTTCTTTCGTTAAATTGCGTACACGATTGACGATCCTTTACGGAATATACCGAGAGAAGTCGGCTGTGAAAAAGTATATGGACCATAGTCTGTGAAAAGGGGGTTTAATACATTTGCAAAATATGCCGACCCAGGTCAGCCTGCGCAGTTCGCGCAGGCTGACCTGGGTCGAAACATTTTTGATTTTGACCAATTTTCTGCATGTCAAGGGACCAATTTACCTCCAGATCCAGTCGATGGTCAAACTCAATGGATTTTATGGATCCACAACTATGTGATGACTTGCTTGGTATAATGCATCATCGAGATGTATTAAACCCCATTTTAGTCAGAGTATAGCTTAGTTATCATTTCAATAAAAATATTTCATACATGTATTTATCATATTCCTATCACTGAATTACATGGATTTCACAGTGAATAACACCACTAGTGACGATAGATATGATATCATCACTAGTGACGATATACTCGTGGATATAAAGGGGGTTTAATACATTTGCAAAATATGCCGACCCAGGTCAGCCTGCGCAGTTCGCGCAGGCTGACCTGGGTCGAAACATTTTTGATTTTGACCAATTTTCTGCATGTCAAGGGACCAATTTACCTCCAGATCCAGTCGATGGTCAAACTCAATGGATTTTATGGATCCACAACTATGTGATGACTTGCTTGGTATAATGCATCATCGAGATGTATTAAACCCCATTTTAGTCAGAGTATAGCTTAGTTATCATTTCAATAAAAATATTTCATACATGTATTTATCATATTCCTATCACTGAATTACATGGATTTCACAGTGAATAACACCACTAGTGACGATAGATATGATATCATCACTAGTGACGATATACTCGTGGATATAATTTTAGAATGTTTGCCGGAACTACTTTTTTCCTATATTGCTCATGTTGTCCTTCGGACTCGTTTTTTCAACTGGATCACACCCCATTCTAGTGACAGATTTTTTATATCACACACAACCAATTGATTATCCTCTATTTCGCTTTTCCTTCCGCTGCCTCCCTTGTATGACGTGTATGATAGACCGGGAACCTGTCCTTATCACCGACAATATAGTGGTTTTCAAGTCGAGGCCGATAGCGGGAAGCGGATGGTTCCCTTCCGTATTCCTCCGCTACGATGCGAGTCAAACAAGCGGCGTTACCACAGCACAGTCCAATGTACTGTATACCCAAACTGCGAGCCTCTCGGGCGAATTCTTTGATCTCCTGTCGACTGCATAGACAAGCACATAAGTCCAGCGGAAATGCTTGTTTACCTGTAAAAGAATGCATTTTTTTCTTTTTTTATTTCCGTTCAAAACTTATGACCTTTTACTCACGACCTTTTGCCGAGCCCCGTTAGCACAGTTGGTAGAGTACAGGACTTGAGAAAAGATGGTCACTGATTTGGATCCCAAGCTCGGCCAATAATCCTTTCCGTGGATTGATAATAGACAGTGCGACAGCTGATCATTGTTTCAAGGATAGTTACATGTATGTGAGAAAGCAGTCAGTGCATTGGGGAAATATTGTGCAAAGTACTGGTAAGAGAAAATGCCGCCGCGATATAACTGAAACAACGTTGAAAAAGGAGTGAAACACCATAAAAACCATAAAAACAAACAAACAAACGAACAAACAAACAAAAACAAACAAACAGTAGGAGATCTGTCAAAGACAGCGAAGCAAAAGGAAAAATTTAATTTCTTTACTAAACAAACAAAGTTTAGACTTGGTGAAATCCAAAGCATTTGCACTCGACAACTTTAAGGAGGCTGAAATAAAGGAATTAGTCACTGAAATGGTTAGAATTATTGTGGAAAGAGGCGAAAATGCTAGTAATTACCGGCATTTTCTCCTTTTCCTATAATGTTTTAAATAAATCTTTATACTCAAGGTCGTTAAAATCAGGTAAAAAGTTAAAAACAGATAGAGTGTTTATTTACTTATCATTTTTCTGCTTGCGACTTACAATTCGACCAACCGCACAATAATAGATTGTCAGGTCCCTAATAATTTCCATACTTTTAAATGGTATGATTTAAATTTAAATGCATTTTAACACCTTCTCTGTTTACTTTTGACAGTTATTGGAGCTTTAAAGTTGTTTTTCGCCAAATAATGCACATTGTAGCGGACTGTAGATCTAAAGTCAGATTGACTGATCGATTGATTGATTGTTTGCATTGGAGTTTAACGCCGTTTTAACAGCTAAGGTCATATCACGGCGGTCAGTGGACCTACGCATGTGTTTTTTACACTGGTACTGACACAACTTTTTTTCCGAGTCACTGACTACATGCATTAGAGGTGAGAGTCGAAAAAATTGCCAGAAAGAAAGTTTGCCTCAACTGGGTATCGAACTCACAACTACCACATCACTCTAAGATCAGACCGTACGTTCTGTGTTGTCTGATATCGATCTACACTGTCCGTATAAGCAAGAAAGCTTGTCCGCTGAGCAATGTGTGCTGTAAATATACACGTGAGCATGAATTTAGCACCACCCATTTTCATGTTATTTTAAGGTCTTTTTTTAACCCAATGCAGTTGTTGTTCATGGTATAGCATGATACAGAAACCTAAGACTTGGTAATAAATTTGTGTTATTCATGATATAGCATGATACAGAAACCTAAGACTTGGTAATAAATTTGTGTCATTCATGATATAGCATGATATAGAAACCTAAGACTTGGTAATAAATTTGTGTCATTCATGATATAGCATGATATAGAAACCTAAGACTTGGTAATAAATTTGTGTCATTCATGATATAGCATGATATAGAAACCCAATACTTGGTTATAAATTTGTCTCATTCATGATATAGCATGATATAGAAACCTAAGACTTGGTAATAAATTTGTTAACAGAACACTCCAAGGTGTCAATCCATTATCCACCAACACTGCTTCTACTTTTAGTTGTGATTTATTGTAAGAAAGGGACACTGAAAAACGTCAATAAAATGATCGTGTCCGAGACTATGGTGACAGAGACTATGTCAATGATCTTACGTACACAAATTTCTCAAAGAACTGTTCAGTGTTCATGCGTCAGCCAACAGCGATGGTGACATATAGTATCTGACAAGAGTTGGTTTATGAGATAAAATTTTATTAAACAAGTCTAGGGAAAATGTTATTAAGCGAGCCTTTGGCGAGCTTAACAACATTTTTTTCTGGACGAGTTTAATAAAAATTTATCTCAAACGCCAACGAATGCCAGATTCTTTTTATCACATAACGATATTTCATAGATTACAGATCATAAGGTGCAAAACCATCTATAGATGCACACGCGGTAATATCCATAAAACTCATTCACTAGAACCATGGAATACGCACAAAATTGAAGTCAAAAATGACGTCACACATTTGTGATATCAAGCGTGTATAAGATAAGAAAATTCGTTATGGGTATATTAAACTGAAAATAAGGGAGGTTATGTGATAAATCATCTGATGTATCCCCCCCCCCTTGCACTGATGACTGTTGCATAACACTTTCCTCGTGCTGGAAATCAAACGCTTGATTTGCATCATTGGGAATCTTTGCCATTCCTAATGGAGTGTACCTGGGCCAACTCGTGATGAGTTCAGCTCTTTACCAAACGACGAAATTTTAGACCAGTCCAATTTGAAAGCATTTGCAGACAACAAAATGAATTTGATTCAAGAATCGAAATTTTTGGGGAATAGTAGAAGACATTGTGGGAAAAGAAGAAAATGCTGGTTACCAGCATTTTCCTCTTTTCCCACAATGTTTTCAAAAGCTTTCTTTTTCAGGGTCGTTAAAACTCGGGATTGTGTGGCAAAGGGTTAACGGGTGGATCCCATACTTAAACCTGCGCCTCAGATGATAGCGCAAATGCTCAATCGGATTTATATCAGGGCTTCAAGGTAACGTGTCAAACATTATGGGCGTTGCTTAATTAATGTTCATGTGTATATAGGGGTATAAATTAGACCCTGTATACAAACCTGTCCCCGGCACAGTTAGGCCTATAAAACAGGGCTCTTCCGGTGTAGTCCTGTACGTTACCGGCAACGCAGCGATTGGTACCTGCAATATATCAAATTGTCACCTGCATGTGTGTTTAATTATCAATAATAGTAATCATAAGAAGAAGAACATCAACAAGAAGACGACTGATGATGAAGATGATGATGATGGTGGTGGTGGTGATGACGATGATGATTGTATTTCTTCCAGGTATGAAAATCATAGAACGGAAAAATAAGATGAGGAAAAATGTGTCTAGTTCAAGTAAAATATGTACAAATAAAACGCAAGGGGGGGGGGGCTGTGTGCAATTCAATTTTCGACCTTCTGAATATCTAGCTGTGAAATTAATTATTTTTTACACGATTTTTTTTAAATTAGTTTACCATCATTTTAGTCGACTTCTTGCTGCCATCTCCTTACTAATACGGCGCTCGCTGGATCGTTTCGTTTGTTTGTATTGGAGTTCAACGCCATTTTAACACCGTAGGTCATATCATCGCGGTCAGTGACGGACCCTTTTATTTCCTCATACCAGTGCTGACACAACTCCCTTTCCAAAGCCACTGACTACTTTTCTCACACGCATCAGAAGTGAGAGGCTAAAAATCGCCGAAAAGACTGTTCACCGCAATCGAGTATCGAACCCGCAACCTCCAGGTCACGAGTCAGATACACTAACCACTGAGCCACCCCTGGATCGTTTCACTGGAGCTCTGCAAAATTCTTTATGAAAATTGATGACAGTTACTGCAACAGGATTCATTCATTTCTCACCTCTAAACATTGTTCCAGTGATTTTTTTTTATGTCGGATAGGAGCCAGTGGAAAAGATGATTTGCACTTGGAATAATGATCTGCGAAGTTCTTGTGATGGAAAATCTAGAAAAGCATGGACAGGTGCACTAGTCGCCGCAATCTAACCGAACTATTGTTTAAAAGAGCGTTAAGCACCAAACAAACGGGGAAAAAAAATGAAGTAACCTATACCTTACAAGCGGCCTTAATTTTCTTTAATAAGGGCAACATGGTCTCCGGGCCCCGCCCACAATTCAGACCAACCACATCCGCCCCGCCTTGTTCTAGGTCCTTCATTGCTTGTACAATATCTACTCCGTCAGCTGTTTGGTCGTCGGCCAAGGCAAACATCGTTATAACAACTGGGAGGCCTGAAATACAAGAACGGATGAGTGTTGTAATGTCATAATAATTAACTATATTTACGGATCTGTAAACATCTATTTTGTCTAACGACAGGCTGAAATATTAGGAGGAATGGTTCTTTTGAAATGACATGCAAAAAATTGACCTTAAACAAAACGTTTCGACCCAGGTCACCCTTCGCTGACTGCGCAGGCTGACCTGGGTTGATACTTTTTGCAGATGTATTGAGCCTCTTTTTCACAGAGCATGGTTAAGGAGTATATGGGTGTTATTTGCAAGTTTTAGAGCAGTATTTTCACAAAACTGAGTTTAAAACTGTAAAAAAAATCGGGGGTCTTTAAGAAAAAATGCGACTTCGTTCTTGGCCCTTTTTATCGCTTATTATCGCCAGTCCGGCAGAGTTATCATTCTTTGAACACTCTTCTGCATATTTGGTAAGGAAATGAACAAGCCTCGCGAGACGGGGCGATATTATCGGAACCTACACGGTGCCCCACTCGTCACAACTCGGCTACTACATAAAAACTACATGTAACCATTAATTAGACAGTAACGCAGTTTGTGATTGACTAAACTGCATTAAACTGCATTTTTAGCCAAGTTCTATATCTAGAAATTAATTAATTACGCTTTATTCAGAAAGTATCGAAATTCTGGTTGGACAAACCATTTGGTTTAACCAATAAGAAATTTTGTAACGTTTAAATTTACAAAATCCTTAAGATTTGGACTCAGAATGTTGTTAAGAACGACTGGTAAATTCGGACTCGGGAAATTAGATATAAAACATATAAATGAATAAAACAGATCAAACTCCAAGTGTCATTCTGAAAAGAATATTTTAATCCCAACTAGTTTCGGTTATTTCAAACCTTCATCAAGGGACATATATGAAACATATCTGAGCCATGGTATAGGAGAAAGAGTTTAATGCATCTGCATGATGCATAAAACCAAGCATAATATTCATAGAATATAATTTCTTACAACAAAATGAATTATCAGGTAGAATTGTCTTTTGACATGCAGAATATTGACCAATAGTAAAAAGTTTCAACTCAGGTCAGCCTGCGCGGATTGCGCTGACCTGAGTCGATACTTTTTGCAGATGCATTCAACCCTCTTTTAACAAAGCATACTTTTTACAGATGCATTTAAACTTCTTTTCACAAAGTATACTTTTTACAGATGCATTTAAACTTCTTTTCACAAAGTATACTTTTTACAGATGCATTCAACCGTCTTTTCATAAAGTATACTTTTTGCAGATGCATTCAACCGTCTTTTAACAAAGTATACTTTTTGCAGATGCATTCAACCCTCTGTTCACAAAGCATACTTTTTGTAGATGCATTTAAACTTCTTTTCACGAAGTATACTTTTTACAGATGCATTCAACCGTCTTTTCACAAAGTATACTTTTTGCAGATGCATTTAACCTTCTTTTCACAAAGTGTACTTTTTGCGAATGCATTCAACTCTCTTTTCACTAAGTATACTTTTTGCAGATACATTTAACCTTCTTTTCACAAAGTATACTTTTTACAGATACAGTTAACCTTCTTTTCACAAAGTATACTTTTTACAGATACATTTAACCTCCTTTTCACAAAGTATACTTTTTACAGATACATTTAACCGTCTTTTCACAAAGTATACTTTTTACAGATACATTTCACTTTCTTTTCACAAAGTATACTTTTTACAGATACATTTAACCTTCTTTTCACAAAGTATACTTTTTACAGATGCATTTAACCGTCTTTTCACAAAGTATACTTTTTACAGATGTATTAAACATTCTTTTCACAAAGTATACTTTTTACAGATGCATTTAACCTTCTTTTCACAAAGTATACTTTTTACAGATGCATTAAACCTTCTTTTCACAAAGTATACTTTTTGTAGATACATTCAACCCTCTGTTCACAAAGTATACTTTTTGCAGATGAATTAAACCTTCATTCACAAAGTATACATTTTGCAGATGCATTAAACCTTCTTTTCACAAACTATACTTTTTACAGATGCATTACACCTTCTTTTCACAAATTATACTTTTTGCAGATGCATTTTACCCTCTTTTAACAAAGTATACATTTTACAGATGCATTAAACCGTCTTTTCACAAAGTATACATTTTCCAGATGCATTTAACCCTCTTTTCACAAAGTATACATTTTCCAGATGCATTCAACCGTCTTTTCACAAAGTATACTTTTTACAGATGCATTCAATCCATTTTCACAAAGTATACTTTTTGCAGATAAATTCAACCCTCTGTTCACAAAGTATACTTTTTACAGATGCATTCAACCGTCTTTTCACAAAGTATACTCTTTACAGATGCATTAAACCTTCTTTTCATAAAGTATACTTTTTACAGATGCATTAAACCTTCTTTTCACAAAGTATACTTTTTACAGGTGCATTAAACCTTCTTTTCAAAATTATACTTTTTGCAGATGCATTAAACCTTCTTTTCACAAAGTATACTTTTTGCAGATGCATTAAACCTTCTTTTCACAAAGTATCCTTTTTGCAGATGCATTAAACCTTCTTTTCACAAAGTATACTTTTTGCAGATGCATTAAACCTTCTTTTCACAAAGTATACTTTTTACAGATGCATTAAACCTTCTTTTCACAAAGTATACCTTTTGCAGATGCATTAAACCTTCTTTTCACAAAGCATACTTTTTGCAGATGCATTTAATCCTCTGTTCACAAAGTATACTTTTTACAGATGCATTAAATCTTCTTTTCACAAAGCATAATTTTTGCAGATGCATTCAACCCTCTGTTCACAAAGCATACTTTTTGCAGATGCATTCAATCCTCTTTTCACAAAGCATACTTTTTGCAGATAAATTCAACCCTCTGTTCACAAAGTATACTTTTTGCAGATACATTCAACCCTCTGTTCACAAAGTATACTTTTTGCAGATGTATTAAAACTTCTTTCACAAAGTATACTTTTTGCAGATGCATTGAACCCTCTGTTCACAAAGTATACTTTTTGCAGATACATTGAACCCTCTGTTCACAAAGTATACTTTTTGCAGATGCATTGAGCCCTCTGTTCACAAAGTATACTTTTTGCAGATGCATTGAACCCTCTGTTCACAAAGTATACTTTTTGCAGATACATTCAACCCTCTGTTCACAAAGTATACTTTTTGCAGATGTATTAAAACTTCTTTTCACAAAGTATACTTTTTGCAGATGTATTAAACCTTCTTTTCACAAAGTATACTTTTTGCAGATGCATTGAGCTTTTTTCTACAAAGTATACTTTTTGCAGCTGCATTAAGCCCTCTTTTCATAAAGCATGACTCATCTGTAATAATTTGTGCCTGTAGCCCTCCCTTTTGTTCTTACCTTTTCCATATTTCTTGATACACTGAAGAGCAAGCATAGCCTCCCCTAAATCAAAATAAGTTTCACCAACGATGAAATCGGCGCCATGTTCTACTGCTAACTCGATCTGTTCCTAAAAAGGACATCTATAGGATCTGATCTGAGTTGGCGTTTTTGAGATAAAATTTCATTAAACGAGTCTAGGAAAAATGTTATTAAGCGAGTCCTTAGCGAGCTTAATAACATTTTTTTCCTGACGAGTTTAATAGAATTTTATAACAAACGCCAACGAATGTCAGATTCTTTTCATCACATTACGATATTTCACAAATTATAGATCAGAAGATGCAAAACCAGCTATAGATGCACCCGCAGTAATATCCATAAATTCCATTCACTTCTATGAAATACGTACAAAATGTTTTCAAACATGACGTCATACACTTACTATTTACTATTATTATTATTATTATACTGAAAGAAATTTCTCGGGATCTGATTGGATAATAAGCCCCGTACATACAGTGATGTACACTGGCAAAATCCACGTAAAAACAGTTTCCCTTTTGGGAGCCCCGTATACATGACTACACTTTCAACACAACATCCAAAATGGCGGCGTCGACCGATACGAGCCGCCCATATGAAAAACGCACTCAGTAGCCTGCACCATATTATTTCTAATTTCCCTTGATGGTTGTCATTAAAGCGGAAAGAATGGGTTATTTTTCTAAAATAAATGAATATAGTTACATATATTATCGTTTCTTGTCATTCCAAAACAAATACACAGGGTTAAAACGAGTCATCCCTTCGTCAGGTAAGCAAATTGTGAAGTGTCGAAACTCATTCATGGTAACGTTAAAAGGATAAGCTAATGATCGTTTGTGGTAACTAATGGTCGTTTGTGGTAACTAACGGTCGTTTGTGGTAACTAATGGTCGTTTCCTTTTTGACAACAAATCATTAAACTGCTACTTTACTTACCTTAAAGTAAACTCAGAAGGGAAATTCTATGTCGTCAGCTCACTCAACTCGTGACAACATGAAACGGTGAAATTTCGCTGAATGCACATTAGGATGGTAATACTTTGCAGTAAAATAAATTCGTTATGCGGTCAGGTGGCAGGGTACGGTTGGGTTGCAGGGGACTTGGAAACTTGTTCACGGCTGTGATGAATAATGTCGCCACCTCGCCTTCGGCTCTGAGCGACATTATTCACCACAGCCGTGAAGAAGTCTCACCTGATCGTACAACTAATACTGTACCTTAAACATCTGCTCTATGTACACCAGGGCGTCCTTGTCGTTAGGTACATATGCAGAACTGTTACAAATGTTTCCCGCCATCAAACAGCCATGTTTATCCGCAACTTCTCGGGCCATCTTCAGAGCTGCGATATTGATTGCCTCTGTATCTGGTTCCCGGCCTATCAATCGCATTTTCTCACGTTGACCGTAATACTGAAAAATCAAATCATATGTACATGTATATTCTACATTTACTTAAATGCCGGGCTCAAAAAACTGCTACATGTACAAGTGATATCTCGATCGTAAATGTGTGACAAAACTGGAGACTTTTCCAAATTGACAGCATTTACAGACGACTAATCGAATGTGTTTAAAATGATGGAATTAGTGTTTGAAGGGAAGAAAACATTTATGGAAAAGCTTTTATTCAAACCTTCTTTTAGCAGTTTCTTAAATGAGAAATGGTGACGACCCAAGCGAAACAAATTCTAGATAAAAACACTCTAGACATTTAGTGGTGGTAATCAGCAAAATTCCAATTATCTCCCTTGTTAGATAATAAAACTGAGAATAATCGATTTGCACATATTTAACTGGTTGTCCAATTTCGATCTGTGCCAAAGTCTATCGGGAGATACATAGGGTACTAGTATAAGTGCATATGTCCTTTTTTTTTTTTTGTCTTACATTTGTTTCTATCATTGCTTCACACAGAGATGTTGCTATTATGCTGATTTGTAATGTGATTAATATCCAAAAATAATAAACAAAAAAACAATCTATAAACAATTACATGCACCATTGAAGATGCATGAAGTGTATCAAAGTAGCGACTTTGTGAAGTTTGAGGAGATACGTATTTCTTCCTGAGCATGTCTAGATAGTGCAAAAAATATCAAGGATGAAAACCAAGTATTAACTTAATCAGACCTATTGAGTATTGGCGAGAAATCAAGGGAGGTAACTGACTATTGTTTCCCATTGTCTGACTAAAACACGTGGCTTGAGCCGGATTGACAAACGAAAACAGGATGCTGAAAAGGGTGTGACACATGAAACAAAAGCTGTTTACCATCATAATGATAAGAACTGAAGGCACATTTCTGAAAGTTTAAAAAAAAAAAAAACTCACTGTAAATGCAAGGACTACGTCACTTCCGGCATGCACAAACTCTTCATACTTCTGCTTGACCAGCTGAGGGTGTTCCAGTACAACTTCCGGTACAAATGCACCCGAAGACAAATAACCGGATCTTTCGAACTCAAAAATGTACCCTTCCGCGACGACGACTGTTCCGCCATCTTGAAGTCGTTTAAGAAGACCTGCAAGGGGAAAGATGATTATTAGGACACGGTTTTTACAAAGTGAAAAAAGCAAAATGAACCTTGCATACCACACGGAAATCTTCGTGTGTTAAATGTCAAAAAATAATGAACTGCAACTCTAAGAAGAGTTGGGAATGTTAAGTAAGAATTATGTCCCTTGAATAAAAACGAAACAAGTCAAGAACTGAACTGAATTTTTGAAACAGGGTAAATGGACTTGAACAAGTAAGTTAATCGTTACTGTATTCAAAGTGTCTAATAAACTAGATGAATATCCATCCATCCATCCATCCATCCAACCATCCATCCAACCATCAACCAGTCCATCCATCCAACCATCAAACAATCCATCCATCCATCCATCCGTTCGTATCCGACCCTTCTTGCTTCCTTCCTTCCATCCCTCCCTCCTTCCTCACTTCTTTCCTTCCTTCCTTCCGACCATCCACCCATCCATCCATCCACCCACCCATCCACCCATCCATCCATCCATCCATCCGTCCATTCACCCGTCCATCCATTTATCCATCCATCCATCCATACATCCACCAACCATCAACTCGCTAGCGTTAAATTCAAGAATAGGTCTATATTATGTATATACCTTAGCGTCACAATAAAAACGCTCACCTTTTGCAGACATTGTTACAGCGTTCTGTACCACGTGACCAGCTTCAGATGACAGCAGGTATTATCAAATTTCATAAACTAAAATATAACTGTCTTTTTACACGCAGCCACAAACACAACTTTATACAAACCTGCAAATGAGAAATATTACAAACACTGTAGAAAAAGGGAGCAAAATGAAACACAGAATTGGTTTCTTTGCTTTGGCAGCGCAGAGGGAAGTCAAGCGTAAAAAAGAAATGAGTTATGCTCTGTGAAAAGGGGGCTTAATCAATCTGCAAAAAGTATCGACTCAGGTCAGCTTGCACAGTCAGTGCAGGCTTTTCTGCAAGTCAAAGGACTATTCTTCCTCAAGATTTAGTCCTGGCACCTTCTATGCAGTTTGATCTTGATATATGCCCTTCGAAAAACCGATGATTTCATTTACGGCGCAGAATGGTGCCAAATTGAATCCTCATTCGTGGACCTAGGTCTTTTTGCGAGAGTGTCCCAGGGCAGGTCACCTCAGAGTCCTGACCTGGCACTGTCGACACATAATTAGGTAAGCTATCTCCATAGTTAACCCTTATCCCGCTAGATAAAAGAAACGACACTTTCAAACCGATAGCAAAAACCCAAATAATGCTGTTTGAAATGTATCTTTGGAGGAAAGTTATCTCGCTATCGGACAGTATAGATCCAAGATCAGACTGCACGTTCTGTGCAGCCTGATCTTGATCTACACCGTCCGCAAAAGGTCAGTGAGTCGCGCTTTGCAGCTTAAGGCTTAAAGTAATATTGAAAGGTAAATTTTTACACGGCATCCATCTTATCAGGCCAGCCAGCATAGCTCTGGTGGTTCGAACCCCGAGGATGGCCATCTAAAATAACAAATACTTTTTCGGATGAGATGTTAAACCAATGTCCCGTGTGACGGTGCTATACACCAAGCACGTTAAGGAACCATACGTAACTTAGGGCGGGTTTCGTCCTGTATCTTGCACTATTCCTCGTAACAAAACTAACAGCCTTCAGAGGGCCTCGCCAAAAAAAACCGGAAAAATTAATCAATCCATCCAATCAGTTTGTGTCATTACTGCATGCTAACTGGTAACCATGCCAGAATTATAGACTCAGCCATGTTCAGAAAGCATTTGCAGACAACAATTCAAATGCGGCTCAAATTATGGCGATGTGTGTAAGAAATGTTGAAAACGTTGTTGGAAAAGGGGAAAATGCTGGTTAAAAGCATTTTCTCCTTTTCCAAGATTTATTTGTCAGAAAGGAGGCTTCTTCAGTAGAATCGTTAAGAGACGGTAAAATGAGACAGAAAGAGAGACAGAGAGAGAGAGAGAGAGTGAGTGAGAGAGAGAGAGATAGAGCGAGGGAGCGAGGGAGTGAGAGACAGAGGCAAGCAAGGGACAGACAGACAGAGACAGAGAAAGAGGGGGAGCGAGGAATTTAGAGTGAGAGAGAGAGGCAAGGAAGGGACAGAGACAGAGAGACAGAGAGAGAGAGGGAGCGAGGGAGTGAGAGTGAGAGTGAGAGTGAGAGAGAGGACAAGGACAAGGACAAGAAAGGGACAGAGAGAGAGAGAGAGAGGGAGCGAGGGAGTGAGTGTGAGAGAGAGAGGCAGGGAAGGGACAGAGAGGGGGGAGAGAGGGAGAGAGAGAGAGAGAGAGAGAGAGAGAGAGAGAGAGAGAGAGGGGGGGAGAGAGAGGGAGAGAGGGAGTGAGAATGAGAGAGAGAGGCAGGGAAGGGACAGAGAGGGGGAGGGAGAGGGGGAGAGAGAGAGAGAGAGAGAGAGAGACAGGGTAGTCAGGGGGGGGAGGGAGAAAAGACAGACAGACACACAGACACACAGACACACAGAAAGACACACAGACACACAGACAGACACACAGACAGACACACAGAGTTCAAGCTATTATTCATGCATAAATGTAATCATACATAATTCATTCGTTTTATAAATCTTAATATTTACCCTTGTATAACATCCAAAACAGCAGTGCGCAATTTGAGGATATGTATAAAGATTTAAAATTTGCCTGTGCAATAAAAAGAAGAAGAAGATAAAACCTTGAAATATTACTTTACGGATGACAAATGTAGAATAGAAACTCAACTTTTTATCACATCTCTACCTGCAGAAGGAAGTTTTTTCGTCTTGCTGCTGACTGCTTTGAAAACATCGTGAAAAAAGGAAAATTTGCTCGAAACGAGCAATTTCTCCCTTTTCAACAATGTTTTTATACTTGTGTATATTCCTGTATCAAACATGAAATCACGTTGGGTATCCTTTTTTAACAGTTTACCAAACGAAAATATTTCTGAATTATCCGAATTGGAAGCATTTTGCAGACCGCAGATTACATGTAATTTGAGTGACGAGATTTCGCTATGACAGACTAGATAAACATTGTGGGATAAGGAGAAAACGCTGTTTTTCAGCATTGTTTGTCCTTTTCCTAAAATGTTTTCTAAGACCTTCCTTCTTGATGAAATACAGAATTATTCGGTAAATAGCTAAGAGGTACGTTATATAAGTTATGTAACCAAGGTATAAGCCGTACTGTATGAGAAGGGGGCTTATTATTATACTGCAAAGAAATTTCTCGTGATCTGATTGGATAATATGCCCCGAACATATATATCATGTACATTGGCAAAACCAACGTAAAAGCAGTTTCCCTTTCGGGAGCCCCGTATACATGACTACACTATCAACACAACGTCCAAAATGACGGCATCGATCAAGATTAACATCAGGTAGCAGAACACGGTTTTCAGCTAAACTCGTCTCGGTCGACAATAGGCCAAACAGAACTTCATCAAACAAAGGTCTATATAATCAGCTTGAAATTATAAAGAGCACTTAAATGCAACAGCACAATCCTAATTCTTTAGATTTTATCAATAAATCATGTTCAACTTGTGAAATAGTGAAATTAATGATCAATATAGGCAAGTGGCATGGTCGGAAAAAAACTGACAAAATATGCCATTTTAGCCTATATTCCAAAATTCACAAAATGCAAACCCAGGAAGCTAGCCTGAAAATGCCAAGCTAAATTGAAACTCAAAACAACACATAATCTGGGGATGAAATCCAAAATAGCACATTACCATGCCGTTTTTTCGCAATCTTTCGCGCCCTGACCCTACACTTGTTTTCGCGGCTAAAAAAAGCCGCTAGCTCCATGACCCCTCACTTTCGTATTTGGGGTCAAAACTATAGAACAAAGAACGAAAGGTCATGACCTACTGTTTCACAGACAAACCAAACACTTCTTTTCCTTAATCTAACACAATTCATGGGTGTAATAACTACTCTTCTTATCAAAATTGCATTGAAAACCTACCTTTCTCAGTTATATCTAATTTTGACCATGGCCAATTCGAAGCAAACTGTTTACAGGTGCCTCAAGATTATACGCCAAGCTGCACGTTTTAGTACGTATTAGGCCTACCAAGGTTTCAGTGACGTCAGTTCCCAGTTTTCATTGAATTGTGGCACTCAGAAGGGAAATTCTACTTCGTCAGCGTGCTCAATTTTTTAAACCAAAAAACAGGTAAAATTCGCTTAACAAACGTTGGAATGGTAAACTTTGCAGTATAATAAAATCGTTGTACAGTCAGGTGGCAGGGGACTTGGAAACTTGTTCACGGCTGTTATGAATTATGTCGCCACCTCGCCTTCGGCTCGGGGCGACATGATTCACCACAGCCGTGAACAAGTTTCCAAGTCCCCTGCCACCTGACTGTACAACTAATAATGTATCTGCAAAAAGTCCGCGCATGCTGACCTATGTCGAAATGTTTTGTTATTGGTAAATTTTCTCCATGTCGAAGGGCAAATGCATCTCAGGATTCAGTCAGTTGTTATACGAAAATGGATAGTATGAATCCATAATTTAAAGATGCCCGTCTACAGCCGGTGAGCAAAAACGCTGTTAAATTTCAATTTAGAATGGTACAGAAATCAGTCCTTTGTGTAAACATGGATAGATTACTGACATATATGGTGTAATTGAAAAAAAGAAACACGGAGATTTGTATTAGAAACCGAACATTGGTCAGAAGAAAACTGGCTGACGATCGAAGCTGTAAACAATGGCGGTGCGTCACGGAAATTTATCGTTGGTTTCCGCCTAGCGTCGGATACGGTGTAATTTGCATATAGGCCGCGACCTCCGTCTGAAAATCGAGGCTGCAACACAGAAGCCTCCATTTTCCTTTGTTTACCCCATAATACGAAGGGCGAAGGTCAAATATAGTCACGTGACAGAATGCATGATCATCATACGAATCTACCCGAGTGTATAACGGATATATCGGAAATCTGTGATTCAAAAACCGGAAATGACGAGTCTGTTTACATGGAAGGCCGCAACTCAGCGAAATGCATTTTCTATCGACCGTCATCTAAGCAACCTTGTAACCGTCAGGCGCAATATTTGGCATGAAGGTATAAGAATGGCTATAGTTTGATAAAATAAAAACAGAACGAGCTAAAACTGGCTGAAAATGAGTATAAGGGCCTCTTTAAACTTCGCGATGGCATGCTTTGCATCATATATCACAGATATACATTAAAATCCCTTTCTCAAGGCGCATAGCCGGGTGGAAGCCTTGGCTTCAACATAAACCATCAAAGCATCAAACAAACGAAATGCGTTTTCTCAATCGGAAAAAGATACCAAATTATCTCAGTTCCCAAATTGCTTTTGCTAGAAAATAGAAACTAATCACCCTAGCGGAAAATATAGATCAAAGAGCAGTATGCATGTTCTCTACAGTCTGATCTTGATCTACATTATCCGCAAACTGTGGTCTGATACTGATTTACACTGTCCCAAAAACCTTACAAAGTTGTGCTTGGCTCTTTGAAGTGCTAACACCTATTTATGCTTAAGGAAAAAGTCCGAAACGAAAGAAAGAAAGGAAAGAAAGAAAGAAAGAAAGAACGAAAGAATGAAAGAAAGAAAGAATGAAAGAAAGAAAGAGAGAGAGGCAAAGAAAGAAAGACAGAAAGAAAGAAAGAAAGAAAAGGGGAAAGAAAGAAAAAAAGAAAGAAAGAGAGAGAGAGAGAGAGAGAGAGAGAGAGAGAAAGGGAAGGAAGAACGGAAGGAAGGAAGAATGACAGAGAGAGAGAGAGAGAGAGAGAGAAAGAAAGAAAGAAAGAAAAGAAATTTGGGAATAAATCGGGTTTCATCATTACCACATTCCTGGCTACTCACCTGCACATATTATTTCTATTGCAAATGGCATCCCCTCCCCCCAAAAAAAAACAACAAACAAACAACCACAACACGTGGATGTCTATGCCAATATAACTCCAACTCGATAAACATTTTACGGTTTATATCATCGTTTGTCTTTTGAAATAAAGTTTCGAAACCAAGAACCTTGACAAGATGTATAAACATTATCAAGTTTGGTTTATAAATTATCTCGTCACGATACGTGATTTTCAAACTGTATCCCAAACACAAACAACAATATAAACTGATAATGAAAGTTTTTTTCGAGTAAGAGCTATACATGCAGTTGCACATTATGTTATTATTATCTGAGGCATTATTGCAGCAAACGGCTTCCAAAATATCCCTGTATAATTTGGCTACACTATATGAATCAAGCTCTTATTACATACGGAACATTATATTGTAGTAACTTTCCTGGTGCTTGTATTTAATTCGAGCAGCGTGAGAAAAATTGATATCGCACGAGACCGTACGCACACAGTTACACAAAAGTGGTCTTCGATCAAGAGGACAATGTTTTCGTATACCCTTATCGCCAAACCACTGTCAGCATCGATGCTTGGGAATGGACTGACGACCTGACCTCGTCACAGATGAGTCTCATTACTGCTTGGACTACACGGATATGCATGTTCGAGTGTTGAGAAGGCCAGGAGAGGTCTCATGCAGCAAACATCACTGAGCAGGATCGGAATGGGGGCTGCTCTATCATGGTATAGGGCGGGATAAGTTTGGACGGACAAATTGACCCGCTTGTGCTCGATCGAGGCACATTGACTGCCCAGCGGTATCGAGATGAAATTCCTGACACACAGGTAAGGTGATATACTGGTCCTTCTGGCGATGGCTTCATTTTAATGGACGATAATACTCGTCCTCATATGGCCCATGTTGTCCAAGAATAGTGGTAACAGGAGGGTATGTATTTGCCATCCCGTTCCCCCGACTTAAATTCAATTGGACACTTGTAGAATGAGGTACAGATCAGCATCTCAGCCCGTCAGGTCCAGCCACAAAGCATTCAGCAACTTGGTGCTTTCCATATCGAGGAATGGAATCCCATTCCACAAATGGTTATCCAAAACCTAATTTGGGGCATGCAAAGACGATGCCAAGCTGTCATTGATAGCAATCGGTCATATACTCGTTATTAGGCCCATACCAAATTAATCGCTAGCTTTTTTCGCAAATTTCGTTTTTAACAAATTTTGGAAAAACAACCATTTTAGAGAACACCCAGCAAGAAATGAAGATAAAATCAAAAAAGTGCATAACAAATCTAAAATCTTTATATACAATAATAAATAAAGCACAAGGTACATGTTTAGCAAAAAAAAATACTAAATATGTAACTACAACCTAATATATGTGCAACAACTTTCTTCGTGCTTAGCCAACTTTGAGTAGTATATATCCGAAAAAAACAGTTTTTTTTTTCGGCGCGCGGGGGGGGGGGGGGGGTATCATTTCAGCGAAATAACTTGCTTCTTCTCACACTGAGCCACAATAGAGAAATCTAATACCTCTTACATCGTTTATAATTTTTTTTTTCAGATATCTTCATGTTTCCTTCTTTGCCCAAATTCAACCCTTAAAGTGCCTTTCACAACTATAGTTGCCTTTGTATCCTACATATTCAGATCAGACTGCACAAAACATGCAGTCTAATCTTTTATCTACACTGTCCACTTTGCTGTATCACATGAGACAAACGCAACCTTCTAACTGCAATTGTTTGGGCCTTATTTCTATAGTGAAAGTGTCCTTCGACAAGACACGTCAGTGCCCAGCCCAGTTCTAGTGAAACCCAGGATATAAATGAATATGTGAGCAGTCGCCGTGATATGACTGAAATTATGTTGAGAGCGGCTTAAAACAAAATTCAATCAATCAATCGATCGAGACTGCAAATGTCTGTTGAGTGCATTTGGCGTTCTATGGGTCTTAAACTCTTTACCACACAATCCCGAGTTTTAACTACTCTGAGGAAGAAGCCTTTTCGAAACATTGTTGGAAAGGAGAAAATGCCGGTAACCAGTATTTTCTCCTTTTCTCACAATGTTTTTACTATATAAAAGATATATTTCATATTTTGAGTTACATTTTTAGAGATAAATTCCTACAGCCAGGGAGAGAGAGAGAAAAAAATGTAAAAACTTGATAGTGTGTAGGATGATTTAGAATTTAGTTAGCTGTGTGAACAGATAAATCACTGATATATATTTTGTAAGGGATAAATAGACATATCGGAAAGCCTCAGATTTAAAACCGGAAATGTTACAACGGTGATTTCTTTGATGGTCCCAAGAAAAAAAAATGCATTTTTTTATCGGTCGTAATCTATGCAACTTTGCAACCATCAGGGGCAAGATTTGGCATAAAGATTCAGGAATGATCATAAACAGTATCATAAAATAAAGATGAAATGAGTTAAAAACTGACTGCAAAAGTGTAAAGATGTATCTTTAATGTGCCGTCTGCAAATACTCACAAGAATGGTCAGAACTTTTTTCCACGAAATAAGGTTGAAATGGGTTAAAAACTGTTTGAAAACGAGTATAGCTGTATCTTTAATTTGTCGTACTTTCAAATTGGTCAAGGCTAAAAATTTGCTGTTTTGTAGGAAGAAGTTAAATTGGATCTTATTGCTATGGTGGCATATTTCTGCCACGAGATACGAGATAAGTTTCATGATAATTTTCGAAAACTATCTCGATAAATCAAAGTTTCCTGGAAATTTCATCAAGAAAGTGACAAGTTTTCTGAAAAAAAATATAACGATAAACGTTATTATCTAGAAATTTTACATTGATCAGCAAATGTTTTTACGAAAAATTACTCATTCGTGCACGAAGCTTGCATTGGAGATAAAATTATAGTGATAGCTCTACCCGTTTCTCGATATCTATAAATAGAAAATTCACCATTTGGTTGACCTCGGTAATTTTTGACTTTACAAGATGGCAGTGAGTTAAAATTCGAATTATTCCTACAATTGTAGCTTAATTGGTAAATTTTGACAACACATGAAACGAAATGAAGTCTTGTTAAACACAAAGACGTCTCGAGATGCCTCTTACGAACAACTTAAAAATCATCTTGGGAATAGGGGAATTCATAAGGTTGGAGACAAAGATATTCCGAAACCGTATCTAATTATAGATACCGTCGATATCAGTTGTGAGCACGAATGAAAAAAAAACGTGATAAGAGTGAGAATTATCGCGATGTTTTTATCGTGAAACTTTTTATTATCTAGATAATATTTCAAGAAGAGTCTGTTGTATCGCAATAAGTACCCCGTATGTCCTGGAAGAAATATGCCAACATAAATTACGGGCTTGCAGAGTTATGTAAGACTTGTCCAGACGCAATGGAATTACAAAAACGAGCGTCCTTTACAGCGCTATCGTCTCTAAGTAGGCCGGAACCCTACCTTATCTAAAACCCTTTACCATACAATTCCGACTTTTATCGACCCTGAGGAGGAAGCCTTTTAAAAACATTGTAGGAAAAGAAGAAAATGCTGGTAACCAGCATTTTCTTCTTTCCCCATAATGTTTTCTACCATATCAAAGACAAATTCTATCATTTGAGTCATACCTAAATTGACGTCTGCAAATGTTTTCGGTTTGGACCAGTCTAACATTTTGACGTTTAGTATTATATTTATAATCGTTAACAAGCATGCCCCACAGTGCTTGATCTCTCAAGATATGGTAGACCTGAAGGTCGGATAGCTACGTCATTTAAAGTTGAAATTTATCTAGAGCTCCGTTCAATCGCCATCTGCGACTTGGATTTTGTGGAAACAGCGAGGTTAGCTTTTTAACTATTTTTGTCTCTTGGCTTGGTAAAGCAAAATTCTCGTCATTGCATCAGATAAAACTTTGTAGCTGTTTTGAAATAAGTAAAAGTTTTAGGGACACATTTCAACTTAGTATATATTTAAGGACATATGCCATATGCCACAGCTTTTTTCCTATGGACATTTTTTTTTTTTCGTTCAAATGATAATATAATGTATGCGGATTAAAGGAATGTAAAGGAAATCATTTATTTCATGCTTTCCGGTAGGTTATCGAGAAATATCGGTGAAATATTAATCGATATTTCATGGTTACGACCAGTGAAAATACCGATTTTTATATTCTAACTCTTCAATTGAAGGCGGAAACAGTTGTTCCCGCGAACTAGTTACCTAGATAAAATGCGCTTTCTTCCCAACCAGATGGAAATATGACGTAATTTACCTTACAGTTCTCACGCTTGACGTAATATTGTAATGCGTCGCTATGCGGAGGGGGTACGCCACGGGGAATAACCGTAGAGAACTGTACTGGATTTTGATTAAGTTCCCCCCAGAAAGGGTTAAAAGCATGAAATTAATAGAATATTTGTTTTATTCGGTGATAGATCGAAATATATTTCATCTCGTGAACACCATCGGTAATATTTTCATTCGTGGCTGCACAACTCGTGAAAATATTACCGATGATGTTCACGAGATGACATAAATATCGATCTTTCACCGTAAAAAACAAATATCCTCTATATGTTACAGAGCAAAATATGAAGATATAGTTCTTTAAAGGAGATAACTCTTGTCAAATTTGAAAAAAAGGCTGTAGTTTAAAACCGAAAACAAGGTTCTTAAAGTAACAAAATAGTACTGCTAAAATACATGATTTTTCTGAGAAATGTGATTTTTGCCAATAGTAAAAACGATTGTTTAAAATAATTAAGGCTCTACACAGATCACAGTAGCAATTACAAATGTTCTAGATACCGTGTCAAACAAAACTTATTTTCAGTTCAGATGACAGATTGTTTTTTTTTTTTTTCACAGAAATAGTAGGCCTATCATTCTAATATCTTATGATAAAAAATGGCATATAAGGCGGTAAAGTTTCAAAAGATCCGAGCATTTTTATAGTTATTGACAAAATATTAAGGTCTACGTCCACTAACTTTCATATTAAAAGACGAAAGCTCCCGAATTTGACCAAATAGCCTATACGAAAACGTCGAAGTTAAACGATATTTACCGGTGAGTTAGTGAGCCTACGGCCCTCTAACTCTCATATTAAAGATGGAAGCTGCCGAGATTGGTTGAATTGCCTTTACGAAAACGTCGATGTTTACCGATGAGTTAGGGGCCGTAGACCTTAACAAGCAGCACTTGAGAAAGGGATTCGCTGGTTGAAATCCCCAGCTCGACCAATTTCTTACCTAGGATTAATGATATTCATTACCAAAGGATTCATTCCTCTTTCGCCACTGATCGTTATTTTGACAACTGTTATGTGGAAAAGCAGCCAGCGACATGAGAAGAATGTTGTGAGAAGTACAGGTCACAAAAACTCCGGTAGAAGCATGTTTAAGTGCACTGGCTGCTGCAATATAACTAAGATCATTTTGAGAAGGGCGTTAAACACCATTCAACTAATCAATACTCCTACATGTATATTAGTATTATCCGTATAGAAAGTAGTCCTAGACAACAAATTAAATGTGACTGAAATAATTAAATTTCTCTATGAAAGGATAGAGGAAATTTTGGAAAAAAAGAGAAAATTCAGGTGACCAGCATTTTCTCATTTTCCACAAAGTTTTCAAAACCCTTCTTTGTCAGTGTTGTTTAAACTTTGCACAGTCTACGGTGTGGTAAAGAGAAAATTTTATCACTTGCACAGAAATACTTTGAACATACTGTATTTTTCAAACTGAACCCGGAAATTTGCTTCATAGAGTGATACAGACCTAACTACTTTCATCTGAAACATTGACATGATGCCAAAATACAGATCCTGTTAGTATTTCTATTATTAGAGTTCTGAAGAAAGATGGTTTTCAAAAGTTACTTCCTTTGATAGATAATAGGATATAGTAATTTTCAAGGTTACGTCCCTTAATTATAGATCCTCCATAGATAGTTTTTCAACGTGAAATGTTGAGAGAGGAAAATAAAAGAAAATCGATGAAAATTTCTTTGAATTTTTGTCATCTACGGCCCAATTAGCCTGGCGATTTTCAAATAAAACATCGAGGTGTTGTTGTATCCTGTCCTTGTCTGCGTCTTCTACATTATCGTGCAATAACTTTGACACTTGATAATATCTCTATTAGATTTGAAGATACTTACTTAAAACTTGGATTAGTTTTTCGCTATCAAAAGGGGAACCCATAGAACAAGGGCAAATAACCATCAATATATTTTTGACACAATTATGCCCATTTTTTAACTTAGAACTTTCACTAAAAGCAACTGCAGCCGGGCATTTGCACCTAAATGTGGTGCTCATTTTTAACCATTACAGTGCCAAATAAAAGAATTAAAATTCTTGCCAGGAAAAAAGAAGTCAAATAAATATCTTCAATCCAATTATCACATGATTCTATGTTTTAATGAATGGAGGTTTTTGGAAAAGAGCCATGTTCTGGCAAAAGGGTGCTCCTTCTTCATGCATGGTACCAAGCAAGTTGTCACATAATTATGGATCCATTGTTATATAAATGGGATATACATGTAACCTGTTTTCGTTGTCACTCTGTCTACGGAGTATTCTAGAAACATAAAGAACATTCATTGGTTTTTCATTGTAGTTATTTTTAGAAACAGGATTGTTAGTAAACAGGTTGTTTACCAATCCATGTCTATAAATAGCTTGTCATCTTTCTGGAAAAGACTTATCTAGAATTTTCCAAGCTGATATAAATAGGAGTGACTTACTTGGTAGATTTGGATTTTGAAGTTAGACTTGCGGCTTTGAGGATACAGAATTAGTGAAAAGTATTGGATTTAACTTGGGATATAGAACTGTAAGTTTGAATTGCTTAATTTTTAAACAGGTTGCACATATCTATTTGCAAGTTAAAACTATTGTTAATTTAGGTTTTAGGAACCAGAAATTCCATACTTTTTGAAGTCTAAACATAATTCTTAATTTTGAGGGACTTATTCTATTTCTTGTTCTAAGATTAAGAATTGTCAAAATTTCATTCAAACTTAACCCTTGTTGTACTATTTTGTCTTTGTTCATTAATAAATATTGTTAATTGTTAAAGGCTTGTTGCTGGTTTTCTTTCTTGTTACGCTTGTCTCGTAACACCATAATATCCATTTTGTCTGACAATGGACTCGGTAAATACCTCAGTTAACAGACTTAAGTCCATTATCTAGCTGAGTTGAGTCTAAGAAGTTGCAACTACTCAAGATTTGAGAAAGCTTAGTACTAAGTCTGTTACACTTACTAAATCTGATTACCAGCATTTTTGTCCTTTCTCACAAAGTATCAGATGCCTTATTTACTTAAATTGAGAGTTTTGTTTAGTAAAGGTTTATCTGTAACACCAAGTGACAAATTCTTAGACTTGTCCGACTTGAGAGCATATCAAGACGACATTTTAATATAGGTCAAAGTAAAGTTTTGTCTTTGAAAAGAGCTTTTTTTCTTTTCCAGCAATGTTTTCAAAAGCCCCTTTTCTCAGGATGGTAAAACTCGGGGTTGTGTGGTAAAGCTTAGCCTGGGTTCCAGTCCGTTCATTTTTGACTTTTCCATCATTCGGACGTTACTTTGTCAAAAATGAAGTCTTACGAACAAAGTCCGTAATAAAGAAATAAATGAACAAATGCATAGCAGAAAAACAGGGACCGGTTAGGATTCGAACCTAGAACGCCCGGACAAAAGGCCAACACCATAACCACTGAGCTAAAGAGAATTCTCCCTAACGAAGTTGTTAGGTATTGATTTCATACGGGATGAAGCTATGCAGTAAGGAAGGAGTGATCTCCCGTAACACACCCCCTCTTAAATGTCATCATGTTGATAACAGGAAGCCTTATAAGGCAGTAAGTCTATTGTTTAGACAACAAATGGCTCAATGGCCAATCCCGAACGAGCCCCCACCTCCCCCCCATCTTACTAACAAAGTCTGTAAAAAAGAAACAAATGAACAAATGCATAACAGAAATACAGGGACCGGGCAGGATTCGAACCAAGAACGCCCGGACGAAAGGCCAACACCATAACCACTGAGCTAAAGAGAATTCTCCCTGACGAAGTTGTTAGGTATTGATTTTATACGGGATGAAGCTATGCAGTAAGGAAGGAGTGAGCTCCCGTAAGAGAAGGTAATAATAACAAAAGCAATACACAGATACATGTAGCTGTCCAAGATCAATATGCAAACCGTTATTCTGAGGAGAGCGATACGGTGTAAATTAAGCAAAAATCATTTTCACCTGGACCCAGGCTAGGTAAAACTAGGAAAGCTGTCTTTACTTTTTTTTTTTTTTTTTCTTTTTTTTAATGATTCTTAACTTTTTTTTCAGATTTCTTCCTGGCGTGTGCCTTGCTCTTACAGTGTTGTCATGAGTCTCGTGGAAACATACTTTCAGATTTTAATAAGACTGTTTTCCCAGGAGGCATTAAGGTCTCTTTAAAAAAGTCGCAAATAGTTTTTCTGGCCCTACGTTTACACCATGTTTCCGGCAGCCAAGGCAGCCTCGTTTCTGACAACCGTGGACAAAACGGGATTGACGTAATACAACGCAAAGGAACGGGACAAGCAAACTTAGTCGCATCAGAATTTACAAGCTCGCAACAAGCCTTTTACAGTCTTCTAGGTTTCTCATCAGCACCGGAACTGCCTTGGCAAATTTTTTGACGGTCAAAAAATCTGTCATGGCAACTCCGGCGATCACTGTCTGACAACTGTTTTTTTTGTTTTTTTTTCTCTCTCTCTGCTTTGTACTACGTCAATCCCGTTGTTCGGTCAAACGTTTTATCAAACGACAAAATTTCAGACTTCACCAAATTGAGAGCATACGCAGACAACAGCTCAAATCAAGTGTTGCTAAAATGATGATTTCTGTCTCTAGTAGGGGAGAAAACATTGTGGAAAAAAGAGAAAATGCTGGCAACAAGCATTTTTTTTTTTTCACAATGTTTTCAGAAATCTTTTCTTCCAGGATCGTTAAAAGTCGGAGTTATGTGGTTAAAGGTTAATTGATTGATTGATGAATGGTGTCTTACGCCACTTGTGATATTATTTCAGCCATATCTCGGCGACAGCTCACATATTCATGTTTTCCTGGGTTTTACAAGAACTAGGACAGGGCTCTGAAGTGTCTTACCCAAAGACACTCCTATGAAAAACCCAGTGAATCCGGTGGGGCTCGAACGAGTTTCACACTTTACCACTAAGGCATGCAGGACCCTGGTTAAGGTTTGAGAGTTATAGATTCTTACGAACAAAGTCCTTAACAAAGAAACAAATGAACAAATGCATGGCAGAAATACAGGGACCGGGCAGGATTCGAACCTAGAACGCCCGGACGAAAGGCCAACACCATAACCACTGAGCTAAAGAGAATTCTCTCTAATGCAGTTGTGAGATATTGTATTTAGATTGGGATGAAGCCATGCATGAAGGAGCTGTCTCCCACAACACATCCCCTCTTAAAGTCATCATTTATTGATGACTCAAAGCCTTATTTTAGGCAGAAAGTCCGTTTTGGACAACCAATGGGATTAATGGCTCAATGGCCAATCCCGGACGAGCCCGAATCTTACGAACAAAGTCCGTAACAAAGAAACAAATGAACAAATGCATAGCAGAAAAACAGGGACCGGGTAGGATTCGAACCTAGAACGCCCGGACGAAAGGCCAACACCATAACCACTGAGCTAAAGAGAATTCTCCCTAACGCAGTTGTTAGGTCTTGTATTTAGATTGGGATGAAGCCATGCATGAAGGAGCGGTGTCCCGCAACAAGATGTGGGCAATGAGTCTTGGTTTTCCAGTATTTTGTAAATACAAATTTCAGTTGAGGCAGTAGCACCTACATTCCTAGTACCCATAGCAAGCACAACACCTGTATCTGTGGATGAAAACTCTGCCCGTGGTGTATCTATCCTAACTGTTAAAGGCCAAGATGGAGACGGTGATAACCTGACATATTCTATTTTGACACAAAGCCCAATATCACCTCCATTTGCATTATACATTAAGATGGGGCTTTTTGTGACGCCCAATGGTCTTGATGCTGAAACAACCCAGAGTTTTATTTTTACTTTTGGGTAATTTTATTTTCTTTTTTTTTTTTTTCTGTTTAAAGAAACAATAGCTGCTAAAAGTAATAAGAGCAGATGTATAAATGCAGTTAAATTTTAATCATACTATTTATAGTTATGTTGTACTAGTAAAAGAAACTCTAGCCGAGCATCGATAGGCACCTTTTCAAACTGCATTTAATTAGTCGACGTTTACAAATGCTTAAAAATGGACAAGTCTTAAATGTTGCCTTCTGGTAAAAGGGTTAGCCTTTTACTACACAACCCCGACTTTTAACGACCCTGATAGAGAATGCTTTTGAAAACGTTGTGGGAAAAGAGGACATCCAGATCTTTTCCCACCATATTTCCTAACTTTTCAAAGATAAATTTCAATTTTTGAGTCACATTTATTTTGTTGTCTGCGAAAGCGTTCGATTTGGATGAGTGTAAAATTCTGTCATTTGGTAAAGGGTTGAACAAGCAGGGGAAAGGAAAATATGGTTGGGACATGGATGTGAACTTTAAGACTGTTCATTGGCCTACAAATTCGTCGAGAGTACTGGTGTAGTATCCAGGAAGCAGAATCCAGAATGATTAGCGTAAGATGCAAAAACATGTTTCTCAATCGATGTAAAATAAATATTTAAACTAAAGGACAATCAGATGCTTATGAATCATTGATAGTTCTAATAGGCTGATAAGCCAGTGTGTAAATCGGATGTGATTTGTTTGTTAATATTAGATCTAGCAATCATGTATAAAAGACAATTTTATATACAAATATGCAGTAAAAAAAAGTGTTAGTTTAATCTATGGCAAAATTTTCCTAGGGACCAAATTGAAAGATGACGAATTAAGTGTTGCTATAATGACGATTTCTGCTTTGAATAGGGTTGAAAACAAATTGGGTGAATTTTTCCATCAAGGTTTCAAAAGCCTTTTTCTTAGGTTCGTAAAAACTATGCATTGTGTGGTAGAGGATAAAATTCTTATTCAACACTGAAAGTAGGGTTAGGGTTAGGGTTTAGGGTTAGGGTCTTGAATGGGGTTAAAACATTGTGGTTAAAGGAGAAAATGCTGGTTACCAACATTTTCTCCTTTTTCCACACAATGTTTTCAAAAGCCCTCTTCCGTACAGGGTCGTTAAAAACTCTAGATTGTGTGATAAAGGTTAGGTCATTCAACACTGAAAGTACGGTTAGGGTTAGGCTTTTGAATAGGGTCGAAAACATCATGGGTAAAGGAGAAAATGCTGATTACCAGCATTTTCTCCTTTTCCCACAATGTTTTCAAAATCCTTCTTCCGTACAGGGTCGTTTACACTCTGAATTGTGTTGTAAAGGGTTAAATTCTTATTCAACACTGAAAGTAGGGTTAGTGTTAGAGGTTAGGTTTAGGGTCTTGAATAGGGCTGAAAACGTATTTTCCACAATGTTTTTAAAAGCCCTCTTCCGTACATGTCGTTAAAATTCGGGATTGTGTGGTATATGGTTAGATATAAATTGTTGTTCAACACCGATAATACAGTCAAAACGTAGTCACTCTTGTTTTGCAGCGTGTCCGACGGGACAACAACTGTAGACAGTGTCATATTTACTGTAAACATCAATGACCTAAATGATAATGCTCCACAGTTTGTAGGAACACCATACACAGCCTCATTGCTGGATTCAGTAGGTGATGGTGAGTCCTCTTTCATAATGTATTTTGTCAAATTATTATGATTATCATTGAGTTTTATTTTCATATCTAAATGATAATATATCACTATTTGTGGGAGCACTATATTCTGTCTGATTGCTGGATTACGTAGGTGATGATGGGTATTACAGTGTTTTTTTTTTTTGTTTTTTTTTTCTGTTTTATGGCAAAGGGCGATGGGAGCTATAATTTCTAAATCTGGGCAATATGCATGCATTTAGGGTAAAGTAGCATAGAATTATCCCCGGGTGATGACTTCTTTGTTGGTAGTAGTCAGTACCGGAGGAAAAAAGATCCCCTTGTGAGTCACCACGCTTGCTACAACTCGGCCAATTCCATAACTATGTCTAATACCAAAGACATTTCCATGTGCCGTCAGTCACATTGCGTTGCCAATGTATGGCGTCCATGTAAGTCGATTAGCAACGACATCAACACGTTATGTGAAGTTAGTTATATCTATCAGTCTATCAGAGAAAACTGCCAAAGAATTGATAGACCATGTTAACAAATGAAGTACAAACTGTTTTTAATGGAAATATGGGTAGGGGGAAGGCTGTTACTTTCTAGACGAAAAATGTCTGCCAGGTTTTTTTTGGTGCTCTATGGGTTAAAATCAAAGAGAAAGGAGAGAAGAGATTTTTATCACATAACCTCCCTTGCTTTCAGTGTAATATACCCCTTGCGAATTTTCTTATCTTATACACGTTTGATATCACAAGTGTCTGATGTCATTTTCGACGTCATTTTATGTGTATTTCATAGAAGTGAATGGGTTTTATGGATATTACCTCGGGTGCATCTACAGATGGTTTTACATTTTCTGATCTATAATTTGTGAATACCGTTAAGTGATAAAAAGAATCTGACATTTGTTGGTGTTTGAGATAAACTTTTATCAAACTCATCTAGACAAAATCTTATAAAGTTCGCTAAAGGTTGGCTTGATAACATTTTCCTAGATTTGTTTAACAAGAATTTATCTCAAACGTGAAGTCATATGATGTACAAACCTGTCAAAGAAAAAAATAGGCTTTATACAAATTTCAGTACACATGCACATGTAGGCCATGGTAATGTCATGAATTCGCCATGCAAACTAGAGTACGGGAAACTCCCTCCCTCTCTCCCTCTCTCTCTCTCTCTCTCTCTCACGCAACCCACAATCGACCCTACAAAAAAAAAAAAAAAAAAAGAGAGAGAGATCCTATTCCAACAACTGTTACAGTGTTCCAACTCACATTTTTTCTTTTCTTTCTTCTTTTTTGTGTGTGGAGTGCATGCACTCCTTGGTGTACATGTTCGGGAGTGCAAGAGAAAGTCTAGGAATACACTTAATGATTACAATTTTAGAGCTTCTGTGGAGGAAAATAAGGGTCTACTGCATTGAAAAATTGTTTTGACGAGTCTCACTCTGCAGTCATATGCTCTTGAAAACAGTATGGTTAATTTGTCAACTCGTTTGATAAAAAATGATAATACATAAACATTCATGTAAGATCCTCTATGTTTTATATACCTTTTGAATATTCACAGGTACACATGTTGTCACTGTATCAGCTACAGATGCTGACGTAACTCCCACTACCATTGGTTACAGCATTACAGGTAAGTGGCAATAGTCGTGCGGAATCAATATTTCCTGGCTTGTCCTACCTGTCTGGTAAAGTTGATTTTAAAGGAGATTTTAAGGTTTACATGCTGAAGAGTATTATTCCTCGTAAAAAACAGTTGAATCAAAGAAATCAATTATAAATGAGTCATGCTTTGAAAAAAGGGAACTTTATACATCTCGGTAATGCATAATGCAAGTCATCACATAATTATGGATCCATAAGATTCATTTTGTGTAATAACCAGTTGAATCCTGAGGTAGAATGGTCCATGGACATGTGAAACATTTACCAAATCTACCAAGAGCAAAAAGTTTCGATCCAGGCCTGCAAATATCCCGTGTTAGAATGATCCTTACAAATGTGAAAATTTTATCAAATTTACCACAGGCAAAAAGTATCGACCTAGCTTAACCTGCGCCGACTGCGCAGGCTGAGCTGGGTCGATACTTTTGCAGATGCACTAAACACTACTTTCATACTGCGTCAGTCAAATTTTGGCAACTTGTAAAGAATGATGGATGTTTACCAATACTTAGCAAAAGATATAAATTGTCATGGCCTATTTTCAAAAATTATGACAATATCTATGAGTAATTTCAACAAATTGTTACTCCACTTGATTTCTATAAAAATTTTAGAGATTTCAAGGTAAAATTATTTGATAAACACGTGGTTTGACTTTTCAGTGTTGTTTGAGCAAGTGCTGAGAAATCATATATCATAAGTTTTATAAATTGTATTTATTTATCTAACTAACATGCACATGCTGTGAATGTTGTTCCGAAATGAATAGAATTTATAGATGTAGTAGTTAAAGTGAATAAGTCGAAAGTTTGGATAAAGAAAATAAGTGGAAACAAATTTTGAATTAAAAAACGATCATTTGGTTACTGTTTCAATCTTTTATTTTTTTGGCTTGGTATTTGTATTTGGATTGTTTGGTAAAGTGTTAAAGAAGAGTTATTTATAATCTTGCACTATGAAAAACTAAAGTCATATAACTGAAAAGTCTTTTTCAGCCGGGTACACTGGCAATACATTTGCAATTGATGGGAATGGACGGATAACCAAACCCTAACCCAAACCCTGACCCTAACCCAACCCTAACCCTAACGTCTTAAAGAAGAATTAAAAGCTTGCATTATAAAGAACTAAAGCCATATGACTCAGTTGTCTTTTTCAGCTGGAAACACTGGCAATACATTTGCAATTGATGCTATGAATGGACAGATAACAGTCGCAATAAGTGCTAACCTAAATGGAGCATCAACCTTTAATTTAGCTGTGCAGGTTAGAACCTTAATTTATGATTTTTAACGTGGCTGTTTTCAAGAAAATGTCGAGGTATCGGTGTAGCTCTGGCGTTGTTGTAGTCTGCGTTGTGCCTAAACTTTGACATTTTCACATCTCTCTCGTTACTACTACGATATTTACCTCAAAATTTTGAGCTAGTAATGAATTAAAAATGGCTCAAATTATGTAAAACCAAAAATGTTGGGGTCATGGAGTTTTGCATATTAATAAATATCGTGATGAAATCTGCAAGTGTAGATTTAAGCTACATTAAGGTATATTTTACCTAGACAACAGGTGATGTGGGAGCGATTTCATCAAAGTCAACCAGAATGCCAGTCTAGTGGCGGTTAATGTTGCCAATTAAACTTGTTACATCAAAGTAAATTGGTGTGTATTTCACATGCAAGATGGTCTGTTGCAGTTTTCATTGAAATTAAAACACTCGTAAGGTCAAAATTTTGCAATTCGTGTAATTTTAGACCCGTGATAATATCCGCTATTACAATAATGGGCTTTGTTAAGAAAGGATAATCTACCAATTACGGTGCATTGAAAAACTGTTTTCCTCAACATGAAAAAAACTACAGGTTAATTTTTGCGAAGGATTTTCATGTATTATATTTTGTAACTTTAACGATCTTTTTGTTGGGAATATTTAAGAGTGGGTCAATGAAATGAGCGGGCTGTTCTGGGAAGAGAGGGTTTGTAAATCTCCATCATGCATCACACGAAGCAAGTCGTCATCAAATCATGGATCTACGGAATCCTTTTCGTCTGACTAATGGACCAAATCAATAGGTAGACTGGTCGTTTGACATGCAGAAAATACACCAGGCTGACCTGGGTTGATACTTTTTGCAAGTACGTATGTAAGTTAAGCCATCGTTTCACACAGCATGGCTGGTATTGATTGCTTTGAGATTGGTAATTTTTTTTTGTTGTTGTTGTTCTGTTTTAAGGCATCTTACGGTATATTCACAGAAACTACAACTGTAACAGTAACAGTGAGTGGTAAGTATGGACATTTTTTTTTATCTCCCGCCGAAAAGGCGGCGGGGGATATGGTAATAGTCGCAGTCCGTCCGCCCGTCCTTTCGCCCTTCTGTCTATCCATCTGTCCGTCCTCCTGCCCTGCTTTCTTGTCCGGAGCATAACTCAAACACTATAAGAGGTGTAAACATGAAACTTCACAGGTGGATACATCTCATCAAGGAGAAGTGCTGTGTACAAGAAACATAACTCTTGTTTACATAATTTAGGAGTTATTGCCCTTTGTTATTTTTTTTCTTACTTGAATTTTGTCCAGAGTATAACTTCAAAAGCACATGAGATATATACATGAAACTTCACAGGTTGATAGATGACATTCAGGAAAAGTTTGCAGTGTACATGAACAGTAACTCTTGATTGTACAGTTAGGAGTTATTGCCCTTTTTAACCCTTATCCTGCTCAATAAGTTAATTAAATCCCTAATCCAATGGTAAAGACTCAAATGTTGCTATTCCAAAACTTATTTTGGGGGAAAAATATCTCCTTATCAGACAGTGTCAAGATCAGCCTGTACGTTCTTTGCAGTCTGATCTTGATCTACACTATCCACGAAAGGTCAGTAAGTCGCATTCAGCAACCAATAAGTTAATTCTTTACTGTACGCCAAAATTTTAGGCTGGCCTAAATTGGAAGCATTTGCATGTGACACATGAAATATTACAAAAAATATGAAATTTGTTTTTAATAACCCTGAGGAAGAGGCCTTCTGAAAACATGGTTGGAAGAGGAGAAAATGCTGATAAATTACATTATGTGAGGTCACATTTAACCTTTTACCATACAATCCCGACTTTTAACGTCTCCAGGACAGAAAGCTGCTGATAATATCGTGAGAAAAGAGAGCATGCTGGTTACCACTGTAATGTTTTTTTTAAAGTCATTATCCTCAGGGTTGTGTGGTAAATTGTTTACTTTAGTGTATCTGTTTTTATCCTTTTACCACATCATTGGAAAATTATTGTGAGAATTTTGGGAAGTTTGGGGCCAAAACGGTGCCCCAAATAAGATTACATAATTCATTTATACAGGTTGATTTTTTTTTACTATCGTCACGTGGCAAGAGGACGCAGGGTGTCGATAGCTCTCATAAAAAAATTATCAATTTCTGAAGTATATTTTTATATTGCTGCGTACAACTGCGTCAAACCGGTTGACTTTTGATCCGGTAAGGTTCCGAGAGAGTTTGAGATGATAAATATGGGCAAGAAGTCGAATAAGAGCAATTCAAGTCAGAACCAAGCTGAGGTACATTTATGCCACGTAAACAAAGAAAATAGGGGACAAGATGGACAAGATGGACAACAGGATTCGGTGAGAGGCCTCTCGGGTGTAAACCCTCTCAAAAGGCAACGACACTCAATAGGTGGGACGTATACCCCCTCAACGCCCTCCACCCCCATCAAATCTAGCCATAAACATACATTGAGCCCCCTTGTCAACAAAATTGACTTTGTCAAGATGAGTGTTGACGAGAAACTAGTTACTATTTTCGATATGCTCTCTATTGCAAATAGTTTATCTCATAGAACTCTTCACCTTGAAAATAGAATGGAAAATGTTGAGAGCGAGAACACTGAGACAAAAGGTCGTATACAAACACTAGAGTATCGTAGTATTGATACAGAAGCCTGAGCAAGGCGACTAAATCTTATCTTTCGAGAGATTAAAGAGTCGGATGCAAATGAAAATTGTGAACTTCTGGTAAAGCAGTTTCTCCGCGACGAACTGCTGATGGAGGATGCGAACTCTATAAACATACAAAGAGGTCATCGCTTAGGTACCTCATCTAGACCCTCCTCACATGACCCACATAAGTGTAAGCCAATTATAGTCTGTTTCGTACTAGAGAATGACTTGAACGATATTATGAGCAATGCGCATAGATTGAAGGTGAAACCACAAAGCATCAGTAGAGATTATCCTCGTGAAATTGTACAGGCCCGATCTCGTCTCTGGAGCAGATATAAGTCTGAAAGACAAAACAACCCACCGAAATCAGTGCTTATTGCATATCCTGTAAAATTAATCGTCAGAGGAAAGGTCGTCCAGAACGAATTTCCTGACTGGAACAAAGTACTAAGAGTACCACGCGCTCCATCACCCTGTTATAATAATGAAACGATAGTGGATTCCCCAAGCCAAGCCAATGGAGATACCTCTGATTCGGAAGGAAACCATTCAGTGTCTTTTGTGAGCCATTTGGCCGAATCAGATCCGCAACCGGAAACTACACACACAAGGCAGCTCAACCAAAGTACTGATGTCAACAATGTACCAGCCCGCAGTACCTAGGATGTCGGGGGAGACACTTTTTGTATCTCAAAAGCAAAAACTAGCAAAAAAAGTAATCAAAATAATGTACTCAATCAACAAAAACTTTCCATAGGATCCATAAACGTTTGTGGCCTAAAACGACGAGCAAAGGAGGAGTGCCCTTTTTTGGGCTAGGATAGATTTTTTCTAAAATTTGCTGATTTAAACTTTTATGTATTGGCTTTCATTTGGTGAAGTATTAAGATGCAGCGGCCATGTCTTCTATGCTATATGCTTGAGAAAAGTGGGTGGGGTAATTTGATATTATATCAGCTTGTAAGACTAAATTGCAAATATCTTCCATTTGAAGCTGCAGTCAGTATTCATTCATTCCATATAGGTACTTACCCTATAAGAGGGTGTTAATGATGCAAACAATTTAAATCATCATTCTCTAGCAATGTAGTTATAATCACATTTAGTTGTACCTAACTTTTGCTTATTTTGTCATCTCCAACTTTGCGAAAAACCACAACATAGTTTTATTGTTTTATGGAAAAACTACAATATGTTGATATTACATACTAGACATAGTAGACATTCTAAAATTATGAGGAATTTGCTCTGCTACAAACGACACTGGAGTTATCTGCCCTTGAAAAAGTAAAAAATGCTAATTTTCTCATGTTCTAAAACTAAGCATATTTCCAATATATTTTAGAGGACTAAACTCACTCAAACCTAATTTGTATAGATGTTTGTCAGAAATAAGAATAGAACAAGTCATGGCATGGTGACCTTGACCTTTTTCAAGGTCGAAGTGAGACCCAGACATCCATTCTATAACTGATAAATGCCCTTATGGGGTTGAATTCACAAGTGTTTAAGTCACAATTTTGGATTTCGCTGTTTTGCAGCATACAAGAATTTTGTAAGCCCATTGGCAACCTTCAATATTGGTGGCATGATAATGAATTACAGTTTGGTGACCTTGACCTTTTTTACACAGTCACAATGAGACCCAGAGCTCTTTTCCAGGAATTCAAATTCTCTTGTTGTGTGTGTAATTATTTCCAACCGTATCAAATACGAATAGAAGTACTTTACATTTTACGATTATTTTTCACAAATAAAACCCTTTTACAACATTGTATTTCAATATAAGAAATTCAGTACTCATCATTTTGATCGTCATGTCATTCAACTCTCATATTTCTCAAAGTTTGCTAAGCACCAAAAATACTTAATTGCATAGGCTTTATGGTTGCAATATTAATGTTATGATTTTTGTACACAATTCAATTAGTATTTTCTATAATGATGTATATGATGTTTCCCTGTTTTCTTTTTTACTTTATTTGACAGAGATTTTAGAATGTCAGCTGGCTAGCAATTTAAAAAAGATACTTTGATAAAACTTGTAATGTTCAAAACTTTCCCAAAAAGCTGCTTATGCAAGCCAGTTTAGTATTAAAACAAGTATGTGACTTATATATTGCCGTCTAATGACAGCTTGAAACAATCTTCTTTGTTGCCTGTCAGATTGCTGATAATTCTTTTGGAACTTAACTCCATTCTTGAACAAGAATAGCAAAAAGCTTCTGGATACTTCTTGGTTAGACCTGAAAAGCTAAAATTTAGACCTGCAGCCCATTTCATGTATGCTTTGTGGGATTGTTGCGAGGGGATTGGATTTGCCAGTCCAGACATGTAATACCATCTTTTCGCAGGTACTTTTGCACACCATGGGTAGTATGCAAACGAGCTATATCGTCCATTAGAACAATCCAATAACCTGTAGTTCTATACAATCCTTCCTGGGTATCAAGAACCCATTTAAATACTATTGGGCAGTCAGTCTGCACTGGTCAACATTGATAAGCTCATTTCACTTAATCCCAGCTGATTTTACCCGTGGGTAAAAATTAAACAGCCTCCACAATGGCCATTTTCAGCAATGATGGCTGTATGAAATCTGAACATCGGCATTCGTCATACCCTAGCAAGCCTGTTTCTTTAGTCTATGCAGTAGCTAGGCTCATCTGTAAGGTGTAGTTCAGGTCCATCTAGCTTGGTCAAAGGCCCACTCATACCCTAGCTGCGAGAAAAAGGAGTCTGTTCTGGTGAAAACCACTTTGCACGGGTATATATACTGCAAGTTGAAGCGGAATATGAAACCGCCTTGCTGTCACAAAATGCAGCAAGCCTTCAGCAGTTGTCAACTGCAGAGGTGTGGACCACTTTTGAAACCTTGACAGTACATGATGCATGCCAAGGGCAACATTAACATCATGATGAGAAGCCCTTTCCTTTATCTTTTAAGATGAAGTGATGATTGAATACCTTACACTCATTGCGTACATCTAATGTAACTTGGGGCTATAGCTTCAATTCTCACTCAAAACGCTGGGTTTTCATGGGAGTTCCTTTGGCAAAGGGCTTCAGAGCCCAGCATAGTACTACTGGTGAATTCTTCAAAAGAAATGAAAGAGTGGACTGTCACCCGTATGTCAGAAATATTGTTAAATGATGCGTACAAAAACATTCAAACAGACAAACGTAGCATTTAAGACCATGATACTTATTGGGTTCATTATTTCCTTAGCTTAAACGAACATTTTCCCCGTCATAAAAACATAATCTTATTATTATACTTATTACATGTACAGTTGGGACCATCTATATCACTGAATCATATTAAAGAAAAAAAACTAATACATGTACATACACATATACATGTAATTAGCTCAGGCAAAGTTGAAAATCATGTCTGAAATATTTGGTGCTTAGCAAATTTTGAGTAGTATATATACTCTGTTTCATTGTGTAATGGCCATTTAGCCTACACATAAAAATGTCTCTGCATATTCAGATATGTGATGTAAGGTCATTCCATTATTTTATCTAGTCAGTTCTTGTCACAAAGCTTATCAAACTGTCTCAATGTAGCCAAATGATCTCAGCAGACAATCTCTCTTTTTTTAAAAGAAAGATATTCAACTTGACTAGTATGATACTGATTACTTCTAAACATTTTTCAGGATAGGTTTAGAAACCTTAGACTATCCGTCGTGGTATACTTACGTTTAACTGAATATTTGAATTTTGTAATAATTGTCTCGCATACTTGCTTTAGCAACTTTCTAGGTTTCTTTGTGTTCATATTCCTATTTATAACCCCCCCCCCCCGAAAAAAAAAAAAAAAAAAAAAAATGTCAAAGTCAACAAGCTGAGAGTCAGTATAATATGCTGTCATATCCTAGGAATAAATCGTATATGCATTAATACAATGTTCATTCCCAGTACATTACCAGTATTTTGACTTGAGAAATGCTTGTTTGAGCCCTTTAGGAGAATTTATATTCATCGAGTAAAGCGTGTGGGTCTTACTTTGACATTGAAAAACGTCAAGGTCACCAAGCTTACATTCACTTTATACCTAATCCTGACTAACATCTGCATAGCTTAGATTTGAATGAATCCAATGAAATGTATTAACCCTGAACTGCTAAGCGGGACTCAGTGACCTTTTGCGGACAGTGTAGATCAAGATCAGACTGCACAGAATGTGCAGTCTGATTTTTGATCTACACTGTCCGATACGGAGATATTTTTCTCAAATAGACAAGTTTGAAATAGCATTACTCGGGTTTTTACTGTCAGCTTGAAAGTTTCATTTAACTTATTTAGCAGGACAACAAGAAGAGAATAAAAATTTCTGGAATAGAGCCCTAGATCTCATTCTGACCATGAAGAAAAGGTCAAGGTCACCAAACTATAATTCAGTATCATGTCACCAATATTGAAGGTTGTCAATGGGCTTACAAAATTCTTGTATCCTCGAAATGTGAAATCCTTAATTGTGATCTGAAAGTTTGTGAACTCAACCCTAGTAACAGAATTATCAGTCATGAATTGGAGTCCTGGGTCTCACTTCGACCTTGAAAAAGGTCAAGGTCACCATGCCATGACTTGTTCTATTCTTATTTCTGACAAATATCTATACAAATTAGGTTTTAGTGAGTTTAGTCCTCTGAAATATACTGAAAATATGCTTAGTTTTAGAACATGAGAAAATTAGCATTTTTTTACTTTTTCAAGGGCAGATAACTCCAGTGTCGTTTGTAGCAGAGCAAATTCCTCATAATTTTAGAATGTCTACTATGTCTAGTATGTAATATCAACATATTGTAGTTTTCCATAAAACAATAAAACTATGTTGTGGTTTTTCGCAAAGTTGGAGATGACAAAATAAGCGAAATTTAGGTACAACTTAAAAGTGATTATAACTACATTGCTAGAGAATGATGATTTAAATTGTTTGCATCATTAACACCCTCTTATAGGGTAAGTACCTATATGGAATGAATGAATATTGACTGCAGCTTCAAATGGAAGATATTTGCAATTTAGTCTTACAAGCTGATATAATATCAAATTACCCCACCCACTTTTCTCAAGCATATAGCACAGAAGACATGGCCGCTGCATCTTAATACTTCACCAAATGAAAACCAATACATAGTAGTATAAATCAGCAAATTTTAGCAAAAATCTATCCTAGCCCAAAAAAGGGCCTTATGGACACCCCTCCTTTTCCAGAATTTGCTAATTTGGTATGCAAGTATGACATACTTTGTATAAGCGAGACAAAACTGGACGAGTTTGATATTATTAAAATCCCAAATTACACATTTATAAATGTACCTCGGAAACAGAAATTCAGAAGAAAATCCGGTGACCTTGGTGCATTTATAGAAAAGGAATTTCTGATTGTGTTGAATTATTAGACTCTAACAATGAATATGTATGTTGGCTCAAATGTAAACTAAAACATAATGAAAATATCACAGAGTTTATCATTGGTATTGTGTATATACCACCTGTAGCCTCAAACTTCTACAACAATGATTTATTATGTTTGCTGATGAGGTGTCAGAAATAAGCACTAAGTATGACCATGTGTATTTATGTAGGGACTTTAATGCTCAAACAGGCAATCTAGCTGACTACACATCAAATGATGCTTTTTTATCAGAATTTTTTCAGTATGATGACGAAATAAATTTGTTCTTAAATCAAGAGTCTGTAATGTAGCAACATAACATTAAGCTGGAAAGAAGATCACTTGATAGTAAAAAGAATAATCATGGATATAAAATAATTGATCCGTGTAAAAATAACAATTTAGTTATTGTCAATGGTAGAACTGATGCAGATATCCCCGGAAAAATGACATTCCAGAATGTCTCAGTTATTGATTACTACTTAGCATCAGTTAAAGGTTACTGTCTAATTGACGCTTTTCATGTTCAAGAATTAGATTCATTATTTTCAGATGGCCACTCAATATTAGAATGTAAAATTAATTTCAATTTCAAGAAAAAAAAAAAAAAAGATAAATAAATAAACAAAAACAAGAAAAGCAACACATAAAAAGTGGGATACTAATACACAGTTACAATACAACGACAATATCTCTGATTTAGATTTAGAGAGCTTGTTGTTCGACTTACAATCAATTTCAGATTTAGCTTATAGTGATACAAATGTGCAAACTAAACTAGATGAAATAACAGAAAAACTTTCTAAAATCTATGTACAAAGTGCAGAAAAGACATTTCCTTTCAAACCAACTTACTCAACAACTAAGAAAAATCACGAACCTTGATGGATGGGACTGTAAAAAAGTCCAAAGAGCATACTGCAAAGCTAGAAAAAAATTTAATAAAAGCCGAACTACAGAAAACAGGATATACCTTAAACATAAAAGCAAAGCTTACAAACAAACTATGAATAAATATATTAATAAATATCACAAATCAAATGAAAGTAAATTAAGGTCATTAGAAAGTCATAACCCTAGAGATTATTGGAAATACCTTAAATCAATTGACACTAAGAGCCATGGAGACATACCAAATTTACAAGCCTTTTATGAACATTTCAAAGAAAAAAGCAATGACTTTACTCATGACATGGACGACCAACATATTTTAGATAATATAAACATAGATGATGGCAATGATATATGAATTCACCCATCTCTAGCACTGAAATAAAAAAAAGTATAAAAAATCTAAATAATAACAAAGCCCCTGGTTTGGATGGAGTCATTAATGAATACATTAAATATTCTCAAGACAAGTTGCTACCAGTTTACAAACTCTTATTTAACAACATATTAAACACAGGTTTATTCGCTACTAATTGGTCACTTGGCTCAATAATACCCATCTATAAATGTAAAGGTGAAAAATCTGATCCAAATACCTACCGCTCTATTACCCTCTTAAGCTGTGTTAGCAATTTATTTACATCAATATTGCGTGAAAGAATCAACAAATTTATTGAATCAAATGAAATTATACCTGAAAATCAAGCAGGTTTCAGATCAGGTTACTCTATCACTGATCATGTCTTCACCCTTAGTTCCTTAATTGAACGTTACAAATTTCATAAGAAGAAACTTTATTGTTGCTTTGTTGACTTTTCAAAGGCTTTTGATTCAGTTTGGCGGGTAGGTCTATGGCAAAACTTACTAAATTCAGGAATTAATGGAAAATTTATTACTCTCATAAGAAACATGTATAGGAATATCAAATCCTGTATCTCAATTGGTAATGATCAATCAGATTATTTCTCGATTAATTGTGGAGTCCGTCAAGGCTAAAACCTATCCCCCGTTCTATTCTCACTATATCTTAATGATTTAGAAGAATTTCTAGCCAGGCAAGGCAATCAAGATCTTATTCTACATGATGGTAATCTAGATACATACTTTAAAATACTCGTCCTACTGTATGCAGATGATACTGTTCTTTTTGCTAATAATCAAAATGAACTACAATTAATCCTTGACAGCTTCCAGGAGTACTGCAATGACTGGAAGCTTAATATTAAAATAAAGAAAACAAAAATAATGGTCTTTGGCCAAAGAAACCGAAATCAATCATTCTACCTCAATAACATTCCATTAGAAATCGTTAAGTCCTATACATATCTTGGAACACTCTTCACCCCATCAGGAAATTTTCTTTTAAACCGAAAAAACCTAGTGCAACAAGGAACAAAAGCTACCTTTTACCTGTACAGAAGAATACATAACCTTAACCTACCGATTGATTTAATATTCAACTTGTTTGATAATACAGTCCTACCAATTTTGATATTTTCCGCTGAAACTTGGGGATATGAAGATAATAAAATTTTAGAAAAACTCCATTGCTCTTTCATTAAAAAAGTTCTACAACTAAAACAAAGTACACCAAATTATATGCTTTACGCAGAAACAGGCCGCTATCCTCTTGAAATAATTATAAAAACTAGGTTCATAGGATATTGGACACAATTAGTAAATGGTAATAAAGATAAGCTTGCATTCAAGTTATACATCCACATGCTCAATACTCCTAATTTTCAATGTAAATGGATCAGAAAAATCCAGACTATACTAATAGAAATTGGTAGACCAGATATTTGGCAATATCAAAATTTAAATGTGCATAAGCATACTAAAGACTTAGTTAATACAATTCTTAAAGAGCAATATCAGCAAGATTGGTACAGTCAGCTACAAAACTCTAATAAGGGCAAAAACTACAGTCTATTTAAAGAATCTATAAGTCTAGAAAAGTATCTTCTAATATTAAAAAAGCAAGACTATCAAAATCTTATTAAGTTCAGAACTACTAACCACTTCTTGCCTGTTGAGACAGGAAGATGGAATAATATAGATCTAATTGACAGAAAGTGTCAATTATGCACACAAAAAGATATAGGTGATGAAATGCATTACCTTTTAAATTGCACATACTTTTCAAATCAAAGGTGTTCATATTTAAAAAGATATTTTTATAGGAGACCTAACATTCTCAAGTTTCAACAACTTATGAACTTTAAATCTCCAAAAGAACTAAAAAATCTTCCAAAATTCATTCAAATAATTATAAAATATTTCAAACATATTCATTAATCACCAATTTTCGAGTATTTTGTCTCCTATGTTGTTACGAGGTTGATTCAGATCAGCCTACTGAGCCAGACCACCATCTGATCTGTGTCTCTGGATACAGCAGGCTGTTCTGTAGACTGTATAGTCATGAATATCAACAGAGTCTGTGCTACGAAGCTAACAACAAAAGCTCTGAGTATCTTGAAGGCATGTTAGCTTGTAGGTAGAAAAATGTGGTAGAATTTTATAAAATCGAGATGCTTACCTTTTTATTCTAAGGTTATTTATCCATAGATCACACGAAATCCTGTGACAATGAATTTTTGCTGCTGTTTTTTAATTGTTTGACTTTTACAAAATCCACAAACACTACTTTTACTGTTATATCTGTTAGTTACAATATGTATCGAATGTAGACTACCAACGCTTTAAGGTTCTTCCTTATTTCTCGTATTTTTCATATTTTTTATCCATTTTTCACAATGTTTCACGTGTAATAATTCATATTTACATATCCATTACTCGTCACAACTCGGCCGATTCCGTACCTACATCTAACCTCGTCCGTATAACGGTCGCTTCCATTTGAAATGCGAATCACGTGATCTTATATACATAGCGCGCCACTGTCAGTCGTTTAGCAACGACATAAACAACCTCGATGAAGTTATTCACATCTGTTTATCTGTCGGTGAAAACTTCAATCAGAATTGATAAACCATGTTAAATAATGAATGTACGAACTGTTTGTCAACTCAACTGAAACATAGTTAGAAAGATTTCGATAGAAAATTGAAACTCAAGTTTTCTTTTTTAAGAGGAGCCTTACAATTTTAAGAACGGTAAACCGGCGTATTTCCGGGTATGTACCGATCTGGTGCATATCAATCCACCAGATATAGCCGAGGGATATGATGGCGCCCATCACCCGAGGTATGCCGAATGACATATCCATATGACACAGTTAGGAATCAACCAATGAAATTTCTCCGGACCACGTGGTCGGGATTTTCCATTGGATGACGTAAATGTTCTTGATCTATAGTCTGATTCAATCTTTGTTCTGACTGCTGACAGCGGGGTCCGGGATCAACCTTCGGTTGTGTCTGGGCCCCCTCTGTCTGCCGTCACCTAATAATAGCGTGCTCATTTCAACAATAATTTGATAACTTAAAAGCAAATCCTTCTAGTTTAAGACGCAACAGGAAAGCCTTGAACCTCATTTGAAATGGTAATAAGTGTCAACCCCAAATTCTCAAATTCTTTAATTCTTTAACCTACCTTTCTCTTGTCACTATTTATGCTTGTATTATTTGTCTATAATGCTATTGTGCTCATGTATTTACATTTTGTGAATTTGAGCCATTTAATCCTTTGTCTGTCTGTCTGTCTGTCATTAGCATATACTGAGAGTAAAGTTTCAGATCTGACTGCTTAGAACGTGCAGTCTGATTGATTGATTGATTGATTGTATGGTGTTTATAGCCGTCTTCAACATTATTTCAGTTATATCGCGGCGGCCAGTGCATTCATACTTTCCTGGAGTCTCTTTTACCAGTACTCCGCACAGTTTTCTTTCCAAGCTACTGGCTGCTTTCCCACATAACCATTGTCTAAACAATGGTCAGCAGCAGGAGAGGAATGAATTCTGTCGCAATGACAATCATCAATCCTCGGAAAGAAATTGGCCGAGCCAGGGATCAAACCCATGACCCATGTTCTAAAGTTCTGCTTGCTACCGACTAAGCCACAGGGGCTCGGCACGAGCAGTCTGAACCTGAATCTACACTGTCTGTTTCTTAGCTAGATACTCTGAGCAATAGCAGCCTAGAATTTTCAATATTTGTATTGTAACGTGCAACGACCTGGTCACCCATCCAGGCACTAACCTGATACACGTTGCTTAACTTCCACGGAGAGAAATACACCAAACCGCATCGCTGTAAAAGCTAGCTCAACAGCAAGGCAGGTTTCAAGTGCTTATATATCTAACCTCTCTCCGTGACATTACTTCCCCCTTCGACAAGTCTCGACCTCGAGACTTATATACAAACATGTATATATAAATAAACCAGGGGATTATACATGGGTAAGGCAACTCCAGTCCGGCAGTTGTCATTATCCCACCGCTGCCACCCAATGTAACGTGCAACGACCTGGTCACCCATCCAGGCACTAACCTGATACACGTTGCTTAACTTCCATGGAGAGAAATACACCAAACCGCATCGCTGTAAAAGCTAGCTCAACAGCAAGGCAGGTTTCAAGTGCTTATATATCTAACCTCTCTCCGTGACAGTATCTTTAGTGCTGACTCAGAGTGTCCGTTTCACCATCGTTAGACTACAAAAGATGATAGTGTTTTTCTGTTGGGCTGTTTAACTTCAATCCTTTACCAAACAATGCCAGGATTCTTTCCCTTTTTTGTGACATCCTTGGTGCTAATGTGCCTGATATGGTTCTATGCATTTCCATCATATTTTAACATTTTAACTGAATATGTTGTGTGCTACTGTTAAAACCATATTATGTACATTCAGTGCTAAAATAGAAAGTAAAACATAAATAAAATAACAGGTCTTAGAAAAAAAAACGTTTGAAAACATTGTGGTAAAAGAAGAAAATGCTGGTAACCTGCATTTTTTTTCTTTTCCCACAATGTTTTAAAATGTTTTTGAAACCAGCATTTTTTTCTTTTCCCACAATGTTTTCTACTCTATCAAGAACAAATTCCACCATTTGAGCCATCTTTAATTTGTCGTTTGCAAATGCTTTCAATTTGGACCAGTCTTAAATTTTATTGTTTGGCAAAGAGTTTATATGCCTGGCTTTCATTTCTGTCTGGATGCTTGAAAAACTTGGTGACAGTCAAATAAAAGCCAAATAAATCAGAGGTGGTGTAGTCTTGGATTCACCTTCCACCCTAACCCTTCACTACACAGCCCGAGGTTTTAACAACCCTTAGAAAAGCAAAATTAAATTACAGGTAGTGTGGTGCTAGATTCAGTTTCCTTCCTAAGCGCTTTCCTATACAAACCGAGGTTTTAACATCCCTGAGGAAGAGGCTTTTTAAAAACATGGTCGAAAAAGGAGAAAAAGCTGAGTATCAGCATTTTCTCCTTTTCCAACTATATTAAAGAGAAGTTACATAATTTGAGTCACATTTAAGCCTTTACCATACAGTCCTTACTTTTAACGATTCTGAGACAAAAAGCTGTTCAAAACATCGTAGGAAAAGAAGAAAGTGGTGGTAACCACCATTTTCTCCTTTTCCCACAATGTTTTCTACCCTATCAAACACAACTGCCCCTGTTTGACCTTCATTTAACCTATTGTCTACAAATGCTTTCGGTTTTGACAAGTCCAGAATGTTGTCATGTGGTAAAGGGCTAAATTGTCACCTGCAATTTGCTTTCATTTTGGACAATTTTACAATTTTTTTTGTGGTAAAGATTTGATTGCATTCTTTGTACAAATTCTACATATGGAAAGTAATACAACTTCTTATTATCAAAACCAAATTGTATAACTTTGAAATTTAGAAAATCAATGAAATAGAGGATTTTTGTTTATATCTGTGAAAGATTGAAATTTATTTCTCCGAGTGAACATCATCGGTAATACTTTCACGAGGAGCAGCCACGAGCCAAAAATTAAATTTCGATCTTTCACTGAAAAAACAAAATCTACATGTATTTACTTCATGCTTCTAACCCCCTTTTTTTCATATTCATCAAAATCCAGCACATTTGTTTTCGGTAATTCCCCGTGGCGTACCCCCACCACATAGCAACGCATTACAATATTATGTAAAGCGCGAGAAATGTAGGGAAAAGGCAATGGAATTAGGTCGTATTTCTGTCTTGCTGAATGGCACAAACTGTTTACCTAGGTAACTTGTGCGCGGGAACTACTATTCCCGCCTTCAACTGATGAGTTAGAAAGTATGAAATCGGTCTTGTTCACCATGAACCATATTTCATCATTATTTCTCGATAAACTACCGAAAAGCATGAAATAATCATTTTTATATACTCAATTAAATCGTTTTCATCATTTCCCATTTCATTGAAACTTGCGTGTAGAGGACTTTTGTACGCCGTCACCTTGTGAAAATAATGGTACATGCGTCCTGAATGGAAGCACCTATAACTGTTCGTGCACAGGTGGATTTATGGGTCAGAATTGTACACAAGGTATAACAATATTTTCTTTTTCATGCAGATGAAGATCTTTACTTATCCAAACTTAAACAATTAACATAATTACTAATTTCTTTCTAAATATCATACCACATGTTTTTGTGTGCTTCACATAACTTGTTACTTAAAACATTGCATACATCGTTTTTTTTTTTTTTTTACGAATTTCTAAGTTTTCATTTGTATCTTTCGAAAGAACGCATTTTTTTTTTTTCCACTGTGCTGGAAGGACAAGACAAACCCGTAAAATATTTAGAGGAAGGGTTTGTGCTTTAAAACCACTGGTTAGTATAATTATAAATGAGCCGTGCTCTGTGAAAAGGGGGCTTAATGCATCTCCGTGATGCATTATATAAAGCAAGCCATCACATAGTTATGGATCCATAGTAGCCACTTTGTTTAACAGCCGACTTGATCACGAGGTAGTCTGGTGCTTGGGCATACAGAAAATTGACCAATAGCGAAAAGTTTCGGCCCAGGTCAGCCTGCGCGGACTGCGCAGGCTGACCTGGGTCGATACTTTTCGCAGATGCATTGAGCCCCCTTTTCACAGAGCACGGCTCAAATGTTTTGTTTATTGGCAACATATTTGAACTGTGCTCTCACAAAAGGGTGCTTAAAGCATCTCTGTGTTACATGACACCAAACAAGCAATCACATACTTTTGGATTAAAAATAGCCACATTTTTAACAACCGACTTTATCATTAGGTGGACAGGGCCTTGGACGTGCAGAAAGTTGACCGATAGCGAAAGGTTTCGGCCCAGGTTAGTATGTGCGGACTGCGCAGGCTGATCGGGGTCGATACTTTTAGCAGATGCATTAAGCTCCCTTTTCACAGAGCATGGCTCACTTATTATGGGTTTGAGTCCTTTCTTGTCTAACCATTTACCACACAACAAAATTTTAGGCCTGCCCAAACCGGAAGTATATGCAGATGCCAAATTAAATATGGCTAAAATTGTGGAAGTTATCTTTGATAGGGTAGAAAACATTGTGGGAAAAGAGAAAATGTTGATTACCAGCATTTTCTCCTTTTCCTACAATGGTTTCAAAAGTCTTCTTTCACAAGGTCTGAAAAAGTCAGCATTGTGTGATAAAGTGTCAAAAATATTCTCCACTGCAAATTACAAATTGTAGACGTATTTTTTCTCCACCATACTTGTTCTTGAAGAAAAACGACGAGCCAGTCTGTTATCAAAAAAAAGGCAGATCTATTTTTAGAAAGTTAAAATCTTTATTTAAAATAGTTGGTGACTCCATACCAGAACAATGTCAGGCAATAGCATATTTCTTAGTTCAGAATTTTTACACCAGCCAGAAATTCGTATTTCCTCCATTTTAAGCTAACTGTCCGAAAGCCAGCAAGCTTCCGTCATGGCCCTATGTCTGTAATGAGATTGTGCGTCCATGCCTGCGTTAATTTTGATTTCAAACATTTCTTTGAAATTACTAGTCCAATATTAATGAAACTTCAAATAAATGATTCTGCCATAGTCCTCTTTAGAATTTCTGGCAACAAAACTGAAGATTATTGAAAATCTTTGAAAAGTCTTCTTGTCTGAAACCATAAGCCTATAGGGTATGGCTACCAAATTTGGTATGTAGCTTTAATATCTAGTACAGATCTACCAGAATTCTTCAGACTGGGGTAAGAAATGGTCCAGCCCTAGAGTCACAAGTTTTACATAGGCTTATATAGGGAAAACTTTGAATATCTTCTTGTTCCTAACCATAAAGCATAGGACTACCAAATTTGACAAGTAGCTTTGTCCAGTGGACCCTACTAAGATAATTAAAATCATAGCCCTGTTTCCAAAATTTGACCCACCCCAGGCGTCATAAGTTTTGCATTGGATAATATAGTGAAAACTTAAGAAATATTCTTCCTAAGCATATGACCTAGTAGTACAGATGACCGTCCCCATAGCCGATGTTAATTTTTGACTGGTCGCCTCTGGGTACAGAGACGATCAAGACAAAAACAGTTGAAATCTCCGCACAGATTTTGTGCGCAAGTTTGAACTCTCATAATTTCACAAAGAGAGCACAAAACTAGGATTTGAACATACCTGTTGCTTGTATATTCAATAATCCTTGGTTTAAAATACAAATATTTTCAATTTAAACGCTGAACATAAGAAAAAAACAGTTCATTTCATCTGTTACTCGAGTAATTTACGTTCCCGAAAACAAACATAATGGCCGCCACACAGGATGGATTTCGTCAGTATTTTTTCCGAGATGTATATGTTATAGACGACTTCTACCAGCTCTTAAGGTAATGAAAGGTTTGATAATTTGTCTTTGGTCATGTTTGTTGCTGAAAGTTAATTGCATTTCACTGCAATACAGATTAAACCGACGAAACAGAAAGTTAGTATAGCACTCTATCTATGCTACTGGAAAATTTACGATGGACTTGAGACGGTACGGTGCACAGTAAATGTCCAAATATAAAAAAAAAAATCACCGTAGCGTCTCATTATTGAGACTAATGTCCTAGGACTACTACATTTGGCATGCAGCTTCATCCAGTAGACCTCTACCAATGATGTCCCAGTTATAACCCTGAAAACAAAATTGGCCCTTCCCTGGAGGTCTCAAGTTTTGCATGGTAGCACGTGAAAGAATATGACTTTAGCTTTTATACTGATCAAGGGAAATAAGTCATCTTCACTCTTCACAGATATATCTTAATTTGTTACCATTTACCTCCTTTGATTATCAAAACGGCATTATTACTTGATTGGTATTGTGGTTATCCAAGTTTTTGGAATAGAAAATGTTCAGATTTCAGTGAGAGTGATTTATTTTGATATTAATTGTTACGCTCAAATGAGTTGAATTTTAATATGAAGTGAAGTTTATTTCATTTTTTTTTTTTCCCAGAACTTTACCATTCATGCCATTGACAAAATGTTTTCTGCTACAAAAGTTTTGGAAATATTGTTTTCAAAGCACTTTCTTGTTTCTTGACCTGTTTGTATTCATTGGTATCATCTTTGCATTTTAAAGATACATCTTTACTCGTTTCCTTCCAGTTTTTAAACAATTTTATCTTTATTTTATGAAACTATTATCATTCTTGTATCTTCGATGTGCCAAATGTTGCCCCTGACGGTTGTAATGTTGCATTTCATTCTCTGAAGGCTATCCCTATCAGTCTTTTGGTATATGTATTTATCACGTAACCTCCCTTGTTTTCAGTGTAATATACCCATTACGAATTTTCTTTTATTTCATGCTTTCCGGTAGGTTATCGAGAAATATCGGTGAAATATTTTTCGATATTTCATGGTTACGACCAGTGAAATACCGATGTTTATATTCTAACTCTTCAATTGAAGGCGGAAAAAGTTGTTCCCTCGCACTAGTTACCTAGGTAAAATGCGCGTGCCTCACAACCAGATGGAAATATGACGTAGTTTATCCTACATTTCTCGCGCTTGACGTAATATTGTATTGCTATGCGGACGGGGTACGCCACGGGGAATAACCAAAAAGAACTGTACTGGAGTTTGATTAAGTTCCCCCCAGAAAGGATTAAAAGCATGAAATAAATAGAATATTTGTTTTTTTCGGTGAAAGATCGAAATTTATTTCAACTCGTGAGGATCATCGGTAATATTTTCACTCGTGGCTCCGCCACTGGTGAAAATATTACCGATGATGTTCACTAGATGAAATAAATTTCGATCTTTCACCGTAAAAAACAAATATCCTCTATATCCTATACACTATTGTTATCACAATTATGTGACGTCATTTTGACGTCATTTGTACGTGCTTCATAGAAGTGAATGGGTTTTATGGATATTACCGCGGATGCATCTATAGATGGTGCATCTTCTGATCTATAATTTGTGGAAAACCGTTGTGTTAAAAGGAATCTGGCATTCTTTGGTGTTTGAGATAAAATTTTATTAAACTCGTCAAGAAAAAATGTTATTAAGCTCTCTTAATACATATAACATTTTCCCTAGACCCGTTTGATAAAATTTTATCTCAAATGCCAACGAGTGTCAGATCCCATATATCCCAAACGGCAACTCAGATCCTATATATTAGCTATTTTGTGTCCCATCTGATCGTCATTTCATGACCTCCTTGTATGATTCTGAAAATAGTTCACACAAGTGTGTACCTTGATGAGACGACATGCACAATGGATGTAAAGACTTAAAAAGGAAAAAGTAGGGGTGTTTTAATGTACATGTTTCAACTACTACAGTGGATTATTGCTATGGTGACCCATGTGTGTATGGAACCTGCATCAATGGAAACACAAACTACACGTGTAATTGTAACCCAGGGTACATAGGGACAAACTGTTCAAAAGGTATTTAGCCTCTTTTAAAAAAATATGCTCATTAATTTGACTTCATATTTTAAACATGTTTTTGTGTGAAACGTAAAAACTGAAAAAGAAAAGTATTGTTCATAACCATCAGGCCTAGGGCTACCAAAGTTTGCATTTACATGTACCTTAATCTGGTGATTGCTTAAATTATAACCAAAGGGTCAAAATTGGCTGCACCCTGGGGATCTTAAGTTTTATCTAGGCTTAATAATGAACACTTAAGAATCTTTCTGTTCCTACTTATGAGAGCAGGATCTACAATATTTTGTACGTGTTATTATATTGTAGCCCTCTACCAAGGCTTCAAAAGATACACATTACAGACCTAGGGTCACAAGCTAAACATAATTATGGTTATCCAATGAAAACTTTAAAAATCTTATTGTTCCAGTCATCATATATCCTAGGGCTACTAAATTTTGCACATGATACGTCCATCTAGTGGATCACTACATGTTTGTTAAAAACTTAGACCTTGGGTCAATTTGCCTCATCTCTGGGGCCACATGTTTTAGATGGGCTTCTTATTGTGGAAAATTTAAATATCTTCTTATTTACAACCATTTGGCCTAGAACTGTGATATTTGGTGTGTATCTTCATCCAGTGGACCTCAACTAGGATTCAATTTATTTTAGCCCTAGGGTAAAAAATACTCAGGCTCTGTCCGTCACAACTTTCTTGATGGCTTTTATAGGGAAATCTTTGAAAATCTTTATTCAAAACCTTTTTTTTTTTTTCCAGGAATTGCCCTGTTTGGTATGTAGCATGATATCAGGGACCTCAAACAAGACTGTTCACATTGTTGCTCTGAGATACAAAAATTGGTCCCACCGCGGGACGAGGGGTCACAAATTGTTCTCTGGTGAACGATAACGTTTAAGAGGGCTTGGCTTGTTTCCTTCAATAAATTTTCATTTTAATACAGCTTTGTTACAGTTTAAGAACTGTTGATGCCAGATTACTGTACGGAACATCAGATTTAGTAAGAAGTGGAGCAATACATGGTCCTATATTCACTTTATGCTTGTTTTGCAGCAAGTATAGATCAATATAGATGAAAATGAGCCACTCCTGGTAATAAAGCCTTGAAAAGCAACTTTATTTTTTTAGACTGCCGTTCCGGACCAGAAAGCCCTATTTCTTGCTTTTCATTGCTTTTCCATTTGAAGGTTTAACGCTTACCAAACGGCAAAATTTTGAAATTGTCCAAAACCAAAATAGATCTACTTGCAGACAACAAATTAATTAAAGCTCAAATGCGAGAAAATTGTCCTTGACAGTGTAGGAAAGATCGTTGAAAAAGGAGAAAATGCTGGTTACCAGCATTTTCTCCTTTTTCCCAGGACGTTTTTCAAAAGTCTTTCTCCTTAGGGTCATCAAAACTCAGGATTATGTGGTAAAGGGTTAATGCTTTATTGTTGCTGATTTCAGTTGACTATTGCGCCACTAACCCCTGTCAGAATGGAGGAGTATGTACCAATGGAGCAACAACCCATACTTGTACATGTGCTAGTGGATACACTGGGACTAACTGCACAGACATTTATTTGACTGATGGGTTGGGAAAGTAACAAAGCATGCCAAATTAGATGTCATATTGATACTGTGTGTATGATGTCCCTCGTGTAAACTTTAATACAGTTTTACCCACTTTAGTTGTTGTTGTTGTTTGTTGTTGTTGCAAAAGTATAAATGGTCAATTTTATTTGTGTCCAACGACCAGTCTACATCATGATTAAGTCGGTTGATATAAAAAAGTGGCTGATGTTTGTCCATAACTATGTGATGGCTTGCTTGGTATGATGGATTACGGATATGCATTAAGCCCCCCTTTGCCAGAACGTGGCTCAAACACTTTTGCAAATAGTGTACTGTACACCTTAATGAACCTTTCACAGTCTCATCCTTTACCATCGCCCAGTGTTTTAGGGGTTCTTCGGAAGAAGCCTTTTGAAAAAATTGTGGGAACAGGAGAAAATGCTGGTAAGCAGCATTTGCTTTTTTTTTTTTTTTTTTTTTTTTGTAGCAAACAGTTTTGCAATAAAAACGAGAATTGCAATAAATTTTTGCAAAACTCGTTGCGATGACAGAAAATTTATTACATTTCACTTCACAACCAGTTTTGCAATAAAACCAAGAATTGCTATAAAATGATTTTATATGTCATTTTCGATCGTTTTCCATTCAAATCAAATTTGTGTAGAATTAAATGTAAATTGGATTATGTTAGACATAAACAAAGTAAACAAAAGTGATAACTCAAGGACAAATAACAGCATTTCAGGCTAACCACTATTGAGGCTTATATCTTTGAAAACATTTATATAGTCGATTGAATACCGTATACAACATTAAATTTTGAATGGTCAAGTCACAATATGTCTAAACCAGTACTGCAATAAATTATTGCAAAACTCGTTGCGATGACAGAATATTTATTGCATTTCTATTCAAAATCAGTTTTGCAATAAAAACAAGAATTGCAATAAAATGATTATATATGTCATATTCGACCGTTTTCAATAAAAACCAAGTGAGAGTGCACTTTAGTGTTAAATTGGATTATGTAAGACATAAACAAAGTTACAAAAAGTGATAATTCAAAGACCAATAAAAACATGTCACACTAAACACTATTAAGGCTTATGTCTTCGAAAACATTTATATAGTGGATTAAATACCGTATACAACATTAAATTGTTAATGGTCAGGTCACAACATGTCTAAACCAGTACTGCAAAAAATTATTGCAAAACTCGCTGCGATGACAGAAAATTTATTACATTTCACTTCACAACCAGTTTTGCAATAAAAATGAGAATTGCAATAAAATGATTATATATGTCATATTCGTCCGTTTTCAATAAAAACCAAGTGAGAGTGCAATTAAATGTTAAATTAGATTATGTAAGACCTAAAGAAAATTACAGAGAGTGATAATTCAAAGACCAATAAGAACATTTCAGACTAAACATTATTAAGGCTTAAATTTTTGAAAACATTCATACAGTCGATTAAATACCGCATACAACACTAAATTGTTAATGGTGAAGTCACAATATATCTAAACCAGTATTGCAATAAATTATTGCAAAACTCGTTGCGATGACAGAAAACTTATTACATTTCTCTTCACAACCAGTTTTGCAATGAAAACGAGAATTGCAATAAAATCACTGTATATATCATATTCGACCATTTTACAATCAAAGCCAAGTGAGAGTGCAATTAAATGTTAAATTGGATTATGTAAGACCTAAAGAAAATTACAGAAAGTGATAATTAAAAGACCCATAAGAACATTTCAGACTAAACACTATTTAGGCTTAAATTTTTGAAAACCTTCATACAGTCGATTAAATACCGTATACAACATTAAATTGTTAATGGTCAAGTCACAATATGTGTAAACCAGTATTGCAATAAATTATTGCAAAACTCGTTTCGATGACAAAAAATTTATTACATTTCACTTCACAACCAGTTTTACAATAAAAACAAGAATTGCAATAAAATGATTTTATATGTCATCTTCGATCGTTTTCCATTCAAAACCAAGAAAGTGTGCAATTTAATTTTAAATTGGATTATGTAAGACCTTAACAAAGTTACACAAAGTCATTGTTTGAGTGGATAGGAGCCAACTCCAAAATTGTATTTTTTATCTCCTGTAATCTATGCAGTCTCGCAAGCGCCAGGGCTAATATTTGTCATGAAGCCACAGGAACGTCTACAGTTTGATATAATATCAACAAAATGGGTTATTTTTTGCTTAAATGGGCAGATTAGACCTTTTCAGACATTTATCAGTAAGCTACAAAGAAACGTTATGTAAGAGTCATTTATAAAAGTTTTATGTGCACTACAATTCGGGCTTGAGTCGGGGGTCCTGCGTTGCTCAGTGGTAAAGTGTATTACTCGCAACCTGGAGACCCCAGATTCGAGCCACACTGGATCCTCTGGGGTTTTTCGTGGGAGTGTCCATGGGCAAGACACTTCAGAGCCCCAGCCTAGTAGTGGTGAAACCCAGGAAGTATATGAATATGTGAATGTCGCCGTGATATGACTGAAATAATGTTGAAAGCGGCGTAAAACACCATTCAGTCTATCAATTAATCGGGCTGGAGTCTTTGACTTACTCTTACATTTACATTATACTCATATGCGAGAAAAACCTAAATCGGCTCGCTTACAAGCTTTATTAGGAAAAAGAACTGTTATATGAAAGTCATTTATGAGATTAGGCGAGCACTTCACTTCAAACAAAATCATTAGACGCACTTTACATCTCAGCAGCATGCGTCGTTGGTTCTTAGCATATTAAGAAAATAAGTGAAGAAGGTGGTTTCACAGGAATAGCAAAACCCGTAGCATTAACTTAAAACTTATAACAGTTGGCTGCTCAACAATTTTTTGCGATGAATCGAGAATAACAAAACAAATTTGGTTTCTTTTGAAAATCGATTTTAGTTATTATTCAAACTTTGAGCAAATCAGCCACAGTAAAATCTTCGGAATTCCCCCGTGTTGAAATCATCTCTCTGTATATAATTGCATGTTCATTTGGGTAAAGCTCTATTAGATTGTTTAAAGAATATAAAATGAATAAAATAAAACTTGCTCCATAAAAAATCACCCGAACTTGTAAACGGCCACTGCGTATTACTCCTTTTATATCATATTTAGAAGCCTCAGACACAACGCCTTTATGAAACCATGGAAGAGAATAACCCACTTTTCAAAAGTCACATAAATCGCAATTTTAAGACAAATTTCAAAATCTCAGTCTAAGAAATCCATGAAAATTATTGTTTTAACCGATTTATTGGTAAGCTTAATCGTGCTAGAGTTCAATCTATTGAACAGTAAGGATTTGTTTTGGTAAGGTATCTCACAATTGCCCAATAAGTAAAGTATACCCCACCACCAATGTTTATTTTGAGATTAGGGATGTTGACGGACTCGTGTCATTTTAATTGTGTTCCTCGGGACTTTTTACTCGTAGGTTTTTCTTGAAACGGATATTATTTGGGTATTGAATTAATACCCGTTTGAATCGGAATGAAAATTAGGGAAAAGTGCATTTCATAAATAACGGCAAATGAGGTCGTTTCGACAAAGTCAAGAGGCCATTTAGAAGTTCGTTTGAGTGTATGTTGTACAGGAAGATCTCTGAAACAGGTAGTTCGATTTTTATTGTAATTTGGCAGTAATTTTCATGAGACGTTTGTCGTTTGGTCGATACCGAAAGAATTAGTCATCTTATGCTGACGTGCACAGAAAAAAATACCGGTCCTTAAGAAGATTATATATTTTTAGTCAAAACGAAATTCCGAAAAGCGAATGAGCATCCCGTAGGCCCTTAATATGAAAAAGGCAAAGCCTCAAAAAGATCGCAGTTTGTCGGTATTATACGACAGTTTAGACAAAGATCAGCCTTCATGTACATCAAGTTTGATCTTTACCCACACTTTGAAACGGATGATTGTTTTTCTAAGACAATACGTCAACTGAAAAAATTTAAAAAATGGTTCATAAGACTCATTCAAGGCTTTAAACAATCACTGTTTTATAGAAGCTATTCGCACTGTGAACTGTTAGGCTGAGAGAACCTTATAGGAAATCCGTAAATTAAAGAAATTGGATCAGAGATTGAACTCTGAGCAGGCCGATGCGGGGTTTATATTTTAAAAGTGGTTGTAAGGTAAGGTAGAATGACCATTCATCTACAGAAATTGTACCCAAGGCGAAAAGTGTTGACTTCGGTCAGCCTGTGCATTTTAAGCAGACTGACCAGGGTCGATGCATTTCTCAGGTCCCAGAAAGTTCCTTTACTCGTGATTTCAAAACAAGTCAAGTTGCAGAAAGAGCGCGAAATTGTCATAGAGCTTAAATTTGTGACGTTATTTACTTAAAACAAGAGCCGTCGTGGGCGGTTTATGCTCCCCGAACAGCTCTCTTTTTCGGAAAGTGAATGCTGTCGGTAACTGGTTGGTCACGGGAGAGGAGAGTGGGGTGAAACAGGCTACTTAAGACTGGAAAAGTACTACGTTGAAATCCTGTAAGAAATCTCTGCTCTCCTTGTAGAACCATAATAACACATAATTAAATAAACAAGAGGCATAACTCTTGAAACAGTGGAGTAAAACTTCCTGTCAATCTGTAAATCAAACACAAATATTATAGTACTGGCAAAAATGTCTGAAAAAAATCACATTACACATTTATAAACTTCGTGTTTGAGTTTGTCATTAAGCCCTCTTTTTCTATAACACAGCTTAGTATAAATAGGAAAGAATGAAATCATGGTCTGGGGCTTTTGATCAGCAACATATATCTTGAATAGTCTTGTCTGGGAAATGTTTAATTTCAGAGTCCAAAAAAACCCAACCTAAAGTTATAAGACATTAAGCACCCTTTTCCCGTAACATGGTATTGCAAAGATAAAAAAACAAGGGCACATGCTGAAACTTTTAATAAACAGTATAAATGGGAAGTAAAACTTCCTGTCAATGCCAACAATCTGGAAATCAAACATTACTCTTAGTAATGGCAAAATTGTCGGAAAAAAAAAATCACATTAAACATTTATAAACTTCGTGTTTGAGGCTGTAATTAAGCCCTCTTTTTCTATAACAGCTTAGTATAAATAGGAAAGAATGAAATCATGGTCTGGGGCTTTTGATCAGCAACATATATCTTGAATACCCTTGAAGAAACTAGGAAATGTTTAATTTCAGAGTCCAAAAAAACAAAACCTAAAATTATAAGACATTAAGCACACTTTTCCCGTAACATGGTTTTGCTTAGATAGAAAAACAAGGGCACATGGTGAAACTTTTAACAAACAATATAAATGTAAAGTTTCATGAAATTTTGACGAAAACTGAAGGAGATATCATTAAAATTTGGAATTTTACAAGAAACCCCCTTTTTCCATGACACAGCCTCAAATTAGAAAACCGGGAAAAAAACGTCGGTGCAATATCCTAAGGGGTTCAAATATGAAGTTTCATCCAATTTGGTCCAGGGGTTGTGGAGGAATGGCTTTGGATGGACGGACGGAAGGACGTACAGACGGATGGAAGGACGGACGAACGGACGAAGCGGCGACTATATGCTCGCCCTTCCGGGAGCATAAAAATGACGACCCGATTGTTGTGATAAAGTTTTTCCCAGAGAAATAGTTCGCATACAATTCCAAGGTGATAATGAAGGCACATTTTTGTATACATCAATTCATCTCTCTGCAAATTCTTCAAATCAGCCTGTCCGACTTTTTGCTCTGGTTTATTGATTATAAACCGGAACTTTACGGTATTTAATCGACTTTATGAAGGTTTTCAAAGGTTTAAGCCTTAATAGTATTTAGCCTGAAATGTTCTTATTGGTCTTTGAATTATCACTTTCTGTAACTTTGTTTAGGTCTTACACAATCAATTTAACATTAAATTGCACTTTTACTTGGTTTTGACCGGATATCGATCGAATATGATATATAAAATCAGTTTATTGCAATTCTCGTTTTTATTACAAAACTGGTTGTGAAGTGAAATGTAATAAATTTTCTGTCATTGCAACGAGTTTTGCAATAATTTATTGCAATACTGATTTAGATATATCGTTACTTTAAATTTCAAAATTCAATGTTGTAGATGGTGTTTAATCGACTATAAGAAGGTTTTCAAAGATTTAAGACTTAATGGTGCTCAGCCTTAAATGCTGTTATTGGTCTGAATTATCACTTTCTGTAACTTTTTTTTTGGACTTACATAATCCAGTTTAACATTTAATTGCACACTGATTTGGTTTTGAATGGAAACTATCGAATATGATATATAAAATCATTTTATTGCTGTTCTCGTTTTTATTGCAAAACTGGTTGTGAAGTGAAATGTAATAAATTTTTGTCATCGCAACGAGTTTTGCAATAATTTATAGCAATTCTGGTTTAGACATATTGTGACCTGACCATTAACAATTTAATGTTGTATACGATATTTAGTCGACTTTATGAAGTTTTCATAGATTTAAGCCTTAACAGTGTTTAGCCTGAAATGTTCTTTTTGCTCTTTAAATTATCAGTTTTTGTAACATTGTTTATGTCTTACAAAATCCAGTTTAACATTAAATTGCACTCTTACTTGGTTTTGAATGGAAAACGATCGAATATGATTTATAAAATCAATTTATTGCTTTTCTCTTGTTACGGGAGACCACTCCTTCATGCATGGCTTCGTCCCGATTTAAATACAATACCTGACAACTGCGTTAGGGAGATATCTCTTTAGCTCAGTGGTTATGGTATTGGCCTTTCGTCCGGGAGTTCTAGGTTCGAATCCTGCCCGGTCCCTTTATTTCTGCCATGCATTTGTTCATTTGTTTCCTTGTTACGGACTTTGTTCATAAGACTCTTTTTTATTGCAAAACCGGTTGCGAAGTGAAATGTCACAAATTTTCTGTCATCGCAACAAATTTTGCAATAATTTATTGCAGTACTGATTTAGACATATTGTGACTTGACCATTCACAATTTCATGTTGTATACGGTATTCAATCGACTATATAAATGTTTTCAAAGATATAAGCCTCAATAGTGGTTAGCCTGAAATGCCGTTATTGGTCCTTGAATTATCACTTCTGTTTACTTTGTTTATGTCTAACATAATCTAATTCAACATTAAATTCCACACAAAGTTGGTTTTGAATGGAAAACGATCGAATATGATATATAAAATCATTTTATTGCAATTCTCGTTTTTATTGCAAAACTGGTTGTGAAGTGAAATGTAATAAATAAACTGTTATCGCAACGAGTTTTGCAAAAATTTATTGCAATTCTTGTTTTTATTGCAAAACTGGTTGTGAAGTGAAATGTAATAAATTTTTCTGTCATCGTAACGAGTTCTGCAATAATTTATTGCAATTCTCGTTTTTATTGCAAAACTCGTTGCTACAAAGCAGTATTTGCTTTTTTTTTAACAATGTTTTCTATCCTATCTAAAACTTAAGTATACTGTATAAGTGGATATATACGCGTATCGAAAAATTTGCAAATTAAAGATTACAGACACTTTGCGTACGGAAATGTTTGCGAATTCAAGACAATCGTTATTTTGTTAGTATATTTGTGGTAAAATACGCGAACCGAAAAGTTTACCAATTTTTCAAATTCGAAAAAACGCAAAAATTTCCACATCGCAAAATTTACACTTATACATGTACAGTAAATTATGAGTTTGTTATCTGCAGATTGTTTGAAATTTGTTGTGTGGGAAAGGTTTTTTGCCTTTTCTAGCAATATTTTGCTTGCAGTGTTATGTCGGAGAATATTCAGATTGGGGACAAGTGCACAAATAAACTTCCACTGGACCGGGTAGCTCAGTGGTTAGCGTATCTGACTCGTGATCTGGTGGTGTTGAGTTCAATACCCGGTTGAGGTAAACTTTCTTTCCATCGATTTTTTGCCCCTCACTTCTGACGCATATGAGAAAAAGTAGTCAGTGACTTGGAAAGAAAGTTGTGTCTGTGCTGGTATGAAAAAGCCAGGAAACACATCGGTAGGTGCACTGACCGCCTTGATATGACCTAAGCTCTAAAAATGGCGTTCAACTAAAATAAAATCAGTCAGTCAATCAAATTAATAAACTTGTAGAAATAGGAGACATTTTCAAAAGAAGGGAGATAAATGCACTCAAGACTACTTATAAAATAAGCCACACTCTTGCAAAAAGAGGTTTAATGAATCTCTGTGATGCATGATTCCAAGTAAGTCATCGCATGATTGTGGATCCATAGAATCTACTGTTGATGCATTAAGCCCCCTTTTCACAGAGCATGGTTCACAAATAGATTTATTGTTGGATACAGGATTACAGGACTACTGACCGTGCATCTTTCTCGCATGATACGACAAAGAATTCACATAATGATTGATTGATTGATTGATTGATTGATTGTTTGATTGATTGATTGTATAGTGTTTAACGCTGTTTTCAACATTATTTCAGTTATATCGCGGTGGTCAGTGCATCTATCCATGCTTTCCTGGAGTCTCTTTTACCAGTACTCAGCACAATAATCTTTCCAAGCCACTGGCTGCTTTCCCACATAACTGTTGTGGTCAGCGGAGGGAGAGGAATGAATCCTGTCGCAATGACTATCATCAATCCTGGGAAAGAAATTGGCCGAGCCAGAAGGATTCACATAAAAAAAAAGGCCAGTGCACACGTACATTTTTTCCAGTAAGGCCGTGTTCCAGAGTTTCATATACATGTATTTAGCCTATTCACCAAAAGAACCCCGTCTTTTTTTGAGACCCTGAGAAAAGTGGCTTTTGAAAACATTGTGGGAAAATGTTTTCTTCCCTTGCAAAGTGAAATCAAGCTCATATTTTCATGTTAACTTTTACTCAATATTTCGGACAGAGGCCTTTTTCAGGAAAAAACACTAAACTTTCACTGCTACTACATTTTAACAGTCCATCATGACTGGTCATGATGGACTGTTAAAATGTAGTAGCAGAGAAAGTTTAGTGTTTGTTTTTTTTTTCTTGAAAAAGGCCTCAGTCCGAAATATTGAATGATAGTTAACATGAAAATATGTGCTTAATTTATTCCCTATGGAATTACAATAAATATAGTGAAATCAAACTGTTTGTGAGATAAAATGTAGCTAAACTGTCGTCTGAAAATGCTTTGAATTTGGTCCGGTCCAAAATGTTGTGTTTTGCATGAAACCGGCTACCTTCCTTCTACAGCCCACGTCTTCCCCTTCACTCGTAAAAACTCGGCCGATTCCGTAAATACATCGAACTTGATCGACGTTCGGATCACCCGAGGTTTGCCGAATGGTCTACCCTTCTTATATTCGGTGCTTGTCAAAGTTGCCTCCCTTCGTCTTTGATTCAATCAGTCAAAGGTTATCTTAGATATAAGAAGGTTTAACCCTTTACCAAACAATTCCTGGTTTTTACGACCACGAGAAAAAGCTTTTGGAAAACATTGTGGGAAAAGGAGAAAATGCTGGTAACCAGCATTTTCTCCTTTTGCCACAATATTTTTTTCCCATTCCGAAACAAATTTCAACTTTTGAGTCACTTTGATTTTGTCGTCTGCAAATGTCTCAATTTAGACCAGTCTAAAATTTTGTCGTTTGGTAAAGAGTTATGTGTACCGAGCTCTCGTTTCTATGGTCATTTCGACAAGTGACTATTCTTTTTAACATGTGAATTTTGATGACGTAGAAGCTGTTATATTTTCAGGTGCAACTGACTTTCAAAGTCTTTACAAAACGACAAAATTTTATACTTTTCCCAGACTGAAAGCATTTGCAGACGGAAATTCAAGGCGGCTCAAATGACAAAATTTGTTCTTGATATGGTAGAAAATATTGTGGGAAAAGGAGAAAATGCTGGTTACCAGCATTTTCTCCTTTTCCCACAATGTTTTCAAAAGGCTTCTTTCTCAGCGTCGTTAAAAGATTGTGTGGCAAACGTTTAGTCGGGAATGGATTCCGGAAAAACGAAATCTTCCCATGCCCGCATATAACGTATAATACTCCGAATTATTGTTTGTATAGAAAGCAATTACAGACGACAAATTAAAGGTGGCCCAAAAGATAATGTTACGGGAGACCACTCCTTCATGCAGGGCCTCGTCCTGATTTAAATACAATACCTGGCTCAATGGTTATGGTATTGGTCTTTTGAACCTTGAAAAAACGAGGTTATTTGTCCGCCGTGGGTTCGAATCCCGTCAGATGCGGTTTGTACTTGAGCCATGCATTTGTTCTTTTGTTTCTTTGTTACGGACATTGTTCGTAAGATGGGGGATCGTCCGGGATTGGCCATTGAGTCATTAATCCCATTTGTTGTACAAAAACGGACTTTCTGCCTAATAAGGCTTTGAGTAATCAATAAATGATGACTATAAGAGGGGGTGTGTTACGGGAGACCACTCCTTCATGCATGGCTTCGTCCTGATTTAAATACAATACCTAACAACTGCGTTGGGGAGATGTCTCTTTGGCTCAGTGGTTACGGTATTGGTCTTTTAAACTTCGAAAAACGAGGTTATTTGTCTGCCATCGGTTCGAATCCCATCAGATGCCGTTTGTACTTGAGCCATGCATTTGTTCTTTTGTTTCTTTGTTACGGACATTGTTCGTAAGAATAATTATGCATTAGGCTCTTAAAAAATAGGTGCACCGGCCGCCGCGATATAACGGAAAAAATGTTGAAAACAGCGTTAAACACCATACAATCAATCGATCTCTTACAAGGTACAAAATTATATTTTCAGGTGCAACTATAAACTCTTAGCTGAACAACAAAAATTTAGACTTTTCCGAATTGTTAGCATCTGCAGACGACAAATTCAAAGCGGCCCAAATGACGAAAATTTTCCTTCGATAGGATATGTAAAAAAAGCATTGTTGGAAAAGGACAAAATGCTGGTAACCAGCATTTTTTTCCTTTTCCCACAATGTTTTCAAAAGGCTTCTTTCTCGGGGCGTTAACAAGTGTCGGGATTGTTCGGTAACGTTTAATTCCTACTGAATATTGTGGAAGGTGTACAATCAATAGCTATAATAATGGTCACTGTATTCCATGGTCTATAAACACAATTGTTTGTCTTGTAAACTCTATACCAAACGACAAAATTTTAGGCTTGTCCAAATTGAAAGCGTGTGCAGACGACCAAAATAAATGTGGCTAAAAAATTGAAATTTGCTTTTGGGAGAGTAAAAAAGAATCTTTGGAAAAGGAGTAACTGCTTTTAAATGGTCTTGCAAAAGGGCTTAAGTGCCGTGATGCTCTATTGCCAAGCAAGTCTTCACATAATTATAAGTCCACGAAGTCCATTTTGTCTAACAATCTACTAAATCATCATGAAGACTGGTCCCTTAACATGCTTAAAATTTACCAGAGGCAAAAACTTTCGACCCAGGTCAGAGTGCGCACACCGGACAGATTGACCTGGGTCTAAACTTTTGCAAATGCATTTAAACTCCTTTTCAAAGGGCATGAATCAATTATGAATTTGTTTGCGAAAAAGTACAAAAAAAAAATAATAATTACCGCCTAGATCCAGGCTAAGGGAGGAGGGAAATGATAAGAATCAAAGTGTCTGTTTTTTTTTTCGAAGACCGTTCTACCAGAATGGCTTCCAACGCTAGGTGTCAAAAATGCCAATATTTGACGAAGTAGCCTAAACTAGCATATATCATCTCCGATCTCCGAAATATTTCCCCAAACCAAATACGAAACCACACTAAATATCCGTTTTCGAGAAAAAATCGATATTCGTCTGCTAAAGGGTACATTACACGGATCACGTGACAAAATCGGCACGCGCCACTTCAGGTATTTGTTTACTTGTCATTGATGCTGTCACGCGACGAGGCACGCGCCTGTGCACTGATGCGTGGATAAACATCCGGGACTTTAACGGTAAATCGCGACATTTTAAATTCCACGGCAACCAAACCAGGCAGATGTTTTTCGTCTGGATACTGGGATGACACTGTGTCAGTGGTTGTTTAATATGCGCGTTTAGCGTGACACTAATATTTAACCATTTACCGGACGAAAAAAAATTTAGACTTGTCCAAATTGAAAGCATTGCAGACGACAATTTAAAGGTGGTTCAAATGGCAGAATCTGTCCCTGATAGAGTAGAAAACATTGTGGGAAAAGGAAAAAATGCTGTAACCAGCGTTTTCTCCTTTTCCCACAATGTTTTCAAATTGTTTTTTTTTTTTATCCGGGGACAAAAAAAAAAAAAAACCGGGATTTTTTGGTAAAGGATCAATATTGCCACGTTTTCCGTTCATATGGGATGATATAATGAATGATATTTTAATCGGCAGAATTTATCCTTGATAGAGTAGAAAACATCGCGAGAAAAAGAGAAAATGCTTGTAACCAGCGTTTTCTCCTTTTCCAACAATGTTTTCAAAGTGCTTTTTTTTTTAATCCGGGACCCCAAAAACCCCGGGATTTTTTTGTAAAGGATAAATATTGCCGTGCTTTCAGTTCATATGGGATAATATAATGAATGATCTTTTAAGTGGCAGAATTTGGCCTTAATAGAGTAGAAAACATCGTGGGAAAAGGAGAAAATGCTGGTAACCGTTTCCGACAATGATTTCAAAGTGTGTGTGTGTTCTTTTTTTTAATAAGGGGACCTTAAAAACCCGGGATTTTTTTGGTAAAAGATGAGTTTATTATTGCCGTGTTTCCAGTCCATATGGGACAAAATAATGAGTAATTTTTTCATCATATTCTTTGTCATATTTCAATATACAAGACTTTTCCTACTGGCGACTTAACTTTTTTTTTCACATCAGTGATTCTGTATACGATCTTATGAACCGATTTGTTTTATTTCGTAGATCTACCTATTTTTATCTTTATAAATAGTTTGGCCAGTAACCAAAATCTTAAAATCTTGCTAAATCTAATAACCTCTACATTGATTGTATGGTGTTTAACGCCGCTTTCAACATTATTTCAGTCATATCACAGCGGCCAGTGCACCTATCGACGGTTGCCTGGAGTCTCTTTTACCAGTACTCCGCACAATTTTCTTTCCAAGCTACTGGCTGCTTTCCAACGTAATCGTCGAAATAATGGCCAGTGGTGGGAAAGGAATGAGTCCCGTCGCAATGACTTATGACGATCATAAATCCCCGGAAAGAAATTGGCGGAGCCAGGGGTCCAACCCATGACCCCCTGTTCTCAAGTCCTGTATGCTACCGACTGAGCTACCAGGGCTAGACAATAATGTTTACAGGCGACAAATTTCAGCCTTTTCCAAAAGGTCAAATTTTACACCCTTCCGTAATTCAAAGCATCTGGTGACGACAACTACAGTACAAGTAAGCCAAATTTCTCGGATAGGGTAGAAAACATTATTTACCAGCATTTTCTCTTTTTCCCACAATGTGTTCAAAAGCTTTCTCCTACAGGGTCGTAACAACATAGAATTTTTGAAATCGTTGTGGCAAAAAATCTGAAATTTTTCATAGTGTTTTCAGATGTTAAAAAATCTTGGTGTTTCTATTTTCCAAAATTATCTTTTTAACCCTTTACCACACAATGCGGAGTTTTTAAAACCCTGAGGAAAAAGGCTGTTGAAAACATTGTGGGAAAAGGAGAAAATGCTGGTAACCAGCATTTTCTCCTTTTTCCACAATGTTTTCTAACGGCTTCTTTCTCAGGGTAGCTCAAAGCCTGAATTGTGTAGTAAAGGATTAAAGAAGACTCAAATATTGAGATTTGTCTCAGAAAGGGAAACAATCATTAGGGAAAATAGGAGAAAATGCTGGTATAACATTTTTTTCCTTTTCCAACAATATTTCAAAAAGGCAGGGCAGTGACAACATGGCACTGTGTGGGAAAGGGTTCCTAATGCCCGCAAGTTGTCAGTTTCACTTACAAGGGAAAAAATTAAAACACTGAAACACCGAATTTAATAACCCATTTTAGCCATGCTCTGTGATAAGGGGGCTTTATGTATCTGCAAAAAGTATTGACCCAGGTCAGCCTGTGCACTCTGCGCAGGCTGATCTGGGCCGAAACTTTTTGCTATTGGTCAATTTTCTGCATGTCCAAGGACCAGTGTACATCAGTATTCAGTTGATTGTTGGACAAAAATTAATTTTGTGGATCCATGATTGTGTGATGACTGGCTTGTTTTTCAAACATCCTAGAGATGCATCAAGCCCCGTTTTGCCAGAGCATGGCTCATTTATTTTTAATGCTAAAGTTAAAAAATAAAACGAAATACATGTATATGTAAAAACAACACTGCTCAGAATAAACACTATTTCAATAAAGCATTATCAATATCAATTTGTTACATTTTTCAACTCTTCATCAAATGACAAAATTTAAAGATACACCTACAATTGTTTTCAGTCAGTCTTTTACCCGTTTCATCTTTATTTTATGAAACTATAAGCATTCTTGTGTCTTCATGCCAAATGTTGCCCCTGATGACTGTAAGGTTGAACAGATTACGACATATAGAAAATGCATTTCATGCTTCGGAGACCTTCCAAGCTATCGCTGTTGTCGTTTCAGGTTTTAAATGAGGACAAATCCTTTAAGTTTGTTTATCCCGTACACCATATTTATCAATTATTCCAACATGACACGTGAATTCAGCTCTCTAAACACAGTGCAATGAAAGCGTGGTAAAATCTATGTAATTCTATGTAGAGTGACGTCATTCTGTATAGAGTGACTTCATTCTGTATAAAGTAAGTGAGTTATTCAATGGAATATAATCTTCATCTGTGTTTTTACTCTAAGTATGAACTTGTTTTCCTTTGATTAAGAGTTGGTCATGTTAGAATTGAAATAATCTTCTTTCTATCGTGGTTTATCGTTCAATAAACCACAGGTGTGAGTTATGAGGTACAATAAATAATCCACGAGGGCGTAGCCCGAGTGGTTTATTCATTGTGCCTCATAACTCACAACGTCGTTTATTGAACGATAAACCACGATAGAAAGAAGATTATTTCTTAATTTAACCATGTTTACACAGCTGACCAATATCTGAACAATTATGCACACTATAAAGTTTTTTTCTCCCTTGCTGTAGTGATGTATCTTTAAGACTTTTACAATTTACAATTTTACAATTTTTAAGACTTTTACAATTGAAAAGAATTTAAGATGACAAATAAAATGTGGTTGGAATGATTAGATTTGGCTGAGAGAGAAGAACAAATTTTGAGAAAAGAGGAAAATGTTGATTACAATTTTCTCCTTTTCTTGCAATGTTTTCAAAATGGTTTTTCCATAGGGTTGATGAAAAATGGGATTGGATGTTTGGTAAGTCGTTTGTAAACCCCATGGCTTTGAAGAACTATTTTTCATGAATCAAAGTCATTGAAACAGACTGACATGCAGAAGAGACACTTAAACTGATTGATTCAATAGCATTTTAGCCCCTTACCATAGAATCCCGTGTTTTAACAACCCTGTGGGTGAAATCCTTTAACAACATTGTTGGAAAAGGAGAAAATGCTGATAACTAGCATTTTCTCCTTTTCCCACACAGTTTTCTGCTCTATCAATAGAGACAAACTCCCCTCATTAGGGCTACCTTTAATTTGTCGTCTGCTAATGCTTTCAATTTGAACAAATCTAAAATTTTGTTGTTTGGTAAAGAGTTTATCAACTTTCAACATGATTTCAGTCCTATCACTGCCCCAGCTTACATATTCATCTTTGTCTTGCTTTGATCCCTCACCCGACAACAACATGTTAGACTTGTTGGAATCCAAAGTATTTGCAGACAACAAATTAAACAGAACTCGAAAATTGAAATTTGCTTTGGGAAGGGTAGAAAACATTGTAGGAAAAGGAAAAAATGCTGGTTACCAGCATTTTCTCCTTTTCCCATAATGTTTTCAACAGAAGCTTTATTTCTCTCGGTTGTTAAAAGTTAAATTGTATTAAACAAGTTTGAAGCTAGGAGGTGTTTGAAGGTGAGGAAATTGTATTTATCACATATTCTCCCTTGTTTTCAGTGTAATATACCCATTACGAATTTTCTTATCTTAAACACGTTTGGTATCACATTTTAGTCATTTTAGACATCATTTTGTACGTATTTCATTGAAGTGAACAGGTTTTATGGATACTACCGTGGGTGCATCTACAGATGGTTTTGCATCTTCTGATCTATAATTTATGAAATATCTGTGATAAAAAGAATTTGACACGAGTTGGCAAACTTGTCAAGAAAAAATGTTACTAAACTCGCAAAAGGCTCACTTCATAACGCTTAATAAAATTTTATCTGAAATGCCAACTCATGTCAGATCTTATATTTCTTGAATTTTGTGGAAAACTTTCAGAGAAAAACTTTAACTGCTAGTTAAGTGGTTGCTACTTTTCTCCTGATGATTACAAAAGCTGTTTTTAAGGCCCAGTAGCCACCAAAAGTAAACAATGTACCTTTTTAAAACTTTTTACCAGGTTTTAAAATTCATTTTTCTGCCAGAGTCTAACACTCAGACCAACCATTCAATAACAGATTGTCAACTTTAAAATAATTTCCTTAACTTTAAATGGTACAATTTAGATTTAAACACATTTTAACATCCACATTTACTTTTGTCATGACTGGGGCTTTAAATGTGTGTGTGTAGCTGGAGGTATATTGAAAAGAAATTCCCAAGAACTATATGGGTATACATGTTTATGTACATATATCTAAACTTTTGAAGCGCAAAGCATAATTAAAAGTGTTCCTGCTAGCAATATTGAGTATTATCATATACCAAATTTTCTGGCTCCAATACATGCCTGGCACACGGATGAAATATCACACATGACAGAAAAAGAAAAAATCTGTATAGATCTGCACACTGTCAAATATGGTTCCAATTATGGTATGATGATGTATCTTGTGCACGGACTAAGCATGCATTGATTTGCAATTTGATTCATCAAAATATTGACGCTATGATATTCATCCTCCATTCATAAAAAAGAAGTTATTACTGACTAATCCATTATTTGTTTTATTTTGTGTAATACTCGAACAAATTGACCTGAAATTGACCTCTATGCAAAGAATAATTAAAGACTGAATATTTATGTCATCGGGTATAATCAGACGGTACGGAAATCCTGTTAATGGTAAATGTCGGGTTTGACCTTTACAGTGCGACAGACAAAATGTGAGAGCTTTTGCGGATGACATGGTTTAAGATCAGACTGCACAAAAAGTGCATTTTAGATCTTTGTCACCCGCCACGTATTTCCAATTTTTCAATTATTTTCAGTATTCTGTAAAGACACAATAAATCTTATAGCTGCATAAAGAGTTGAAAATTGTTCACATAGTTCCGCATGCAGATGGCATTAGCCGAAGCTAAGTTTGGACAATAATTCAAGCGTGTAATATATGGTAATAGAAGTCATTTATTTCATGTTAATTTGTTCAAGTAATACCTCTTTCGAATAAAATGTCAATACATGTAATTGCAAAAGTTTGTCATTGAAAGTTGTAGGTACATGTATACATTAACAGTAACATTATGTTGTAGTAACTTTCCTGGTGCTTGTATTTAAGCCAGGCTCTGTGAAAAGGGGGCTAAATACATCTCCAAACAGTATCGACCCAGGTCAGCCTGCACACTCTGTGCAGGCTGACCTGGGCCGAAACTTTTTGCTATCAGTCAATTTTCTGCAAGTCCAAGGACCAGTTTACCTAATGACTCGGTTGTTAGACAAAATGGACTTAAGGTAGTAGACCCCTAACCAGCCCGCATAGCTCAATAGGTAGAGCGTAGGACTCGTGAACATGATGTTTCGAGTCACTTGAGGGTGTGGGTTCGATCCCCACGGCTGGCCATCTAAAATTACTAATAGTCTTTCGGATGAGACGTTAAACCGAGGTCCCGTGTGACGGTGCTATACACTGAGCACGTAAAGGAACCAGGCGTAACTTAAGACGGGTTTCGACCTGTATCTGCACTATCCCCAGCAACAATACTAACAGCTTTCAGGGGGCGACGCCCATATGGGCAACCGGTGGCGACAATAAATAAACGCAAATTCATCATCATCAGACCCCTAACGCTTCTAGTGGAACATGGAATAAAATTTCTTGTTAGTTGATAAATAAGGATTTATACTGATATAATATTTTTGCACATTTTTAACCAACCAGAAATTCCTTAGTTGTCTATCTTGAAATTATTTGTTGATACTTTTGTTAGTTTCCTGAAAAGGGAGGTAATTATTATTTCCCTTTTTAATGAGAATACAGTGGTTTTAGATTTAAAAATGATAATTCCAAGAAGGAATAAAAGGAAAAATTGGCTAGGTTAAAGTAGTACAATAATACTAATTTTTAATCATAGCAAATTTTGTAGGACAATATTATAGTGGAAATAGCTGTTTTACACTTGGGGTCTATGATACTGTGATGACTTACTTGGTATCAGGCATTAAGCCCCCTTTTTGCCAGAGCATGACTCATTTACTTATTACAGTGTATGTTAATTTTGACATCTAGCTCGACCTTCGGTCTCATGCCATATCAAATTTTCTCACACTGTTTGAATCAAATACAAGCACGAAGAAAGTTACTACAATATAATATTCCATGTAGATCAAACTGCCCTTTGCAGGCAGTGAAGATCAAGATCAGACTGCACAGAATGTGGAGATGAGAGGAGAAGTTGCTCAAAATAACGACTTTATCCATTTTACACAACACTGGCTTGATTGTCTGAATTTGCTAAGTACATAAAGCATGAACTGGAATCTATACCCTTCATCCGACGACAGAATTTTTAGACAGGCCCAAATTGAAAGCATTTTCAGATGAAAAGTGAAATACGGCTCACATAATGTGATTTGTCTACTAAAAAAGTAGAAAACTGTATGGGAAAAGGAGAAAATGCTGGTTACCAGCATTTTTTCCTTTTCCAACAATGTTTTCATCAACTTCATTCCTCGGGGTCATTAAAACAAGACTAAGAGATTGTTTGGTAAAGAGTTCACGTTAAATTTGTAGGGTACCTGTAAAAGGTTAATTACCCTTCACCACACAATCCCAAGTTTTAAGGACCCCAAGGAAACAACCTTTTAAAAACATTGTGGGAAAAGGAGAAAATGCTGGTTATCAGCATTTTCTCCTTTTCCCACAATGTTTTGTACCCTTTCACAAACAATATCCACCCTTTAGCTAAATAATTTAGGTTGTCTTCAAATCCTTTCAGTTTGGACTAGTCTAAAATTTTGTCTCTGGTAAATAGTTAATCCTTTACAAAACGACAAAATTTTGGACTTGTCAAATTTGACAGCATTTGCAGGTGACAAATTAAATGTAGCTCAAAAGGGAAAAGTTGTCTGAGAAAGAGTAGAAAACATTGTGGGAAATGGAGAAAATGCTGGTTACAAGCATTTTCTCCATTTCCTACAATGTTTTCAAAAGCCCTCTAATTCAGGGTCATTAAAACTCGGGATTGTTTGGAAAAGGGTTAACACTTTACCACACAATCCCGACTTTTAACAACCTTGAAAAAGAAGACTTTCAAAGATATTGTGGTATGCAGCATTTTCTCCTTTTCACACAATGTCTTCTACCTTTTCAAAAGCAGCCTCCAGAATCTGAGCCACATTTACTTTGTTGTCTGCAAATGCTTTCAATTTGCACAATTCTACATTTTTGTCGTTTGGTAAAGAATTAAAGCTTTCTAAGTTAAAATCTGTTTGCCTCGTTTCATCACGACAAAAAGCTAGCTACTACTTGGCTCCTTATCGTCTACTCTGAACGGTTTAACTGTAGCGGATTCTCTCTCGGGTTTATGGTTTAACCGGTTTAATTGTGGACTAGCGAAAGACGGGAGGTTGGAAGACTGACTGCGTAAACTTTGGAGTTCCGATGCCCAGGTTTGTACAGTTTCTGTTTGAAATTTACCTGGAAAAAAAGCTTTTTTCACATATTACTAATTCTAAACATTTCTCTATTTCCCACAATGTTTTCTACCCTTTCACAGACAAATTCCATCATTCCAGCCACATTGAATTTGTATCTGCAAACACTTTCAATTTGGACAAGTCTAAAATTTTGTCGTTTGGTACTAAAGAGTAAACTTACGTTCTGTTGATCCTTATACATCGATCATTCTTCAGAGAAATAGTAGTCTTATTCTCAAGAATTTTATAGATTTGAAAGTAACACAACTTCTGATTGGCTAAACCAAATTGTTTAGCCAATCAGAAGTTGTGTTACTTTCAAATCTAGAAAATTCTTAAGAATTAGGCATCAAATATTCTTAAGAATGTTTGGTTAATTTGAATCCTGCTTTCTTCTCCAGCTGGGGAATAAATGTGTCAAAAATATTCTAATGGTTACCGGCCCTCATTGTATGGGTTCCCTTTTTAACCCTTTACCGCACAATGCCAACTTTTAACGATCCTGGGAAAGAAGCCTTTTGAAAACATTGTGGGAAAAGGAGAAAATGCTGGTAACCAGCATTTTCTCCTTTTCTCACAATATTTTCTACCCTATCAAAGAAAAATTGCACCATTTGAGCCACATTGAAATTGTCATCTGCAAATGTTTTCAATTTGGACAAGGCTAAAAGTTTGTCATCTGGTAAAGGGTTGATAGTAAACAACTAGTCAAAATGTCAGTATATCCATGAAAATGCAGACACCAACAGGGCTATAACATATACCTCCATGTTTTCTTCCAAAAAAAGCCAAGCTAAAAACAAAACAAGATCATGGCCCTGTATCGCTCCACTGGCTTTTTAATCCTTTACCACACAGATCAAAGTGTTAATGACCTTTAAAGAGAAAGCTTTTGAAAACATTTCGAGAAAAGGTCAACACGTTGTCAGCCAGTATTTTCTCCTTTTCCAAGAATGTTCCCTACTCTATCAGACAGAAATAATCATTTAAGCTACATTCAATTTGTCTTCTGTAATGGCTTTAAACTTGGTCCAGTAAAAAAATTTGTCCTTTCTTAAAGAGTACAATTAATCAGGGCTTTTTTCCCTTCTATAATTGAGGCCGATATTCGGTGACTTCCCAATTGCAAAAAGCATCATTTTTTCCAAATTATGGCAGAAGAATTTCCCAATTTTGCTGAAAGAATTTCCCAATTTTGCGGGAAGACCTTCTCATGAAATGATACTGAAATTCCCAACAAGTTAAAATACCAAATTCTCAAAGCTATTTCAAACAAGTTGGCTTCTTTACAAAAGAAGCCAGGAGAGGTCAGCATCAATGTTTTCAAATAGTTAATTGGCTTTTAATTTCAATATATTTTGGTACACGTAAACAAACAAGTAAAAAAGCCGTCGCGTAGAAACCGCATATGCTTTACATGACGGTCATTTGACCTTCTTGCCGCGTTTTCAAGTCACATGATCTTGTCCAGCAGTCTTCTTTCTCTTTTTTAACGAAATTCTTCTTATTTTTTCTTCTGCTTAGATCCATTTGCTTAATGAAAAATTACAATTATCTGAGAGGTCATTTGCAGCCATGGCAAATTAATATAGCAAATCTTTTCTGAAATTCGTCATATAAAAATAAATCACGTCTATTTCCTGTTTCGGTTTTTTGATTTCGCTTTATTTACAAAACCATGACGAAACAGACTGTGTATCAGAATAATTTCGCAAGAACAATGGATTTAGACAGCAAATTCTGTGGCAGTCTGCCTTTTAAACTAACCACTGTTGGAGAGGTCTGATGACCTCTCCAATGACCAGACACAAAACTTTCATTATTTAGTAATGATTGAAACCGAAAGCAGGCGTTTTACTGATTTGTAACGAAATGACTCAGCTGACTGCGCTGCAGTACGGCCGAAATGTTGCGTTTTCTTGGCGCCATTTGGTTTGTTTAATGGAGGCAGTCTGAACCGAACCGAGTTATTTTTTGCACACTACAACACCGTACGTAGACTGAACGCTGTTGTCATTTCTCTATCATTTAGTATTAAATCTTAACACTGTGAAACACATTCGTACTCGGTTGCAGTCAACGTACTCAAAAAAAAACAAACACGCTGTATCCAAGCAAAACATGTCAAGAACCGGGAAACATTACAAAAAGTTCGTTAAAAGGGCTGCAGATGATAAAGGCTAGCGCAGCCTTTTTACTTTAGGCGTGAAACGTTCGAATTCTTTGCTGATCGATCTACAGGTAATCAAATCTCCGCATACTAAGTTTCAATCTGAAGTGCCGGTTCTGTCGGGCATCACCGATCTCCCGTTGTCTGAAGACTAGACAATTATTATCACTGCACATGATGCAAACTCTACATCTCCAGACATAACATCAAAGCCTAGCCTTGTTACTTCCACAGATAGTGATTCCCTTGTATCATATGATAGCGGGAAAACTCCGGCACCCATGGGTGTACAACAGTAGTGTTAAAAAGGGCTATAAGCCTGTATGTGCAAATGCTGTGAGATATTTGGCCATAGTTTAAGAAGTTAAAGTGTGACTGTTGAATTTGTTTCACTTTCTATTTACTGTACGTATGTACACTGCCATTAATTTGTTTTATTGATGTATCTTGAAAGTCAGTTTGATTTTTCCCAATTTGGCCAAATTCGCGCTTGAATTTCCCAAAATGAAAGGCTAAGGCCCCTTCCCAATTTTTGGAAAAAAAGCCCTGTTAATGTATCATGCACTTAAATGGCATTGCAGAGACATACAGCATAAAAAGTCTGTATGGTAGTAAACTTACTTGGAAAAAATAACCTCCCCCCCGCCCAACAAAAAAAAAAAGTCATATCTTCCTAAGTGCAAAGATTATGTCCGTGAATACAAGCAGGTTTATTCATTGGCATGAAAGGTAACATTCTGGAAAGAAGACTGAATAACAGAAACCTTACTTTAAGTTTAATATTCCACTGATGTGAGCATAACTACTAGCATCAAAATAAATCACTCTCCCTGACAACAGAATATGTCCTATCCAAAAAACTTGAATATCAACATCAATCATAATTATGTCATTGCAGTTTGATAATCAAGGGAGGTAAATAGTAACAAACTTTATCTCTTATAACAGGTGTTATTTCCCTTGATTACTATTGAAATCAAAGTCACTATATATAAGCCCATGCTAAACTTGTGATCCTTGGCACGGGGCCAATTTTGACCCGAGGGCTATAAAATGAAGAAACTTCTTAAGAGGTCCATTAGATAAAGCTATATGCCAAATTTGGTAGCCCTGGGCCTTATGGTTTCAGACAAGAAGATTTTCGAAGATTTTCAATATTTTTCGCTTTTATTGCCATGGCAACCAGAGTTTTTGAAGGAATCAAATTCTTTCAAGAAATTCTGAAGAGGACCATGGCAGGATCATTTCTGTGAAGTTTCATCAAGTTTGGATGTTTAGTTTCAGAGAAGAAGATGTTTGAAATAAAAGTTAATGCACGCACGACGGACACCATGCCATGACATATGCCCACTGGCCGAAAAAAACCAAAAATCTTGCAATGATCAACTCACCTTCTGTGGAATCAAAGAATTCCTGTAAGAATCCTGGTTTATTCTCCAATTGTTCATATTCATAAGCTTGAAATATCATATCTAATTTGTCTAAATCTTTGACAAAGCGGGATTCTGGAGACTTCTGGTCCTCGTATTCCTGTAAATATAAGAGTATAACTACGCTTTCTAGCTCTGGTGTTTTCTATGACGCCCTGGCATCATTGTTAGCTTTGTCGTCGTTCAATAACTTTGCCATTTTATAATATCTCTGTCATTACTGAAGATATTTACTTCAAACTAAGTCTAGGTATTAAATATCAAAAGGGGAATCCATGCAACAGGGGCAGGTAGCCATCAAAATATTTTTGGCACAGTTATGTTTTTTTCAACTTAGAATTTTCACAAAACACAACTCGAGCTGAGCAGAAAAAGATGCTAAAATATTAAACTCAGTTAACTTGGTCATCTAAAAAACTTGTTACGAGATAAACATAATATAATGTTAGTGTCTAAAATTATCAATTTTATCGAATACAACTGGAAGAAATTATCAAGCTTTGTCATGATAAATTCTCCCAACCTCATTACACCACATGATAAATTCTCCCAACCTCGTAACACCACATAATAAATTCTCCCAACCTTGTTACATCACATTGAATTTTCTTCACACTAACATAATATTTCCCTTTTTAGTGCAATCTTATATAAACCTACCTCCCACAGCCCCATTAACTCAGAGCCCACCTCACCCGACACCAAACTACATATATGGCACATGGCTGTCTGCAAGAAAAATTAAAAAAAATCAATTGCCATTAGTACTGTCACTAACCATGACTTGACTTTTTATCAATACAATACAATATAAACACTTTATTTCTTCTAAGTATGAAAAAATCATACAACATAGAATAGGCATAGCAAGAGACTAAATATAGGTCAAATACGAGTGGAGAACTGCACTGATTAACAAATACAAAGTGGGCTTTGTTTTAGCAAGGTTGAAAAACACTGTCATGATTCTCTCCTTTTCTAGCAATGCTTTATAAAAGTATGCTTTCTTAGGGTCCCTCAACCCTTTTTCACAGAATACCGAGTTTTTATTAACCTGAAAAAGAAAGCTTTTGAAAACATTGTGGGAAAAGGAGAAAATGCTGGTAATCAGCATTTTCTCCTTTTCCTACTATGTTTTCTACCTATTTAAGAACAAATACTTGAAATTATAAAAAAAAAACATTTCGTTAAAAAATATGTGGATTGTCGTCTATAAATTCCTTCAATATTAAGTCTAGAATTTTTGCCATGACGTAAAGGGTTAAACATGGAATCATATGGTAAAAATTTAAAACAATATGCAATCATACCACATTGTTTTTAAACCTGTCTCCTGCAATTTGACAGTTCTTAAAGATGAAAGAAGCAGGAGAACCATGTCTAGTGTCAACTTGATTCATATACATAAATTCAACAAGACAAGAGATCCATGATGGCCCTTGATGGCTCACCTGGTTTCATGAGTAAACTACGTGTGTGTATTTATTGTATGACAAAGTACTAGACTCAACCAAATTGAAAGCATCAGCAGACAACAAAATGAATAAGACTTAAAAGTTGAAATTAATTTTGTTTCTAGATGGGTAGAAATTTGGTGGGAAAAGGAGAAAATGGTAGTTACCAGCAGTTTCTCCTTTTCCAAAATGTCTCCAAAGGCCTTCTTCATCAAAGTAAAACTTATTTAGGTTGTTAAAACTTGGGATTGCATGGTAAAAGGTGAAACAAAATCAATAACATGTACATGCCTTTTCTCTACGATGTTTTTCCTCTTTGTCTATACCATCAGAAGGTGTTATATCTCCCACAATGGACTCTGCCATGTCATGGACCAGTGATAACTTGATGCATCTATAAATAGAACATGATAAACAAATGTACAATGTGACCAGCCTGAAATAGTTTAACTGGTAGAGTGAAGGACTTCTAAACATAATACATGTACCTTGGGCCAATTGAGGGTGTGGGTTCAAGCCCCATGGCTGGCCACCTAAAAATTACTGACAGTCTTCCAGATGAGATGTTTAACAGAGATCCCATGTAATGGTCTTATACACCTATCACATTAAAGAACTGGGTGTAACTTTGGATGGGTTTCATCCTGTATCTTCACTATCTTGCACTAGCCCCCATGACATAAAAGCCCTCAGGAAGTGTCATCTATAATGGGCCACCAGTCGCAACGAAAAATAAACAGAAATCAATCGATATTTATACAATATTCCTAATCATTTACAAAACCACAAACTCTTTAACTCTTTACAAGAAGACAAAAAGTTTAGACTTGTTCAAAAAAAAAATGAGCCATGCTCTGGCAAAAGGGGGCTCAATGCATATCCATTATGCATGATACCAAGCAAGTAATCACATGATCATGGATCCATAAAGTCCATTTAATCGAACAATCGACTGAATCATGAGGCAAAGCAGTCCTTGGACATACAGAAAATTGACCAATAGCAAAAAGTTTTGGCCCAGGTCAGCCTGCGCGGACTGCGCAGGCTGACCTGAATCAATACTTTTTGCAAATACATCAAGCCCCAAGTGTCTGATCCAGAGCACGTGATTGCAAGAATCGCCTGAGTTTTTCATCATGCATGCACATTTTCAAAACCAGTGGGCGACAGTCATGCACTACAAATAATTTGTTAATTAGTGTTTGATCACTTGTTACACTTAATGCTCAAACGTTGATGTAAAAACCACTTGCACATCCAGCATAACTGCATCAGATCATTCCTATGAATCAAGAGTGACTTTCCTTTCCTACCTCATGGACTTTGATTGTTCAAAAAAAAAAAGTCTGCCATTTTTTTTTTTTCTTCTCGATTTAAATATATGAGTTACATGTCGCCAACGCTTATTTATCATAATGAATATTAGTGAAGTACGGCCTTTCCATCCAAAGCTATCAAGATGAATTTATTTTGATATTACTTTATTAGTTTTTGATTAATACAGATTCCCGGAAGTTGATCATTTTATGCATGTAAACCCAAACAAATAGCAGACAATACTGACATCTCTCTTTTCTAAGATGGATAAAAACACCGAATTACTATCTCTATGCATCGAGCGGATGGTAATGAAGATGAACTGTTAGTTTTTTTGAAAAAATCTGTTATTCAGCATGCAAGACATGGCCAGTGCGATGCAGAGGAGAGCGTAACTGATGAAAGCATAAGGGCTAGCATTTTAACTTTAATTTACAATTACGACTTCCAAGTTTCAAAGTAAGATTTTGTGTTAGGTATGAACAAGACTAAGGCACAGTACTATAGAATACGAAAGAGATTTGTTCTGTTTCTCGTGTTTTGTAGTTAGTTTTCATACCCCATACTTTTTAGAAATCCCCCATGCTTATCAGATTGATGGGGGACAATTGCCCACTTTTTTAAAATCCTGGATCAGACACTAAGCCCCTTTTTGCCAGAGTGTGGTTCAAATGTATTTGCAGACAACAAATTAAATGTGGTTCACACTATTCGTCTTTGAGAGGTTGTAACATGACTAGCATTTTCTCTTTTTTCCACAATGTTTTTTTGTGATCTATCAAGGACAAATTTCATCATTTGAACCATATTTGATTTGATGTCTGCAAATGCTTTGAACTGGGACAAATCTAATATTTTTGCTTAGAAAAGAAAGAAGACATATATGTAAGAAACCTGAAAGGGAACTTTGCCACACATGGTGACATGGATATATTGTAGTTTGGAAACACTAAAATAGTGAAGAATGACTGAGTTATAAACACAAAGTATTAAAGGCCCAGTGGGCAGTAGCAGCCAAAAGTAAAATAATGTTGGTGTTGAAATGTATTTAGATTGAAATAATACCATATTAAAGTATGAAAATTGTTGTGAATATGACAATCTTTTACTGTACGGTCAGTCCAAGTGTTAGTCACTGACAGAAAGATTAATTTTAAAACCAGATACATAGTTGCTAAGTTGCTCTATCTTTTCTTCACATTTTGCCCAGTGTTAGAATTCATTTTTCTGCAAGTGACTAACACCAGGATCAACCCTGGTTGTCATCTTTACAATAATTTCCATACCCTTAACCAGTAAGATTTACAGTAAATGCAAATGCATTTAAACATCCCTGTTGTTTATTTTTGACCACTACTGGGCCTTTAATGAGTCTACGTAACTAAAGAAGTTAATGACAAGACTATGCATGAATAAAAGTGCTCACTTTTCTTTGTTGAGACCAGACGCAGGATCTACGAGGAACGACAACACTGACATACGATACATGTGATCTGCAACACTCTCCGGGTTGCTGACCCTTCGTAACACCCATCCTGTCCTTTGAACTCTCTGAAAAACGTACCTCTGACGGTCAAAACTGGCCACACAAAATTCTAAAATCTACCAAAATCTTTCCAACTCTGCCCAAATCATTCCTAAATCTAACTCTGAAGTCAATGTCATCTGCTATGTATTACCAATTGAAAACAACAAAGTAATGTTTATTTCAGTTACCAGAGCTCCAGATAAGAGGGAGCGATGGTATTCTAAATCCATTATTTCTCTTCTAAACCCTATGTTGTGGGTACTCATTAGAATCGTCTCGATGAGACGATTCTAATGAGTACCCGTAACATAGGCTTTAGTGGAGAAAAATTGGTATTTTCAATTTTGTAATCAAAATCTCTCCCCCTGTCTGGAGCTCTGATCTGACTATCCATTGTGATAGTTGAGAGGGAGTGACTGTATTCTAAATCAATTATTTCTCTTCCAAACCCTATGGTATGGGTACCCATTAGAATCGTCTCTAATGAGTACCGACAACATAGGGTTTAGTGGAGAAAAATTAATATTTTCAGTTTTGAAATCAAAATCACTCCCTCTATCTGGAGCTCTGAGGAACTTAAAGTATTCATTGTCAAACTTAATCCTTTACCATACAATCCTGAGTTTTAATGACCCCTGTGTAACAAGTGTTTTCTTAAACATACATCTTCACTCGTTTTCATCCAGTTTTTTAACCATTTTTTTTTCTTTATTTTATGACACTATAATCACTCTTATATCTGCATGTCAAATATTGCCCCGGAAGGTTGCAAGGTTGCACAGATTACGGCAGATAGAAAATGCATTTCATTCTATTGCGGCTACCCACTGACATAACAACCACAGTTTCGCGTTTAAATCGAAGGTAAATTCCTACAGTTTCTTTACCCTATACATCTTATATTGATTTATTATGTACATTTACACAGCTAACTAGATTATAACACCATCAAATTTTAACAGCATTTGTTTACACTCTGGCTGTAAAGATATCTCTTTAAAGCATTGTGGGAACAGGAGAAAATGCTGGTAACCAGGAAGGCCTTTCCCAAAAATGTTTTCTAAAACAAATTCAAAAACTTTCATAAACAAATTCATTCAATGCAGCCACACTGAATTTGTCATCTGCAAATACTTTGAGTCTCCTTTTCCCACAATGTTTTCTCTCCTATGACAGAAATCATTGTTTTAGCTGTATTCATTCTGTCCTCTGCACATACTTTTAAGTTCAAAATTTTGAAAGTTTAAAATTTTGTTGTTTGGTAAAGAGTTAAACCAAATCTAATTTGTCATCATTGTCTGCGCATGTCGTATTCTTTGAAGATTCAACCTGTCTGCTATGAGGCATCACCCATCTCCTACACAGGAGAAAAGTAGGGCTTACAAGGAAGCTACCTGGTATTACCCAAGGCTGTAGGGGCTGTTTTAATAAATGGCCGGTGCAAAGGTTACATGCTAGCTGATCATAGCTGAATGAATCATACCAGGTAGCGTTTTATTGCGAAAATGTTTATTTTGAAATTCCAAGTAACGGTTGTCGATTTGAAAAATAGTCTGGTTCTGTACCCAGAATGCCCAAATCAGATAGATGTGTATTTGAAGAATGCCATCAAGCAGAAGATAATGAATTTGTCGTCTGCAAATGCTTTCATCTTAGACAAGTCTAAATTTTAGTCAATTGGTAAACGGCAAAGAAGCCAAGGACTGTATTCACAATCCATTCTAAATTCTATTCAACTTTTATTGTTATATTCAAGACAACCTCTCTGATTGGTTTAGACAAACTGTCTAGGCCAATCAAATGGCTGGTCTTGGGTCTGTATTCACCAATAATATTCTTAATCTTATACTGAAGAATTTTCTAAATTTGAAAGTAACACAACTTCTGATTGGCTAAACCAAATGGTTTGGCCAATCAGAAGTTGTGTTACTTTCAAAACTGGGAAATTGTTGATTTTAGACAAAGAATATTCTTAACGGATGGTTGGTGAATACTGAATACGAATCCTGAAGTTGGAGCAGAATATTCTAGGTGAACATGGCACAAAAGAAACAAGAAGATCTAAAAATATATCTTAAATGGTTCATCTAAAAACCTTGAGCTGTCCGATTAAAGACATGAATTCAAACAGTTTTCGAACGTTCGAACTGGACATGATTACTCATTTATGTCTGTAATCGCAGGATATAAACATTAACATGTGTTTTGCGGATGCTGGTCTCTCACGTTTTGTCCAATTTAACTATTGCTTTGCAAATACGTAGGGTACCAAAATTGGTTAAGCTTTTGTCCAATTCGAAAACCCAAAAAGAATAATATTTTGTAAACTATGTTTTCATTGGTCGATTCAGTAAGGACAGGCATCATGGCCGCCATCCGAAGTTTACCTTCTATCCGACGGTCATTTTTAAGTTATTTTCGAAATTTGTCTCAGAAACAAACTCGGTCAAGTTATGCCACGGCCAAGGAAGGTGATGCAGAGTCAAATAAGAGCGAACAAAGCTTGTCAGACGCTGTTGCATTGTCAGACAAGGTGAGCTTTGACAAAACCATGCCGGGAATGTCATTAAGTTAATAACGAATGGGTGACGGACGAAGCGCACCACTGTCGAAGCGTACCACTGCCTAAACGTACTTTCGGATTTTCTTATATCATACATGGTACCTTGAACCCTTTACCAGACAACAAAATTCTAGCCTTGTCCAAATTGAAAGAATTCGCAGATCTATGACAGTTTGAATGTTGCTCTTGAAATCAGTGCATTTTTTTTGATATGTTAGATAACATTGTTGGAAAAGGAAAAAAAATGCTGGTTACCAGCTTTTTCTCCTTTCCCTACAGTGTTTTCAAAAAATTTCATTCCCAGGGGCCATTGAAAGTCGGCATTATCATACAGTAAAGGGTTAATCACGATACACTGAATGACCAGTGGTATGCACACACATTGGAATCTAGCATTTTTTCCCTGTTTTGGGAATTAAATGGGTCCGAAACCATGGGAAAAAAGGTATAGTTTTCTCTGAAATTGGGAATATTCATGATAAACACAGAATCAAATGACTGATTTTTTATGATTGATACTTTCCAGTCATTTGAACTAAAATCAAAGCATTATACACCAGAAAATCAAAACATTGAAAACAAATTAAATTGTCCTTTAAGAAGACAATGTCCCTGTTTCTCATGCTTTTAAAGTAAAGTGTGTGAGGGTACTTTATAGTTAATCCATGAATTTTGTTGATGGCCATTGTTCTACAATAGAACCTAGGCTCGATGGAATGTCAGATTTAATATCTATTTCACTTTGTGATACTTGGACTTGACGGGACTTGTCAGTCTTCTTAAGGCCTAACTCTTTGGGGTGTTGAGAACCTGTCAGTTTGATTTTATTTCGATATTATTCGCAGTTATGGCTCATTTCGTAGTTCTATCGCTAGAGGAAGAATTTTCTGCAAATACACGTGGCAATAAGAATATTGACAAATCACAACTTTTTGGCTACACAAAAACATAATACAGTGCATCTGCATTGTATTTGATGATTGCTAATTTGCTATGGAGACTGCCGAAACACATACCCTGGACGCTGGCCTCTATCCGATATAGGCTTTAACTTGGTTATCAAACACTAGGACCAGTTTACCGGAATAAACTGTTGACAGACCATTCTGCATACCTTGGGTGATCCTGTGATCAAGTTTGATGATAGGTATGGAATCAGCAGAGTTGTGACCAGTGTTAACAGACGTATGTCACTCACTCACTCACTCACTCACTCACAAAATAATGTATCTCAAATTATAGGATTTGTCTTTGAAAAAGAGTTGCTGATCAGCATTTCCGCCTTTTCCCACAATGTTTCTTCCTCAGGGTTGTTAAGAGTCTGGATTGTCCGGTAAAGGGTTAACCACATGGCAAAATTTTAGACCCATCCATATTGAAGGAATTTTTAGTTCACAATTCAAGTCTGTTTCAAATATAGAATTTAGCCTTGAATAGGTAGATAGACTTTCATGATCTTTTCCCTCAGTTTGGCCTCTTTCAACGGACCCAACACTTTTACCAGCATTTTTTCCTTTTCCCTTAATGTTTTCAAAAGTCTTCTAATGATAGCATTTGGCCTTGAAAAGGTAGAAAACATAGTGGGAAAAGGAGAAAATGCTGGTTACCAGCATTTCCTTCTTTTCTCACAATATTTTTAAAAGTCTTCTAACTCGGGGTCATAAGAACTCTGGATGATTAGAATACCAATGCATGTACTCAAGAATGTTTTTATTTTTTCTCACTTTTTTTAAGGCAAACCAAGAATCTGAACCTCAAGAAACGACATCTTTTGCTACACTGTTGAGAAAGTCCTCACTCATGATGTTGGGTCCATTGAAAGAGGCCAAACTGCGGGGCAAGGTAATGGAGGTGGTGGAGGACGATCTGTACATCGACTTTGGAGGGAAATTTTACTGTGTTTGTCCTAGACCACAACCCAAAGGGTACTCTTTTTTTTTTATTGATTTTTGCTGAGCCCCTGTAGCTAAGTCAGTAGTGTACAGTACATGAGAACGGGGGGTCGCTGGTTCGATCCGAAGCTCGGCCAATTTCTTTCCTAAGATTGGTGATAGTCATTGTAACAGGATTTATTCGTCTCTCACAGCTGGCCATTGTTTTGGCAATAGTTATGTTGGAAAGCAGCCATTGGCTTGGAAAGAATATTGTTTGGAGTACTGGTAAAAGAAATTCCAGGAAAGCATGGATAGGTGCACTGGCCGTGATATAAATGAAATAATGTTGAAAATGGCATTAAATACCATACAGTTAATTGATTGATTTTCTGTTTATATATTGTCACCACCAGATGGCCACATGATGCTACCCTTCACTGTGTTTGTCCTTGACCTTAACCCAAGGGTTTACTATTGTTTATTTTTCATTCATTTATAGTCGCCGCCAGTTGGCCCTATGGGCAACACCCTTCACTGTGTTTGTACTTGACTTGAAGCCAAAGGGTACTCTTGTTTGATTGATTTTCTGTTTATTTATTGTCGCCACCATTTGATTACTAGTATATGGACAACATCCTTTACTGTGTTTGTCCGAGACCAAAGGTCTCACCCTATATCAAATTTCTCAAGCTGCTTGAATGAAATACAAGCGCCAGGAAAGTTACTACAACATAATATATCTTTAATGACATCTATGTTAGATGCTATCTGCCGAGCCCCGGTAGCTCAGTCGGTAGTGTGCAGGACTTGAGAACACGGGGTCCAGGGTTCGATCCCTGGCTACGACTCCTGGCTCAGCCAATTTCTTTCCGAGGATTGATGATAGTCACTGCGACAGGATTCATTCCTCTCCCATCGCTGACCATTGTTTCGATGATGATTATGTGGGAAAGCAGCCAGTGGCTTGGAAAGAAGATTGTGCGGAGTACTGGTAAAAGACTCCAGGAAAGCATGGATAGGTGCACTGGCCGCTGTGATATAACTGAAATAATGTTGAAAACGGCGTTAAACACCATACAATCAATCAATCAATAGATGCTATCTATCAATTTCTTTGTTTATTTTGTACATTTGGATCAGGGAGTACTATAGAGGAAGAGAAGTACAGATTTTACTTCACGACTGGGAGATGGCATCCAAGTTTATCGGATCGGAAAGATATGTAACTTTGTTAGAAGCTGACGCTACACTTCTAGGACTTTGGCAGCCGCCTGTTGCAGAAGAAGAAAGTGCTAGTGAACAAGATCAAAAAAAATCTGACGATAATTACCGCCAATCAATTTTTTATGATATCACTAAACATGAAAAGTGAATTTTTGTCACACAGTTCTGACTTTTTTTCTGTTTTCTTAGCTCTTTCCCACATGACAGTATTTTAGAAAGGTCCAATCTGAAAGCACTTGCAGACAACAAAATTTAAGTGGCAAAAATGATGGGATTTGAATCAGATTGTCTAGAAAACGTTGTGGGAAAAGGAGAAAATGCTGGTTACCAGCATTTTCTCCTTTTCCCACAATGTTTTCAAAAGGCCTACTTCTCAGGATCATTAAAACTTGGGATTGTGTGGTAAAGGGTTAACTTCTTTTGTACATGTATTTATTGAATTTTCGCAAAAATTAGGCAAACTAAATTCTTTTTTAGCTCAGCTGTCTTTGAAGAAAACAAAGAAGTATTGTCGTAGCCCCAGCGTTATCTGCATGGTCGTCTTGCCAAAAAGGGGCATTCAGACATTTGCGTAAAGTGTCGTCTCGGATCAGCCTGAGCAGTCCGGGCAGGTTAATCCAAAATTACACTTTCCATTTTTATTTAATTTTCTGGTTTGCCCAAGTTTACTGGAGAGCAAAATCTAATGTAGTGGTAAAGTGCCGTCTCCCATTAGCCTATGCAGACTGCTCAGGCTGATCCAAGACGACACTTTACGCAAAAGTCCGAATGCCCCTTTTTGCGTGTTGCAAGCCATATATAAGATGTATACTTCAAATTTGGACTAGTTGTTAGCTATTAAAAGGGCAACTCATACAACAGGAGCAGATAACCATTTTTTACAAAGTTATGCCCCTTTTTCGACTTCGAATTTTCACTGAAAATCAAGCACTTGCAATGAGCGTTGGCATCAGCATGCCATGTTCTTGTTGAAATTTGATATAAATCTGAATAGCCCTGTTTAAGATTATTCGGAAACTAATGCAGAAAGGGTAGTTCGAGATTAAACTGCACATTTTCTTCAGTCTGATTTTGATCTGCTTGTCAACAATAGGCAGTCTGATCTGGATACAGATTGTCTAGAACAACTTAACCTGAACAACTTAACCTTTTATTAAACCAGAGCACTGCATGTGGGTGCCAATGCTTAGCTGCATTGATTGTATGGTGCTTAACGCCGTTTTCAACATTTTTATAATGTCGCGGAGGCCAGTGCACCTATCCATGCTTTCCTGGAATTTCTGTTACCAGTACTCCACATCGGCCACTGGCTGCTTTCCCACATAACCATCATCGAAACAATGGTCAGTTGTGGGACAGGAATGAATCCTGTCACAATGACTACCATCAGTCCTCAGAAAGAAATTGGCCGAGCCGGGGATGGAACCCTCGACTCCCTGTTCTTAAGTCCTTTACTACTGACTGAGCTATCGGGGCTCTGCTGCTTGGCTGCAAGTGCTTGATTTTCAGTGAAAATTCTATTTCAAAATAGATACATATCTGTATAAAAATACATTGATGGTTACCTGCCACTGTTTAAGTGTTATATGAGTTTCCATTTTGATAGTCAACAACTTGTCCAAGTTTGAAGTAAATATCTTCTGTAAAATAAGAGAGATATTACAAAATGTCAAAGTTTTTGCACGACGACAATGCAGACGACGACGAAAGGGCTACAAAAATAACTTGTAGTTTTCTCCGAAAACAGCAGAGCTAACAAGCCCCTGTTTCAACAAACCCCGAGCAAGAGGCTTTTTGAAAAAATTGTGGGAAAAGGAGAAAATGCTGGTTATCACCGTTTTCTCTTTTCCCGCAATGTTTCCTACCCTATCAAAGAACTTTAGATCATTTGTAACACTTTCTAATTTGTACCGCTTTCAAATATGCCACAAGCAGATGCTTTTGATTTAGATTAGCTTGAATTTTTGTGGTGTGGAAGAGGTTTAAGATGAAATATTTCAATCAGTTTTGACGCTGTTATAGGATTGGGTATCTCAGAATAGCAGGGGGGGGTCCTATGTGGCTTGGTGGTAAAGTGTAGGACTTGTAATTGGAGGTGCCCAGTTAGAGCTTCACTGGAAGCACTGAGTTTTTCTTGGGAATGTCCCTGGACAAATGCTTCAGAGCCCCTGCCTAATTCTGGTGAAACTCGGGACAAATATGATGATGAATATTTCAGCTGTTATGGTGTCATAATATGACTGAAATAATGTTGAAAGTGGTATAAAATACCATTCAGTCAATATCAGTGTAGCAGACAACAAAGATCAAAGATGAGACCGCACTATTTTTGCAGGCTGATCTTGGTTTGTCACTGTCGTTGTAATAATTTTCAGTTGTGACGCACACTTAAACCCTTTACGATACAATATTGAATTTAAGTGACCATGATATACCATCTGCAAATGTTTTTAATTTTGGCAAGTCTAAATTTTTGTCATTTGGTACAGATTTAAACTACTGCATTGAGTAGTACTGGTAAATAGTTATCTCTCAACCAAACGACAAAATTTTAGACTTGTCCAAATTGTAATTATTTGTAGATGAAAAAAATGAATGTGACTCAAACATTAAAATTTAATTTTGGAAGGGTAGAAACAATTGTGGGAAAAGGAGAAAATGCTGGTTACCAGCATTTTCTCCTTTTTCCCCAATGTTTTTATAAGCCTTTTTCTTCAGGGTTCTCATTAAAAGTCAGGATTAACCCTTTACCACACAAGCCCAAGTTTTAACGACCTTGAAAATATTGTGGGAAAAGGAGAAAATGCTGATAACCAGAAGTTTTCTCCTTTTCTGAAAATATTTTCTACACAAGTTAGTTTTCTTATTTGAGCAACAGTGAATTTGTCATCTGCAAATACGTAGAATTTGGAAAAGTCTGAAATTTTGTTTTGCGGTAAAGAGTTAACCCTGTACCAAACGAAAGACTGGTCCAAATCGAAAGCATATGCTCATGACAAATTAGATGTGACTCAAAAATTGGAATTTGTTTTGGGAAGTATAAAAAACATTTTGGAAAAAGGAGAAAATGCTGGTTACCAGCATTTTCTCTTTTTTCCACAATGTTTTCAAAAGGCCTACTTTTCAGGGTCGTTAAACGCCGCGATTGTGTGGTAAAGGGTTAAACAGTCAGGAAGCAAGCAAACAAACAAGCAAACAAATAAACAAAATAGTGTTAGATTGATTGGTATCACATTTATTGAGACATATAGCACTTTTTGACATAGAGTGAATTAACATTAATAGACCCAATGGTATGGGCCATGCTCTGTGAAAAGGAGGCCAAATGCATCTGCGAAAAGTATCGACCCAGGTCAGCCTGCGCAGTCCGCGCAGGTTGACCTGGGCTGAAACTTTTCGCTATTGTTCAATGCTTTGTATGTCCAAAGCCTGGTCTATTCTCGTGATAAAGTTGATTGTTAAAAAATGTGGCTATTATGGATCCTTAATTGTGAACGCTTGCTTGGTATCATGCATCACGTAGATGCATTAAGCCCCCTTTTGCCAGAGCACGGCTCATGTGTATATGAAAAAGGTTCAGTTGCTAATAACAAGTTATTGAACCTTTTTCCACAATGTTTTCAGAAGCTCTCTTGAGCAGGAGCATAAATTGTATATCTCTACAAAATGATAGAATTTTAGACATGTCCAAATCGAAAGCATTTGAAGACAAAAAAATAAATTTGAATACAAAATTTAATTTTGATTTTTGAAGGGTAGAAAGCATTGTGGGAAAAGGAGAAAATGCTAATCTCCAGCATTTTCTCCCTTTCCCACAACGTTTTCAACAGCTGTCTTTCTCCTTCTCCCACAATGTTTACAAAAGCCTAATGTGTCAGGATTGCTAAAACTCGGGATTGTATGGTAAAGGTTTAGTAGGGATTGCCATTAGAATAAGTTTGTACGTGTATTTCTTTGCATAGACAATATTCGTTGTAATGAACCATTTTTAGGTTGATACTATTGGCTTGCAACACGCGAAAAGGGGCACTCGGATATTTGCGTAAATTGTCGTCTCGGATCAGCCTGCGCATGTGAACCCGAAACAACTCACTCCGTTTTTATGTAGTTTTATGCTTTGCAAAAGTCTACTGTAGCACAAAATTTAATGTAGTCATAAAGTGATGTCTCGGATTAGCGGACTGCGCAGGCTGATCCAAGACTACACTTTGCGCAAATGTCCAAATGCCCCTTTTCGCGTGTTGCAAGCCATTGATCCTTGCAATTACTTGCCGTGTCTGTTTTGTATAAAAATTAGTAACTATCATAAACAAGGTCAAATACGTAAGTAGTCGTACTCTGTGAAAAGAAGGTTTAATGCATTTGCAAAAAGTATCAACCCATGTCAACCTGTGCAGTCCAGTACACACAGGCTTGACCTGGATTAAAACTTTATGCTGTTGGTCAGTTTTTCTGTATGTCAAAGGACCATTCTACCTCATGATTCCTTTGGTTGTTGGACAAAATGGATTTTATGGATCCATAATTATGTAGTGACTTGCTTGGTTTAATTCATCACATGCATTAAACTCCCTTTTGCCAGAGAAAGAAAAAAATGAGATGTAGAGGATATTTGTTTTTTACGGTGAAAAATTGAAATTTATTTCATCTCATGAACATCATCGGTAATATTTTCACTCATGGCTGCGCCACTCATGAAAATATTACCGATGATGTTCACTCGATGAAATAAATTTCGATCTTTCACCGAAAAAAACCAAATATTCTATTTATTTCATGCTTTTAACCCTTTCTGGGGGGAACTTAATCAAAATCCAGTACAGTTCTTTTCCGTTATTCCCCGTGGCGTACCCCCTACGCATTATAACAGTGTATTACAATATTACGTCAAGTTGGAGAAATGTAAGGTAAATTACATCATATTTCCATCTGGTTGAGAGGCACGCGCATTTTAACTAGGTAACTAGTGCGCGGGAACAACTGTTTCCGCCTTAATTGAAGAGTTAGAATATAAAAACCGGTATTTTTACTGGTCGTAGCCATGAAATATCGAAAAATATTTCACCAATGTTTCTCGATAACCTACCTGAAAGCATGAAATAAATAGAGGATAATCTACTGGTTGTGTGTGATATTAAAAATCTGTCACTAGAGTGACAGATTTTCAATATCACACACAACCAGTTGATTATCCTATTTATTATATTCCTAATTCAACCTTTTTTATTCTAATAATTATCAAAAATGGTACAATATGAGCAATATAGGAAAAAAGTAGTCCCGGTAAACATTCTAAAACAATTTTGTCACTAGTGATGATATCATGAATATCATCACTAGTGGTGTTACTCACTGTGAAACTCGAGTAATTTAGCAATAGGAATACAATAAATTGTCCTTAATGATGAATTTCTCTCACTGGTGTATAAATACATGAAAAAAATGGATATAAAAGAAAATGTGATATGTAGAAAAAATAAAATATTCACATAAAAATATTGCACATGGATTTTTTACGTCATTTTGAACCATTTGTGGTGGTTTTCTATTTACATATGTACACTTAACCTTTGACGCTATACCAAGCAATCCTGATTTTTAATCACCCTGAGAAAGAAAGCTTTTGAAAACATTGTGGGTAAAGGAAATAATGCTGGTTCCAAGCAATATTGCACATAGAGATTTTTGGTCATACTGAACCGTTTGTGGTTGTGTTATATTTACATTGAATCTTTAGTCCACGGATCAAGTTTAAGGATTACGACCCCTAACTCATCGGTAAATATTGTGTAACATCAACGTTTTCTTAAAGACTATTCGCCCAATCTCGGCAACTTCCGTCTTTTTATATGAGAGTTAGGGGCCGTAGACCTTGAATCCTTACGATATGACAAAATTTTACAATCATCCAAGTTGAAATTAACTGCAGACTACCAATTAAGTGTGTCTCAATGAGGTTTGTCTTCTGAAAGTAGAAAACAATGTTGGTAAAGGAGAAAGATGCTGGTTTCCAGCTTTTTGCTCCTTTCTCAACATTGTTTCGAAGAGCTTTATTCCTTAGGGTTGCTTAACCTTTTACCAGTCAGTTCTGGGTTTTAATGACCCTGAGAAAGAAGCCTTTTGAAAACATTGTAGGAAAAGGAGAAAATGCTGGTTACCAGCATTTCCTCCTTTTCCCAACTATGTTTTAAACTCTTCCACGGATATATGTGAAAAAAGGTTTTAATGCATTTGCTAAAAGTATCGACCCAGGTCAGCCTGCGCAGTCTGTGCAGGCTGACCCGACTTTAATTTTTTTATAGCTTTTTTCCTGAAATGTAGTATTAGACTAGGAATTTTTACCCTATACTGCACAATCTGGAGTTTTAACAACCCTGAAGAAGAAGGTTTTCGAAAACATTGTAGGGAAAGGAGAAAATGCTGGTAACCAGCATTTTCTCCTTTCCCTACAATGTTTTCTACCCTATCAAAGATGGAAATCATCACTTGAGCTATATTTATTCTGTCGTCTGCAAATGCTTTCAGTTTGGTTGAGTCTAAAATTTTGACGTTTGGTAAAGAGTCGATTGGAGTGGTTTGTGAAATCCGGCTTTTTTCCAGGGATGATAATCTTGAAATTTTCGTTGTTTTGGAATGCATACTGTATAATAATTGCATGGCAAATATACTACTCAAAATTTGCTAGGGATCACCATATTAGATTTAGCCAATACATGCGTGGCATGTATCGGGTATGGTTCTTCAATATGTTACATTGCCACTCTGATGAAATAAGCCACCTGTGGAAATGGTTGTTTAATGCAATATTACATTGCTGTAACATACACCCATCTTAAAATTTCTAGTTGATCCCTATCAAAGTTTGGGTAGTATATTTACTCATGATGAAAAAAAATAAGATTATTAATAGGCGATCTCAGAGCCCCATGGTCGATACGGTTTCACGGAGCCCAGTTGGTTCAAATTTCCCGCGCTGGAATTGTAAGATTGAGAATTATTTGGTGACATCATAGAATTCATGTTGAGCATCGGGAATTGTGAGTGAATCTGCTGATTCAAGATTGAGGACTGTCCTGTATTTGACGTCATAGATGACATGTGAGAATGAGAGCCCATAGAGGGCGCAGTTGGTATCCTCATGCTATTATGTAACGAGTTCTCTGATTGGCCTATTCGAGAGTCACTAAATGTCACAGAGGGCACCACCGAGTGAGAGTCATGGGAAGACATCGCAAGCTGATCTGATTGGCTGGAATGTTGCGATGGCAACATGGCTGACATTGTTGACATACTGTTTCCGCCATATTGGTTTGCGTTCAGCGAATTCATCGTTGGGTGTGATGGCATTGTATTTAGCGTGTTCCAGGCCGAATTTTGGAATGAGGGCTTTGCTGTGGGTAGTCTCTGAGTGGCGAAGCACTGTAGGTGACTGAGCAGGCGAAGCCTAAGCGGGTCTTGTAGATCCATTCCTTCAACCGTCATGAGGTAGCGAGCTACTTCGGCCAGACATTCTCGGAACCCGACCGTCCTGTAGTCCATGGCAAGACTGTGTGGGTCTGGAAAATTGTACCCATTGATACCTGCACAGATCAAAATTGCATATTTGTAATGTCGAATTTGTTCTACATATAAAATAATTAATGCTCTGGGAGAATAGAGTTTAATGCATCTGCAAAAAGTATCGGCACATGTCAGCCTGCGCAGACTGCGCAGGCTGACATGAGTCGAAACTTTTTGGTATTATTAAAATTTCTGCATGTCCAAGGACAATTTTACTCCATGATGTAAAATGAAGAATAGTTGGTGAATACCAACCGTAGGTCCGTATTCATTATTCCGTAACCATTCCAAATCTAATTCTATACTGAGTTTGAAACACGATTTCTGATTGGCTGAACCGAAAGATTCAGCCAATCAAAAATTGTGATACTTTGTCACGTAGAAAATTATCTTGCAAACTTCCAATAAGAATGCCATATAGTATGGTGTGGTAAAGTGATGTATTACCGGCAAATAAATGTACCGTATAGGTGCATATCATGATGCAGCCAGGGGATTTGGTCAACGGATCACCCGAGGTCTGCCGAATGATTCTAGATCTACACATGAAATATGCGCACGTGATCTACCCCACAGCTAGTTCACCATCTGTCGTTGACATTTCCGCTTATGGCTGGGTTTACGGGTACACACCCATATCTTTATAATTATATTTATTCATGCGCGTACATCGAATTAAGAACCTCTTAACGGGGAAACATGACTGATTTAACCATGTATAGAGCTTGAGGAAGAGAGGAAACAAAAAAAAAAAAAAAACACGAGAACATCTCAGGTAAAAGATAGAAGGATGGCATAAAAATAGTATTATATAACGTAAAAACTATTTATTCTAAATTCAATACTCGTACATGTACACGTTCATGTATTATCAATCTTTAAGCTGCATCTAGATCTAAATCATTAGGCTGCTAAGCGCGACTCACTGACCTTTTGCGGACAGTGTAGATCCAAGATCAGACTGCACAGAACGTGCAGTCTGATCTTGGATCTACACTGACCGATAAGGAGATATTTTTCTCCAATAATTAAATTTGAAATACTGTAGCATTATTTGGTTTTTATACTATCGGCTTGAAAGTTTCATTTTACGTATTTAGCAGGATAGGATTAAAATGGTTCTTGGTTTGTGTTATTTTTAGCTAGACAGAGTGTGCAAAAGAGAGAGGGAGAGAGAAGATAGACAAAAAGAGAGATGCAGAAAGAGAGCGAGGGAATACAGAGAGATGGAGAGAGAGAGAGCGAGGGAAGAAACAGAGAAAGAAAGAAAGAAAGAACGAATACAGAGAGAGAGGTAGATAAAAAAAGACTGTGGAGAAAAAGAGCAAAATAGACAGAAAGAGAGCGAACGAAGAGAGAGAGACACACACACACACACAGAGAGAAAGGGAGAGAGACAAAGAGAGACAGAGACAGAGTAAGACAGACAGAGAAAGAGTAAAACAGACAGAGACAGAGTAAGACAGACAGAGAGACAGAGACAGAGTAAGTATCAAGTTACCTTTAGAATGTAGCATTTTGAGATGATCGACCGTCATCTGCAGTATTTCAGCTTTCTCCAGTTTAGCCGAACCTTGTTTCTCGAAGGCTGAAGGTACGAGTCTCCGTAACTCCGACAGACTGTTGTTTATACGGTCTCGTCTTCTCTTCTCTATCACCTATAATGATGATGATGATGGAAATGATGACAATAATAATAATAACAATAATAATAATAGTATTAATAATAAATCAACTGGAACATGTGTAACATTTTGCCGTCGGTTTAAGACTTCAAAAGAGCAAAATGAACTCGTCATTCATTCATTCGTTCATTCGTTCGTTCGTTCCTTCCTTCCTTCCTTCCTTCTTTCCTTCCTTCCTTCCTTCATTCATTCATTCATTCAAACACACATTTATTTATTTATTTATTTATTTATTTATTTATTTATTTTGTGTGCAGACTGGGATGATCCAATGCAATTTTTGTGGAAGTCACGTGACATAACTTTGGCAGGGCGCACGTTAAATTTGAGCAGTTCTCTGGGAAAAAGGATTTTACAACAGGTCAAAAAGAGTCACGTTGGGTCAGCAAGCGTAGTCCGCGCAAACTGGCCTGGGTCGAAACTTTTTGTTATGGGTCAATTTTCTGCATGTCAAAGGGCCAATCTTCCTCATGATTAAGTCGTTTTGTTTGACAAAAATGGATATTATGAATCTATAATTATGTAAGAGCGTGTCTCTGGCAAAAAAGGGTTTAATGCATCTCTCGTGGTCCTTTAACATGCAGAAAATTTACATAATCATAGCAAAAAGTTTCGATACAGGTCAGCCTGCGCAATCTGCGATACTTTTTGCAGATGAATTTATCTCCACTGTCACACAGCATGGGTCATATTTATATATGAATTCAGAATATGGAAAGGATTGACTATCAAGCCTCACTTACCCCTCGTCTTTTCTTTCTGTCTGTTATTTGACAACTCTGGGAGGGTGATCTGAAAATAAACAACGAAATGCAATGTTTAAAGATACTTCTGTACTCTATTTGAGCCAGTTTTTAACCAATTTCATTTTTATTTTTTTAAACCATAAACTTTTTTTTTTTTTATCACCATGCCAAATGATGCCGCTGACGGCTGCAAAGTTACCCAGATTACGATGGACAGAAACTGCATTTTGGAGGCCATCAAAGAAATCACGACAGTTGGGACGTATTTACAAAACAATTCCGAGGTTTAACGAAACTGAGGTAGATGGCTCTTGAATACATTGTGGAAAAAGGAGAAAATGCTAGCAACCAGCATTTTTGTCCTTTCCCCACAATGTTTTCTATTCCTTCCAAGACCGTTTCCACCATTTAACCCACATGGGATATATCGTCTGCAAATGCTTTGAATTTGGACCAGTCCGGTATTTTGTCGTCTGGTAAAGAATCGATAGTTCGACTCTTTGGTAGAAGCAGACGACGACGGATCTACGACAAGACGTCGACGTTTTCTTCGGACACAGCGGAGTTCTGAAATTGTTGAAAGCGGTGTCATTGTATATCCTGTTTATATCTTCTGATTATTTTTTGCTAAGACAAAGACAGAAATTGCGCTCAAGTTCACTCTTTCAATACGTAGCCACGAGCGAAAATATTCCCGATTATGTTCACGAGGTGAAAAAAACTTTCAATATTTCACCGAAAAATACAAATACATGTAATCTTTTTATTTCATGCATCTAACACTTTTTTTCGGGGGGGGGGGGGAACTTACATCAAAATCCAGTACAGTTCTTTTCGGCAATTCCCCTTTGCGTACCCCTTCCGCATAACAACGCATTACAATATTACGTAAAACGCCAGAAATGTTGGGTAAATTACTTCATATTTCCATCTGGTTGAGGGGCATGCACTGTTTACCTAAGTAACCAGTGCGCGGGAACTACTGTTTCTGTCTTCAATTGAAGCGTTACAAAATAATTTCGGTATTTTTCACTGGTCGTAACCATGAAATATCGAAAAATATTTCATCGTTATTTCACGATTAACTACCGGAAAGCATAAAATAATTTACACTTTTTCATTGGCTATAAATATAGTTCTACTGCAAGATGAAGAGACAGTTTGGCCTTAATCTAAAGTAAAGTAATAAACAGTGTAGATCAGAGATCAGACTGCACGTTCTGTACAGTCTGATCTTGATCTACACTGTCCACAAAAGCTTCTGGTGTCGTAAACAGTAAGGCAAAAGTTAATGGGTCGATCTGTGGATTCGAGTTGTCGATGTACATTCGAAAATTCGAGATAATACTGCTCGCTAATGATATCTGTAACTAATTAATAATCCTCGCTATCAAGAACGTCAGTCAACATTGACATAACACTCAGGCTGCTATGCGCGACCTCAATGACCTTTTGCGTACAGTGTAGATCAAGATCAGACTGCACAGAACGTGCAGTCTGATCTTTGATCTACACTGTCCGATAAGGATATAAGTCCCGCCCCCCTCCCCCCCCCCCAAAAAAAAAATAGCTTTGAAATAGAAAAATTTGGGTTTTTAACTATCGACCTGAAAGTTTCACGTTAGTTATTTAGCATGATAGCATGGTTATAGGTCTAATTTTGATTGTTAAGCTGTTGGACTGGGACAAAGAGAGCAGATTGTTGTGGTGAAACAGCCTAATAGGTGGCAATCTTAACGTGCAATTTTTCCTTCTGTGGCAATAATCTCGCATGTACATGTAGACATGTACTAATCCTGCCAAAAATCTATATGAAAATTTCCAGCCAATGATGAAAAATTTAATACTGCGAGTTGTTTTTTGCCAGAAAAAATATCAACGTATCAGACAGTGCGAATCCAAGATCTGACTGCACGTTCAGTGCAGTCTGATCTTGATCTTTACTGTCCGAAAATGCATCGAAAGTTGCACTAAGTTTAAGAATAACCATACGACAAAATTTGGACTGAACCAGAATTGAAAGCACTTGCAAACGACAAATTAAATGTAGCTGAAACCGGGTGATTTCTGTATTTGATAGGATGGAAAACATCGTGGGAAAAGGAGAAAATGCTGAATACCAGCATTTTCTCCTTTTCCCACGATTTTTTGAAGGCCTCCCTTTCTTTCTCAGGGGTCGTTAAAACTTACAATTTTGTAGTAAACGATTTTATAAAAAAATCAGTTTTTTTAGTTGAAAGATTTTTTCGTCTGAGAAAAATACTAACGTATTGGACAGTATGGATCGAAGATTAGACAGAACGTTCTTTGCAGTCTGATCTTGATCTACACTGTCTGCAAATTGAATTGAAGGTAGCGCTAACCTGAATTGTTGAAAAATCGACGTTTATCAGAACCGTCATTCAACAACGACGTAATAGATTTTGACATCTGAACTGTGAGATGAGAAATCTGACAGAAAACTCTGTGATGAGATATTTTGTGAAACGACATCGCAGGAAATAATTATTGAAGCGCTCGTTAAGACCCATTTCTCTTTCTTCACATTTTTTTTTTTCACATTTACATGTGAACTGGACCAAGGCTATGTACAAACCCCCCCCCCCCAAAAAAAAAAAATCCAATGTTACCTGTATATGTGTATTTTTTGTTTTGTTTGTTTGAATGGTGTTTTATGCCGCTTTCAACATTATTTCAGTCATATCACGGCGACAACTCACATATTCATGTTTTCCTGGGTTCCACCAGTACTAGGCTAGGGCTCTGGGTAGTCTTGCCCAAGGGCACCCCTGTAAAAAAAAAAGCAGTGGAGCCAGTGAGGCTCGAGCCCGAAGCCTCCAGGTCATGAGTCCTACACTTTACCACTGGGCCACACAGGACCCCTATGTGTATTGTACACGCATAAACAAGATTCCTTACTCACTCGACTAAAATTAAGGTTATGCTTTTTTTAGTTTTCTGTCACTATATTTTTTCTTTCTTTCTGTGATAAATTTTTTAACCTGGAATAATCATCAATAAAACTTAAATTAAGTCCTTGAAAACATCATCTCCAGAACAATATTTCATCTCTCGTTCTTTTTTTTTTCTATCATAAATTGTTGGAACCAGCAGAAAACATGGGGACATTTTAACCCGCTAAATAACTAAAATGAAATTTTCAATTCGATAGTAAAAATCCAAATATTGCTATTTCAAATTTATGTTTTGGGGAATAATATCTTCTAATCGGACAGTGTAGATCAAAGATCAGACTGCACGTTCTGTGCATTCTGATCTTGGATCTATACTGTACGCAAAAGGTTAGTGAGTCGCACTTAGCAACCTTAGGTTTAAGAAATAGATAGTGGCGTTGTCTTGGAAACGATTTAGGTAATGAAGTTATGTTTTAACCCTTTACAAAATAATCCCAAGTTTTAAAGACCCCGAGGATAAAGACTTTTGAAAACATTGTGAGAAAAGGAGAAAATGCTGATAACTAGACTCTCCATTTCTCTGGCCTGGAAAGAATATTGTGCGGAGTACTGGTAAAAAGAAACTCCAGAAAAGCATGGATAGGTGCACTGGCCTCTGTGATATAACTGAAATAATGTTGAAAACGGCGTTAAACACCATACAATCGATCAGCCAATCTCAATTTCTCACAATGTTTCCACACTTTCAAAGACAAATCCCATCATCTCAAACACATTTAATCTCCCGTCTGCAATTACTTTCATTTTTGACAAAAAAATATTTCGTTTAGTAATTAAGAAACACAATTTTCAACCAAAGCATGTCTTAAAAGAAAATTAAATTTCTGAAAAAAAAAAGTATTATTTAGAATCTGTGTAAATAATAAATAATTATTACAAGTTAAATCAATAAAAATTATCCATACAATTTTTTCACTAAGCTTACTTAAAGAACTGTATCCTAATAATACATCTACTGACTTGTACGGGAGTCTGTAAAAATTTTAACGTTAAAGAGATTGTCGAAATATTATCTCAAGTGCACTGATTGGATCATTCAAGTGCAATTTT